>WAAF01013588.1:176720-532373 GCA_013400475.1 Tricholaema leucomelas
CCAGGGGAAATTTAGGCTTGAGGTGAGGAGAAAGTTCTTCACTGAGAGAGTCATTGGCTACTGGAATGGGCTGCCCAGGGAGGTGGTGGAGTCGCCGTCCCTGGAGCTGTTCAAGGCAGGACTGGACGTGGCACTTGGTGCCATGGTCTAGCCTTGAGCTCTGTGGTGAAGGGTTGGACTTGATGATCTGTGAGGTCTCTTCCAACCCTGATGATACTATAATACTATGTTTTTGAAGCACTAAGAAGCTTTCATTTAGAGCTTCCCATAGTGTCTGTGCATGAGATTAACCATGAGTGGTATCTAAACCAAAACTGCACAGAACTACAGAGACTAAAATTTGGTGTTCCTTGGACATATTACAAACTCAGCTCTACAATCCAAATCTAACAGATTTCCCTGCTACACAGACAGTGGTCTTAATTCTGCCTGCAAAGGAAGTCAGCTGAGGTGGGTGTATGAAACTAGGAGGTGAAAAAGCAGTTGAGGGACTAGCATATGAATTTCCCAAGTTTTTGTGACCTGAACTGAGCCTAAGACCTCTCTGATGTCATCAAACAGCTTTCAGACATATTTAGCTGGTACTGGCAGGAGAAAAGACTCTCTTGCAGACAAAAGTTTTCAAACTCTACAAAAGCAAAGCTGGGGAGGAGGGAATTTTTTGGGAGTCTAGACAGGACTCCAAACAAAACTTCAAAGACTAACCCACTCCCAGTACAGCTCATCAAGGGACCAGATGGGCTGCAAGGGGGGGAAAAAGCTCTCGAAACCCTCTCAGACATCCTGGCTACTACTCCAAGGAGGTGATGCCCTGAGACAGACTAGATAATATCCTGCTACACTTAAGACCCAGAAAAATAACCTCCAAAAGTTATTAATTCCCATCAGAAGGCTTCAGGGGCAATGAATCAAGAGACCACCCTTCTCACTATTTGCACTGTTGTCTTTAAATAAAGCTAAAGCTCTCATGTGGAAGGTGGCAGACAGTTGCCACATCCAAAGGACCTAACCGCATTCATTACTCTCTGACACAATCCATGTTAGATATATGCCCAGGTAGATTTCAGCGTGGCCTTATATATAAGCAGTTGCTCCACAGTCCCTCACCTCAAGGAGGTTTATTATCTGAATACAAAATTTGAACAAGAGCAGCATTATCACTGCTTTACAACTTGGGAGGGGGAAGTTGATTTACAGTCACTCATAAATCTGTGCCGGTGCAAAATAATCAACTCAGATCTCTCGGTCTGAACAGGCTGGGGTTTTTTTTTCCCCTTTAAGCAAAAACACATGTTGATTGATGACATTTTTTTTTCTGCAGGTTCATGTTGATCTTAATGAATTGTTTATGTAGAAACAAAAGCTTCATACCACTCTGAATCCTCTTTGGATGACTTCAAGGGAAGAGCAATTATTTCACTGCGGATGATCTTTCATTTCAAATTGTTGCTGAATACAACTGGGAACTTAAAACAGTCAAACCCAAGTAAAATGGTTTGATTTTCTCTAATAAAATTCTTTGATTCAAAGTGAATCATTTTTCCAGTGTTTTAACAATTATTTTTCCCTTTGTTCCACACTGAACTATTTACTAAATGCCAATTCTCAGCCATGTACTTTCCTCAAAGAAAAAAGAGAGGGATCCAAGCTCGGATCCAAACCTCAAACTCCACAAGTGATTTGTTATTGGAGCTGTATCCCACTGTAGCATCCTTTCTAGCTATGGTTAAGAAACTGTAGAGGAACAGACATGAACAGAGAGCAGCAATACAGAAAGAACAGACAGCAGAGCAGAGAGAAGCCACATGAAAGGCTAGCAGCAAGAGAACAGCCACTCTGGAAGCTTGAATAGGCAACTTTTCATCACGAACCATCTCTGTGCAGTAAAAGAACAATCATTCTGAAAGCAGACAACAGTGGAAAGGAGCAGTTTTCTTTCACATAGAATCACAGAATCAAGCACATTGGAAGAAACCTCCAAGATCCCCCAGTCCAACCTAGCACCCAGCCCTGTCCAATCAACCAGACCATGGCACTAAGTGCCTCATCCAAGCTTTTCTTCAACACCTCCAGGGACGGTGACTCCACCACCTCCCTGGGCAGCCCATTCCAATGCCAATCACTCTCTCTGCCAACAACTTCCTCCTAACATCCAGCCTAGACCTTCCCCAGCACAACTTGAGACTGTGTCCCCTTGTTCTGTTGCTGGTTGCCTGGCAGAAGAGACCAACCCCCACCTAGCTACGGCCTCCCTTCAGGTAGTTGCAGACATCTTATGTTGGGTTTGATGAAGACATAAGCTTTAGCAGTTGAGGAATACTGAGGTTCATCAGATGGTTTTGTGTGGTGAAGGTTTGGGTCACATCCACCAAATATAATCCCTGTAATTTCCCCTTGTGCTCACTAAGCCCATGTTCTTCCTTCTCAAGGGGAAATCAGGTGTTGTACAATAAAAAGAAATATCTCACATTTGGCTACTGATAAATAATATTAATAATAAATATTTGATTTAGTCTTCTTTTAAAGGAAAAACTAAAATAAGAAGCAAGTATTTGTATATTTGCACTACCAAAAGCACAGTTTTAAGTCTGTTGTTTACACACGACCACAGAACAGAAAACTAACGTGGATAAATTCAAATAGGATCATAGAATTGTTTGAGTTGGAGAAGACCTCCAAGACCACTGAGTCCAACCATTAACCTAACACCACTACAGCCATTAAACTGCATCCCAAAGACACATTTCTTGAACACCTCCAGAGGTGGTGACTCCACCACTTTCCTGGGCAATCTATTCCAATGCATGCTGGAAAATCAGAAATCACTCAGTTCTAGCTTGTGTATTAGACTTGGATTAGCTACATTCATTCCTAACTCAGATACAAAAAATCTTCTTTATATGTTATGAAGAATATAGGGACACAAGTATGTGGTTGCCACAGGATTGACTCTCTAGAGGTTGGAGTTTCTTGAGTTGGTCTGTAAACCATCTCTGGAAAGGTGACTCTAAATCTGCAAAAGGCATGGTGGGGATTTGCGGCCCCACATCTGCAGAGTGGGGCTCCTGAAAGCGGCAGGATTTCAGGCCTCAGATCAGAAACCGCAGGTGATTTGTCACAACAGGAAAGCCTGGTTTGAATAATGCAACCAACATCATACTGCTTCTTTTGATTAACATGGCATTAATTTGGGATTTCTTTCTATTTAGTCTATGCAGGAAAATGATAAAAAACAGACCTGACAAGCTTGAAGTGGAGCGGACTTCACCTCATTTTCAGAAAGGGCAGCTGCAGCCCTTTCAAACAGCCCCTGGCCTGCGTACTTGTGATGCTGCAACCCCTTTACACTACATTTATTTACATCATAGTTGCTTATGTTTTCCAAAGCAACCACAAGGAATTCCAGTCTTTCATCTTTTAAATGAGAGAGTGTACAAACCAGTTTCTCTGCAGCAGACAGGACCTTGTGAAGGACTATTCAATATTTCAGTGTTATTTCGCTGAGCAGCCACACACTTCACAATATTTATTTGCATCACAGACAATAAAGTACCTTCTATTTGTGGAAGGCCATCAAAAAACAAACAGTCTGAGATAACTTGGCTTTTCAAACCTACTTGTACATTTGGTTTATTATTGTCCCTTCCCCAGCTCTTATCCAAACAGTCCTGACAGTTTGTTTATTGAGAGCTCTGCAGAGGGTCTACCTACGCCAAGTGTGCTGGTGACAGAACTGTGGAAAATCTCTAACTGGGGCCTGACCTGAAAAATAATAACATCTTCAAATAAATAAATAAAAATCACAAGAGTAAACTGTTTAATCTGTGGACAGCCTGGTAAAACATCCTCCAGTGGCTCCCTGCCAATTAGGCTGAATTTCTACCTGCAACGTTATATGGGATATCTTGCAGTTTGATGTAAGCTCACCAAATACATCACAAAGTATAAAACCCACCCAAAAAGCTTAAGGATGTGGACCTGATGGAGCAGAGGAGGGCCATGAAAATGATTAGGGTGCTGGAACATCTCTATTATAAGGACAGGCTGAGGGAATTGGGGTTGTTCAGCCTGGAGAAGAGAAAGCTCCAGTGAGACCTTAGGGCAGCCTTCCAGTACCTGAAGGGGGCCTACATAAGGCTGCAGAAGGACTGTTTCTGAAGGCCTGCAATGGTTTGAAATTAGACAAGAAATTCCCATTGTATGTTAGGAACAAGTTCTGCACCATGAGAGTGGTAGAGCACTGTAACAGGTAGCTCACAGAGGTGGTTGAAGCTTCATCCCTGGAGATATTCAAGGTCAGGCTCAACAAGCCCCTGAGCAACCTGATCTAGTTGAGGATGTCCCTGCTGACTGCATGGGGGTTGGACTAGATGACCTTTGGAGGTCCCTTCCAACCCAAACCATTCTATGACTTTTAAGCAGCACATATAATTCTTTCCTGGAGGTGTTGAAGAAAAGCCTGGATGAGGCACTCAGTGCCATGGTCTAGTTGATTGGATAGGGCTGGGTGCTAGGTTGGACTGAATGAGCTTGGAGGTCTCTTCCAACCTGGCTGATTCTATGATTCTACGATTCTGCTGAAGTGTCATCAAGGCAGAGACAGAAATCTTCATCTGTTCAGTGAAGCTAATCACTATGTTGAATATAGCAGTCTCTATATATTTGTATTAAAACATAGATATGTTTTTACATTGTCTTAGATGCCCCCATAAATACAGAAACATAAAACTATACATATGTATGCATGCACAGGCACACATACATATATATGCTGCTTCCTAGACAGCCAATTTTCTTTTTAAGCCTCATTCTGGGAAACTGTTTAGCTCTGACCAGAAAAAAGCACATTTTTTTCATGATAAAAAGCCTCAATTGCAGCACTTCAACTTTCTTAAGTACTACTCCATTAACATCCTCATCATTTACCTTGAGGAGCATGGGGGAAGATGAAAGTTAGCTTAGATTCCAGACCTTCTCTAAAATGTCTGTTCAATGCCATGTGGCCATGGGAGCTGTTGAATGAAGACACTGAATTAAGACAACCCCAAACTGACTTTAGATATATCATCAGTCATCCCAAGAAACTCTTGGTTTACTAACAGCTCTGGACTAGACTCAACAGTTACTTCCCCAAAACACCATCCCAGCACCTCGAAGGTGGTGGCAGCAGTTAGCACTCAAGGACTACTCATTTGGCCACTTTAACAACACTTTTACAAGACACTTGTAAACATGGAGTAAAACCCTGGCCCTGCTGAAGTTTCTCAGTCAGGTGAATAACATGCTTATTAAAAGCAATCATTAAAAAATAGCTTCTTTTTTAAATGACAATTTAGAGTCTTTTAAGAACTACATATAAATGAAATGATAAAAGGTTTCATAGCTAAGTGCTATAATAGCAAGCACAGGCTGAGATATTGAAATTTGGTACTGAATGCATCTAAGCACAGCATCAGAACACTGCTGCAGGACTCCCAGAAACTAAACAAACCAGAGAATTTCTGCTCAGAACTAAACTGTCTCATTAATTCCCCAGAAATGTGCTTTAACCTTTGCTTCGTGCCTGTTTTCCAACACTGAAGAGTCTCCAGGTCAAATGTCGACCTTGATGTCATTCATCCTTCAGCCCTGCAACAGCAAAACTATTGCTGCCAGAGAAGATGCACTATTACAGCTAAGAGCATGAAATACTAATATGAAATGAAAATAATGGAGCTGAAGAGGCAGTGGCAGAATTCAAACTGATTTTGTAGTTCTGCAGACAAGGCAGGGGAACTATGAAGAAATCCAATTTCCTTTTTCAGTGCTGCAATGGTTTTGTTAAGCTCAAACAAGCTCAGCCTTTCATATGTCTTTAAATTTTGAAATATGATTAAGCAAATGTAATTCTGAACCTGCTCAGGGAGAAGAATGCTAGAAAAGAAATGGTCTTTCCACTAGAACTGTTGGATATGGATTGGTTGTGCCCCTGTTGCACTTGGATCTGGGCAAAAAGGATTTCCCACCCCATGCAGACCTTGGCTGTGGTTCAAAGAAGCTTTACTACATCTTCTGCACAGAAAAAAACTATGTCAAAGAGGAAAGAAACACCAGGATGAGAGGCAGCTGAGCAAGCCCTTGAGAGAAAGGAGAGAAGAGAGACAAGACAGCAGTAATGCCTTTTCCTGGGCTGCTCCCTCTTAGGTCTAGGCCAGACGGGGCCAGGCAATGAACCGTGACCCCTCCAAGTCAGTCCCTTCCCAAGGCTGCTCTTCAGGGAAAGCAGTTAGAGCAACTTCTCAAGCAGTAACTCAGGGCTGACATAAAAAAACTCCACCTGGCCCAGCTGCATTAGGAGATCTTGCCTAACAGGTACTATTTAACCAGGAGACATTCAAGATCCTGAATTGTAAACCTGTATTTGGGGACTTTTCTAAAGGCAATTTTTGACCTTCAGGTTTCACAGCACTGGAATAGTTACAGTCCATCATGCCAAGGAGTATTTAGGGAGTCTTAAATCCAGAGACTATTTGGCTGTTGTGCATGAGTGCAACTCCCATGAGTCACGAATCCTGATTAAATGTTTGCTGAAAAGCAGGAATGTCATTTGACTCCCTCCCCCTTAAAAAAAAGAGAGCATCTTAGTCTCATATTGTTTTCCCTGTCCAAATGAACCAATAGGCTTCAGCCCATAGAGTGAGCTAACTGCCTGGAAAACTTCTCATTTACTGAATGTGAACCTGCTTTTAGATGATTTATAAAACTTTTTGGGGTTTGGTTTGTTTTTTTTTTCATTCTAAAAACCAGTCCCTCCTAGAGCCAGAAAATCATTTCTACTTTTTGCCACACACGTAACACAAAAAGCTCTGAAAAGAGAATTTAAACTGAAAAAGCTGACAGGAATTCAGCAGAAATTTTCTCTACACAAAGAAAGCCACATGCTAAGTTGAAAAACACCACCACAGAATCACAGCATAACAGAAGTGTTTTGGTTGGAAAAGACCTCTAAGATCATTGAGTCCAACCATCAACCTAAGACTATCAGGGCCATTAAATCATGCCCCAAAGTGCCATGTCCACACGTTTCTAGAACACCTCCAGGGATGGTGACTCCACCACCTCCCTGGGCAGTCTGTTCCAATGCCTGACCACTCTCACAGGAAAGAATTTGTTTCCTAATATCCAACCTAAACCCCTCCTGGCACAATTCCAGGCCATTTCATTTAATATCCTGATACTAGAGAAAAAAGACCAACTCCCAGCTCACTCCAATCTCCTTTCAGCAAGTTGTAGAGAGCCAGAAGGTATCCTCTCAGCCTCTTTTTCTGCAGGCTGAACAACTTCAGTTCCTTCAGCTGCTTCTCCTCACCAGGCCTGTTCTCCGGACCCTTCACCAGCTTTGTTGCCCTTCTCTGGACCCACTCCTCCACCTCAATGTCCTTTTTGGAGTGAGGGCCCCAAAAGTGAACCTAGGATTCGAGATGCAGCCTCACTGGTGCTGAGGACAGGGGCATGATCACTTCCTTACTCTTACCAACTCACTCCCATCCTACCAACTCCTTTTACCACAGCAGGAGAAAACAATAAACAAGTTACATTTGAAAACTTAAAAGAGAATTGCTCAACTACCCAACTGAAAGTATCACTTCACCAGCTAGCTAAACACTGCCTTCAAAAAGCACACTGCAACTCAAAGTCACAGAATCATGGAATTATTTTGTTTGGAAAAGGCCTCTAAGATCAACAATTACCTGATTCTACCAAGTTTGCTGCTAAACCATGTGTGATGGTTTGGGAGTTACCTGCCCCTCCACTCTTACGAAATCACCCAGACTAGACTCAGCTGAGCTGGCAGCTAAGGAATGAAGCTTTATATTTACACCTTAGCAAAATATACAAGCAGATAGTTACAGTCCATACAGCTATATACAGAAATATACAAGTGTGATGGTTTGGGTGTTCCCCGCCCACACACACTTTAGAAATCACCCAGACTAGACTCAGTCGACTCTGGAAATATGAATGAAGCTTATTATTTACAGCTAGCACAATATACAAGCAGATATTTACAATATATACAGTTATAGACAGAAATAGACAAGGTAAAAGGTAATACAAACACACAACAACCCTCCCAGAAACCTGAGTTCCCAGGAGGGGCTTCCAACCATCCCTTCACCTTCCCCTTACCCCTCTCAAACTTACCCCAGTCCCAAGGAAGAATGGAAGTTCAGCCAGGGGGTTAGGAAGCAAAGTGGATTAGAAAAGAAACAGAGGATGAGGTTAGAGATGCAGCTCCAGGATCTTCCAGTCCAACCTATCACCCAGCCCTATACAGTCAACTAGACCATAGCACTAAGTGCCCCATCCAGGCTTTTCTTAAACACCTCCAGGCACGGCGACTCCACCACCTCCCTGGGCAGCCCATTCCAACGCCAATCACACTCTCTGTGAAGAACTTCCTCCTAACATCCAGCCTAGACTTCCCCCGGCACAACTTGAGACTGTGTCCCCTTGTTCTGTTGCTGGTTGTCTGAGAGAAGAGACCAACCCCCAGGCTGCAGCAAGAGCAGTGTGGGCAGCAGGGCAAGGGAGGGGATTCTGCCCCTTGGCTGTGCTCTCCTCAGACCCCACCTGGAGTACTGTGTGCAGTTCTGGAGCCCCCAGCACAAGAAGGACATGGAAATGCTGGAGCGAGTTCAGAGGAGGGCCACAAAGATGCTCAGAGGGCTGCAGCAGCTCTGCTATGAGGACAGGCTACAAGAGTTGAGGCTCTTCAGCATGGAGAAGAGAAGGCCTCAAGGAGACCCTATAGTAGCCTTCCAGTATCTGAAGGGGACCTACAGGAAGGCTGGGGAGGGACTATTGACAAAGTCTTGTAATGACAGGACTAGGGGTAGTGGGTTTAAACTGGCAGAGGGGAGATTCAAACTAGATGTTAGAAAAGGGTTCTTTGCAGTGAGGGTGGTGAGACACTGGCACAGGTTGCCCAAGGAGGTTGTGGAGCACAGAATCACCCAATGGGATCAAAGATCAAAGATCACATTTGGTGATTCTATGCTCCACAACCTCCCTGGAGGTGTTCAAGGCCAGGCTGGATGAGGCCTTGAGTGACCTGCTCTAGTGGGAGGTGTCCCTGCCTATGGCAGGGGGTTGGAACTGGATGATCCTTGAGGTCTCTTCCATCCTAAACCATTCTATGATACATGGCTTTGAAACCCCTTCAGGGCTAGGGACTCCATCACTGCCCTAGGAAGCCTGTTGATAGATGTCACAACTCATTTTGGGAAAAAAAAAATTTCCTTGTGTCCAACCTAAACCTCCCCTGGCACAACTTCAGGCCATTTTCTCTCATCTTAGTGCTTGTCACTTAGGAGAAGAAACTTCAGAAGGAGAATGAGTTTTGTGTTCACAACAAACAGTCCAAGAGTTGCATGCATTTTATTGCCTTTTTCTGAGGTCCAAGAAGCACAACCACAAAAAGAAGCTGTTGTATCTGCCCAGATGAGTAGACTGGGGAAGCTCTCAATGCGGTTACAACTGGTTTGCTAAACTGACACTTCCTTATTGCAGGGGCAGCAGGGAAGTACTGACACATTTTGTTAAGGACACTACATATCTCCTCCAATGCTAGCAGCTGGGAGAATAGAGAGTTACTTCTAAGATAACTCTGTAAACAAAAGCTGGAGAGCATCTGTCCCATGAGACAAAGACCTAATTACACATCATAAGCACTTTCAATTGACATTTACTTCACCAGGTTGAAATGCATTGAAGCCCCTCCAAGGAGGATTACCTTCCAGAACTGGGTGATGCCCAGTTCTGATTCTCATAACTGATTCTCACATTATGAAATACATTAAATAAATTAATAAATAAATCCCAGTCTGCACCTGGAATAAATATCAATCAACAAGCTAAATAAAAACCAAACCAACCAAACCCATACTATTCAAGAGGTGTCTGTAGCAACCTTTTAAAAGTCTCACTTGGTAGTAGAGCAATACAGAAACTGAAGCAATGCAATAAAAACATCTAGTCCCAGATATGGTACTTAAGGGTTAAGTGTACAACCTGTTGATTGCTTAACCTTCCCCAAAACACATGGCTTTGCACTTAAGGGTACACCCGCAGAAAGAAAGACAGCGGTGAGAGCGTGTGTGAAATTCTGGGAAAGGTCACTCTAAGGCAAAACCTATCTAAACACTTGGCCTGCACACATTTGTTTCCAGACATGGCTGCTGCCAGCCAGTAGAGTTTTCTGAGCTCCCTGCACCCCTGCTAAAACAAGGGAGTCTGTTTAATATATTAAGCAAGTGATTTATCCATGAGCAGGTAACTGGTTTACACGGATAACGAACAGCCAAAGACTCCACTTCATTGTTGTTTGTGTTCTCTGATGCTAGATGGATGACTCTGGTTTCCAGCATCTTGTCATCTTTTGACTGAACAATAACGAGCCCAGTACTAACCACTTCTCTTGACTCTGGCTCAAGGAAAACCCAAAAGGGTCGGAATGAAAAGCAGAGATTAAGTCCTGCATCATCTCACCTGAAGGTGAGAGTCACCCCCAGCAGCACAAACCACAGCCGGCGGAAGCAGTTCAGGGTAAAGGGCTGTGCTGTGGGAACGACTACCTCAGACCCAAGTCCTTTCCTTTGTTTGTCTCCTCTGGTGTCATCATCGAATCCCAGAATCGTTTTGGTTGGAAGAGATCTTTAAGACCAAGTCCAACAATTAACCCAGCACTGGCAGGTCACCGCTTAACTACGTCCCTCAGCACCACATCCCCAAGGCTTTTCAGTCCCTCCTACCGAGCCCTTAACACGATTTACAGCACCACACAAGCACACACCAGGCACTACAGAGTGTTTCTAACAGCTCGTTTACTCTCTTTGTGTGTTCCCTAAAGCAAAATTAAACCAAAAAAGATGGGGGGGGGGAGGGCTAAAAGCAACCATTCTTTTCATCCTCAACATAGTTACATTCCTGAGTCGGTGGTTTTTTTTGCTTGTGTATGAATTCCACATCACCTATAAACTCTGCCTAAGGACCTGTGCAAGCTGAACAGCAAGCAACCTGTGGCTTTAATAAGTAAAGAACCTGTGGCTTCAATACAATACTTAAGCAGGTGCTTAAATTCTTCGCTAGACAAGAGCAGGAGAGATCTAAAAGTATGCTCAACGTGACCACAGCAGGAATAAGTCAATATGCACAGAATCATAGAATTGTTTCAGATGGAAAATACCTTTAAGATTATTGAGTCCAACTGCTGACCTAACACCACCATGGCCATTACACCATCTCCCAAAGCCTCATATCTAGATGTTTTTTTGAACATGTCTTTTTGTCTCCACCTCCCTGGGCAGCCTGTTCCAATGCTTGAGCACTCTTGCAGGGACACCTTCCACTACAGCAGGCTGCTCAAGGCCTCATCCAACCCAACCTTGAACACCTCCAGGCAGGGGGCATCCACCTCCCTGGGCAACCTGTTCCAGTGTCTCACATCCTCACTGTAAAAAATTTCTTTCTAATATCCAGCCTAAATCTTCATTCTTCCACCTCAAAGCCATACCCTCCCATCCTATCCCTCCCCAGTTTTCTTGTAGCCCCTTTCAGGTACTAGAAGGCTGCTCTAAGGTCTCCTCAGAGCCTTCTCTTCTCCAGGCTGAACAGCCCCAGCTCTATCAGCCTGTCTCCATAAAAGATGTGCTCCAGCCCTCTGACCATCTTCGTGGCTCTCCTCTGGATTCTGGATCCACCTGAAGTAGATGTTCTACTTCTGCTCACATTAAGAATCAGACAATCCCATTCTTAGAACTTTTAGTCTGCATTATTGTCTTTTTCAGACTACCTTTACTACAACACCACTTACTAAAGCTAAATATTAAATCATAGTAAAATAAGGTGGGTAGAGTAAGGGAAGACAAAGCAACTTTATCCCTGGCATTGAACACAGGTTGGTTGGCAGCACTGGTAAATGAGGCATGGTGTAAAGCCACTAGAGTGTCACGCTACTGCCAATCCAGCATGTCCCTGCAAACTTCATTAGTGTTGTTTCAGTTCCACCTCTCTATGTCACCACATAAACACAGTTGCTAGTGAAGGCTGTACTAGCAGGAATTACTGGCAAAGCAATTCTGTTACATTCGAGGAGAACTCTTCCCTCCCTGTTCTCAAATGGGTCTATTCAGGATTCAAGTGGTGGCCATCCCTCACGCAGCTGTCCAGACAATGCAAGCTTCATACAGCAGCTTCAGCAGTTCCATCAGCGCTGTTTGTCTGCCTCTTGCTTGTCTGAATGCAGCACTGGTGCCATCCAGCAGCACATGCTGCTATACAGAATCACAGAATCATTCTGCTTGGAAAACATCTTTAAGATCATCAAGACTAATCATTCTCTAACACTACCAAGCCTCGGGCTATACCTCATGTCTCAGCACCACATCTCTGCCTCTTTTAAACTCTTCCAGGGATGGAGATTCAACCACCTCTCTGGGGAGCCTGTTCCAGTGCTTGAGAATCCTTCCAGAGAAGAAGTTTCTTTTACTATCCTACCTAAACTTCACCCAGTGCAACTTGAGGCCATTGCCTCTTATCTATCACTTGTTCCTTGGGAGAAGAGACCAACTGCCACCTCACTCCAACTTCTTTTTAAGGAGCTGTAGAGAGCAATGAGGTCTCCCCTCAATGTCCTTTTCTCCAGACTACACAAGCCCAGTTCCCTCAGCCACTCCTCACAAGACTTTTGCTCTACACCCTTCACCAGCTTTGTGCCCTTCTATGGAGATGCTCCAGGACCCCAATGTCCTTCTTGGAGTGAGGGCTTGAGAAACTGAACACAGTACTCAAGGTGTGGGCTCACCAGTGCCAAGTACAAGAGAACCATCACTTCCATGTTCCTGCTTGTCACACTGCTGGTACGGCTCAGGATGCTACACTTGACACTGCAAATGGCTGTTGCTGTTTCCAAGCACACAGGTCATCAGCCTGGGCATTGAAAAGGTCTTGTAGTGCTCTATTTAAATAGATGGATTCTGGAGTCATGGTGACTTTTGATATGGCTTGAAATCTATATTAATTAAAAGAATTCCTCCTGCTTCTTCCCTTTTAAGGAGCAGCATGAACAGTTTCTAGGGTGAATGTTTAGATGCAAAAGAATTTTAGAGATTTGTGGATCTGTGCAAATCAGCTTCTTCTACCCCAAGTGTAAGACAAAGGAAAAACAAGCAGGTGTCACAAAAAAGAAATGACTGCATTATTCCTTCAACAAAAACGTGCCAGCAGTGCCTAACAGGCACTGAAAGATGACTTTACAAAAACAGCCAACCGTGTGCTGGGCTGCAGCAAGAGCAGTGTGGGCAGCAGGGCAAGGGAGGGGATTCTGCCCCTTTACTCTGCTCTCCTCAGACCCCACCTGGAGTACTGTGTGCAGTTCTGGAGCCCCCAGCTCAAGAAGGACATGGAAATGTTGGAGCCAGTCTAGAGGAGGGGCACAAAGATGCTCAGAGGGCTGCAGCAGCTCTGCTATGAGGACAGGCTACAAGAGTTGGGGCTCTTCAGCCTAGAGAAGAGAAGGCCTTGAGAAGACCCTATAGTGGCCTTCTAGATTCTGGAGGGGCCCTGCAGGAAGGCTGAGGAGGGACTATTGACAAGGTTTTGTAATGACAGGACAAGGAGTTTGTCCCAAACTTTCTGAGGGGCCCCTTAAACTGCCAGGAAGCCACCAGAAGATGTCCTTGTAACCTTCTCTTCTGCAGGTTGAACAATCCCAACTCTCATAGCCTGGATGAAGGGCTCTGGCCTTCCCATCCTTACTGTGGCTGTTCCCTCCCTGGAGGTGCTCAAGGCCAGGCTGGATGAGGCCTTGATCAACCTGTTCTAGTGGGAGGTGTCCCTGCCTATGGCAGGGGGTTGGAACTGGCTGACCTTTGAAGTCCCTTCTATGATTCCAAAACTAAGACAGAAATACATTTTTCCCAGGCAACCACTGAAAGGTCTCTGGAAAGCATGTAACACAGACCTTTAAGACAAAATGAACTTCAAAACCAGTTTCAGAAGTACAACATTGAGGCAATTTACACAAACATGCTGAATTCAAAAGAGTTAAACTCAGGCTAACTCTGTCCCACATTCCTCTGTGCTGCTCTCCACACTAGATGATGTGGTGACAGACATGAAGGGGTGAAATCATATCACTATCTCCCAAAAATGGCCAAAAAAGTGATTTCTCACCATATGGAATGTGTAACAGCCCTGAAGTGTTTCAACCCTCTTACATTTGATTGCTTTCCCCCTTCCCTAGCGTGACACAATCACCCACCTAAAATTCACCATCTCAGCAGTTTCATGGTGATACTGATCCAAATGGGTTTTATCTCCACTCAGACATGTAAATTAAAAGTTATGTTAATAACACCACATATCTAGATGACAGAGGGGAAAAAAAAAAAAAAAAAGAGATGTATACTTAAGCTTGTTTCATGTTAGTACTGGCCAAGCCTTACAACAGAAATCCTGTCTGGAAAACTTATCTGGAAGTTACTGCCCCAATAGCACAATATTGTGCTCCATCATTAAAAGCTGAGTTAAGCACTTTGAGGATGTAGCTCCTAAGTGAGCAGGGTTCTCAAACCACACTGACACAGCACAAGGGTATCAAATCCTGACACTAAATAAGCTCTATTCCCCCACTACTCTGCTCTGGTGAGACCCCACCTGTATCCAGTTCTGGAGCCTACGTTACAAGAGGGATGCGGAGATGCTGGAGAGTGTCCAGAGAAGGGTCACGAGCATGATCAGAGGCCTGGAGCAGCTCTGCTACGAGGACAGACTGAACAAGTTGGGGCTGTTCAGTCTGCAGAAGAGGAAGCTGCAAGGTGACCTTTTTGTGGCCTTCCAGTATCTGAAAGGGGCCTACAAAAAAGCTGGGGAGGGACCTTTCAAGCTATCAGGAAGTGACAGGACCAGCAGGAATGGAGCAAAGCTGGAGGTGGGGAGATTCAGACTGGAGGTGAGGAGGAAGTTCTTCAGCATGAGAACGGTGAGAGCCTGGAATGGGTTGCCCAGGGAGGTGGTTGAGGCCCCATCCCTGCAGGTATTTAAGGCCAGGCTGGATGAGGCTGTGGTCAGCCTGATCTAGGGTAGGGTGTCCCTGCCCATGGCAGGGGGGTTGGAACTAGATGATCCTTGTGGTCCCTTCCAACCCTGACTGATTCTATGATTCTCAGTTCCCAAAATAAAACTGTAGGAGCTTGCAGTGCCCTCGGTGGAACTGGGTTGCAGTAGCCCTGACGTGGTGCTGCTGACCTACAGTCTGGAGGTATTACCATGCTCAAAGGTGACTACAAATGAAAAGAGGGAGTTTTAGATTAAAGGAAGACTAAAGTGTGGTGAAACACTGACACAGATTGCCCATACAGGTGGTAGATGCCCCATACCTGGAAATAGTCAGTGTGAGGTTGGCTGGGGCTCTGAGCAATCTGCTCCAGTTGCAGATGTCCCTGCTGACTGAGGGAGTTGAACTGGATGACTTTAAAAGGTCACTTCCAACCCAAAACATCCTATGCAGCCTTGGAGAGCTACAGGCTAGAGCCAAGATGGGAGACTATAAGGGTTATTGGGATATCATTCCCATTGCACAGGAGCACAGAAAACCACACAGCAGCCTACTGCACGTGGTGTAGCTCCCCAAAGATCCTGAAAGGCCTTCTTCACAGTGCAGGACACTTCTGAGCTCATTACTAAATAGGGACATCTCTTCAAACATATATTCACTATCCTGTAGCAGTGTCTTTCACACATCTTGGAGAAGTTCAACTTTCTTTTTCCTCTCCTAAATTCCTCAATAACAGGAAACATGCTTCGTATTTTGCCATTTTCTGGATCTACATCTCTTCTACATCTCATTCTGATGCTTTAAACCTTTCAACAGAAGTAAATTATCCTGCTTGACTTCTGGAGAAAGCTAGGAAGTGTGTCAGGTCGTCTGCAGGTCACACTGGCATAAATATTTTTCCCAACAGCATTTACTGTCTGAGGTAACACAGAGACAGATATGGGTTTACAGTCCAGTTGTCTCCTTACTGAGAGAATCATAGGACCATGCTTCCTGGAGATCATCAGAACAAGAGTGCCCACAGAGACCAACAGCACAGAATGTGTGTGTTTCCAAAAGAGTGATTCCACTAAATCCATCATTCCTAGCATTACATTAAGCTGACCTTATCTAAATCTGTGTTTAAAGCCTCTACTATTTAACATGCTAAGATCTCCCTATTCCAAATTTCACCACAAATTTATTTCTCCACTGAACTGGCAACATGAAAGAAAGAAAAATGGGTTCTAGGAGAAGACAGTAATGAAAATGCTGAGCATATCAACATGAACTGGCAAGTTAAATTTTTTGAGGTCAGTAGTATGACCATTAGGCCTAAATTTATATCCTGAAGTGATTTGTTGGGCTGGAGTGTTTGTATATATTTCTTCCTAGAAGTTAGTCAATCACTGAAGTGTTTTTAAGCATTTGTGACAATGACTATTGCAAAGAGAAGGAGATTTCAAAGCAGCTGGAAATAAAGCAGGATACTGCAATCATGGCAAACACCCAAGCAGGAAAAGTGGCTGTGCTTTACAGGGCATGTGGCAGCTGTGCATGGCAGATCTTGGCAGATGTAACCTTTCTTCTTTTCAGTGGTGCCCAGTGATAGGACAAGAGGTAACAGGCACAAAACTGAACATAAGAAGTTCCACCTAAACATGAGAAGTACTTCAACATCTCTCTTGAATTGAGGAGCCCAGAACTGGACACAGCACTCAAGGTGTAGCTTGAGCAGTGCTGAGTACAGAGGCAGAATAACCTCCCTTGTCCTGCTGGCCACACTGCTCCTGAGCCAGCCCAGGATGCCATTGGCTCTCCTCCCACCTGGGCACTCTGATGCCTCATTTTCAGCTACTCTCTACCAGTACCCCCAGCTCCCTCTCTGCCTGGCTGCTCTCAGCCGCTCTGTGCCCAGCCTGTAGCGCTGCTTGGGGTTGTTGTGGCCAAAGTGTAGAACCCTGCACTTGGCCTTGTTCAGTCTCATCCCATTGGCATCTGCCCACCCATCCAGCCTGGCAAGGTCCTTCTGCAGGACTCTTCTACCCTCCAACAGATGGACACCTGCTCCTAGCTTGGTGTCATCTGCAAACTCATCAATCATAGACTTAATCCTCTCATCCAGATCAGCAATAAAGATATCGAACAGGACTGGGCCCAGCACTAATTTCTGGGAGACACCACTAATGAACCTGCTTTGATAGAGGGATTTGGCTCACTGATATCCAGAAGGCTCTTTCCAACCCCTACCATTCCACGATTACAAACTGCTTTTGAAGATGACGTGCTGTGGTTTGTGTCATCTATTATTCCAAAGCTGAATTGTCTCCATTTTGCTAGCCACAAAACTGAGAGAAGCACAAAGACATAATTCTCAGTTTCTCTCCTTCCCTTTTTTAGGGGAATGCAAAGCTACTATTTATTATTGTCCTGAAACACACACCTTCAGAGACTCCCTAATTGTGAAGGACAACCACACCAGAGATGAAGGCCAAGAGAGGGAAATGAGAAGTCTTTTGAGGTTTTCTCAGTGTATGTGTTCAGTTACTCATCTCTTCCTGCTACTTATTTTTCATGGCAAGCTCTGAATTTTCACCTGGGGTTCCTCAAAGACGTGTTCAGTTTTGTGTGTACAAAGTGAAAGAAAAGATGAGGAGGTTGCTTTGCTTACTGCACATGCTCTGGAGGTAGCTTGTAGGGTGGTCTGTTTAGCTCTCAAAAGATTCCTTAAAGGAGTAACAGCATGAATAGAACAAGCCCAAGCTGAGCCACTGCTTCACAGATCGTTTTGGGTTGGAAGGGACCCTCCAAAGGGCATCTTGTCCAAACTACCTGCAGTCAGCAGGGATACCTCCAACTAGAACAGGCTTCCCAGGGCCACATCAAGTCTGGCTTTGAATGTCTCCAAGGACAGGGCCTCAACCACATCCTTGGGCAACTTGTTCAGCACTTCACCACTCTCACTGTAAAGAATTTGCTTCTGATGTCCAACCTAAATCTTCCCTGCTCCAGTTTCAAACAATTGCTCCTCATCCTATCACTACAAGCTCTTTTAAATAGTCCCTCCCCGGCCTTCCTCTAGGTCCTCCTGTAATCCTCTTGTGGGACTCCTGCCTTGCAAGGTCTGATCACAAAAGCTAGGGCTGAAATGGGAATGGGTGAATTTCTCAGCAGGTCAGTGCTGAGGCACATCAGCTTAGGCAGCACCTGAAGGAAGCCTGTACTGCAGATTTCCCATGCTGTGCTTATTCTCTGGGTAAACAGAAGACTTCAGTCTCCAGAGTTGTCAATCTAGCACCTTTAACGAGCAAGAAGTTGGTTTTATTAAAGGAGGAAAAACGTAGATTTCCATCACTCCTTATAAAAGAGCTAGAAAATGTCAAACATGTAGGTAAAAGTCGTATTTCAAACCAGCTCGAGCCTAAACTCCCTTTCCCCTTGCACCTGCAGGGTGATGAACATGTGCTGTATGTCTCTGTACTGGCTCAGAGCTCAACATTTGAACTGGACCCACTCCAGCTTTTGAATAAATATCTCTTGTGGGGGAGAGGGAATTACATTCCTCAGTCAAAATACAGTTTTTCTTCTCTTAAATTTGGAGAGAAACGTGTACTTGTGAAACATTAGGGACCAGTCATGAGAAGAACTGAAATCCTTTCTATCTCCAGCCTCGGCAAGGAGCCCTGCTCCCGCTGCAACACATCCATGACCTCCAACTCGACCACAACTGGACACAAAATGTACAACTGACAAGAGAGTGTCTGCAGCCAGAAGGGTATTCCTGGGTTCTCCTCTCTAAGTAATGCTTATTTCCAGTGCAAGCACTATTGGAGACCTACATGAAGCACTATTCAGTGCCCATTTGGGATCAAGTGGGTAAAACACACTTAGAATCATGGAACTGTAGAATTCTTTCAGCTGGGAAACACTTTAAAGATTGAGTCCAACCATTGAACTAACACCACCATGGCTGCTAAACTATGTCCTCAAGTGCTATGTCCACATATTCCTTGAACACCTCCGGGCATGGTGACATCACCACGTCCCTGGGTAGCCTGTTCCAATGCCTGACCCAGCATTGTTCCTAATATTGTTTCACATGGGGAGCTCTAAGCTACAGGTAATTGAAGCACCCTGGAAGTATCTTCCTGCTCAGTGGTGAGAGACTGTCACCACAATTCAAACAAGAAGAATAAAAAGAACTTCTGTCTGTTCCAAAAGGCTTTTCAGTAACTGATTCCTAAAGCAAGATGATTCAGTATCTATATTATCAGGGAGCATGGCACTGTCTCATCATATGTGCTATGTGCTGGAGAACAGATCAAATAAGGTTATCTATAGAGATCTACCTCCTATGTCCTACTTGTGCTCATACTGGGTCTGCTGAAGACCACAACTGTGGGAAGTCAACCAGGACAGGATGGAGAGTTGAGTGGAGTGGAACCAAAAGTTCAAAAAGAGCAAATGTAACATCCTGCTCCAGGGGAGAAAGAACCCTCTACACCAGTACAGCTGAGGGCAACTTCTCAATGCTCAGCAAGAGATAAAGGACCTGTGGGAGGAAAGAGCATGGGGCCAGACTCTTTGCTGCTGCCCAGTGACAGGACTGTGATGGTTTGGGAGTTACCTGCCCCCCCACTCCTATGAAGTCATCCAGACTAGACCCAGCTGGCTGGAAGATAAGGAATGAAGCTTTATATTCACAGTTTAGCTCAATATACAAGCAGGTATTTACAATAGATTACAACTATATACAGAAAGCTAAAAGTAATACAGAAACACAACAGCCCTCCCAGAAATGAGTCCCCAGGAGGGGCTCCCAACCACCCTTCCACCTTCTTTCTGCCCCTCTACCTTATCCCAGACTTTGCCTCATGTGCAAGGTGAGTTCAGAGGATCAGCAAAAGGATTTAGAAGCAGATTGGTTAGTTGAGTTATACAGAAGTAGCCCAGGGACAGAAACACAAACTCTGACAGACAGAGACACTCACTGCCTTATCTATGTGTTCTTGCTTTTATGCATCTCAGCAAGCCTATGAGTGAAACAGACATCACCACTGTTTCCTTTTCCCAGTCTATAATCTAATTTCTCTCATTAAAATATTCCCATTTGCCTCAAAAACTAGCACACAGGACAATGGGCAGTAGGCAAAAACTGGAACCCAGGAAGGGCCCTCTTAACAGAATGTACAGGGTTAACCCTCCAGGGGGAGGGACCTTGAACCTGCCCCTAGGTGGTCTTGACCCCTCCCCAGGGGTGGATCTGAACACCACCAGGTGATGGTTAGCCCAATCCCCCTTCCTGTCTACAGATCAATAAAAGCAGGGGGCATTAATGTTATCCCTCTCTCTCTGCACTCCCTGCTTACCAGAATCACCATCCTGTTCATGGATCTCTTTGTTTTACCACATGGCCATCACCCACGAGGCAGACAAACCCACTGCCATCAAAAACTGGTTGTAATTACACATTTTGTGTCTTGTTTTCCCTCCCCTACACCTTTGTAACTTCCCTACCTCAGATACCTTTTTATTTATTGTTAAACCTTTCTTCTTTTAACCTCCAAATTGGAGTGAGATTATTTATTTGGGTGTGCTTACCTTTCCTCCCTCTACATCTAACTCCTTTCTTTTGGGAAAGAAGGGGGAAGAGGGAAGGGCACTCTATAAATTGTTATTGGTTCTATCAAATATATATTTGAGACTCTGGAAATTAGAACCGAGACATAGAAGGAAAAAGTTCCTTGTTGTGAGGGTGCTGGAGCCCTGGAGCAGGCTGTCCAGAGAAGCTGTGGAGTCTCCTTGTCGGGAGAGATTCCAAACCCAGCTGGTCATTGTGATCCTGGGCAAACTGCTGTGGCTGACCCTGCTGTAGCAGAGGGGTTTGACTGGATGATTTCCAGAAGTCCCTTCCAACACACCACCACGCTGGGATTCTGTAATTAGGATCTTGCAATCACAAGACCATCTGCTTAGATCAAACCACAGCTCCACACAGGAGGAAGAGCAGATGCTGAGCAAAGGAAGCTAAGACCTGACCCAGCCTGGGAACATCAGCTGCTAGTTTCATGCTCACCAGTAAGAGCCCGCAGAGCTCACTCAGATGGTCACCCTGTCACATCAAATGGACACACAAACTTCCACCAGTCTGGAAACACTTGAGCTTTGTAACTCTGCTGTGCAGGTTACTCCCACAAGTTGGGTTTGGACATGTACAAGCCGTGGTAGAATTGATTTCAGGATAATAAAAGTAACTTTACATTCTAAAGAACTCTTTAGACTCCCTGTTTTAGGTCTGTGATATAAACAACCAAGAAATTAACATATTTGAGAACAAAGAGACCTGTGAAAAAAAGCATAATGAAGGAAGCTGAAGGGAAAAGAAGAAAGGAGCAGATGTCAGATTACACTTACAGCGAAGTTACTACTTTATTTTCCCACTAATTTGAATATCTAAAACATACCTTTTTGCCAAAGCAAACAGGTGATTAAAATAGATTAAATTTCATGGAAGCAAAAGGCTGTATTTGCCTGATGTTTGTTAGCCACCTCCAAAGTTACAGCACACAGAGAGTGCAGCAATAATAATATTAATTTTACAAAGGCTGCCTGTTGAATTGCAATTAACTGTGGCCTCACAAAGGGAGAGGTGCATTCTCTGGAGGACACATAAGCCTCATTTAGCCTGCAAGGCCAGAGAGATGAACCTGGCATGAAATATTAAGATCACAATTGCTATTGGCAAGCCATCTGACGGGGAGCTGCTAGCTTGAAAGAGCAAGGATTATACAAAGGAGCAAAGAGTGAAAACACAGCAGTGAATCAGCTCCACAAAATGTCCTTTCATTGAAGAGCATCAGGAATGGGTGAGCTGCTGGCAGCAGCAGCTGGGCAGAATGCTGAGGAGGCTGCAGGGAATATTAAGGTGCCAGGAGCTGTGGGATAACCTCTGGAGGAGGGAAGGCTGGAGGATGCAAGTAGCTGTGATGGCTTCAAGTGACGTGTAGGGATGACTTGGTGCAGCCTCCTTTTATTGCAGGCACACTGCACTACTTAGCTGAATGAGTGCCATCTTCCACTTAATTAAGTTTCTTGCCCAAACTGCTCCTGCTGGAAAGCTACTCCAGTGCCTCACAGCTCTTCCACTTTGAAAACATGAACAAAAATTCACTGGTGGCCAGTTTAGACAAATTTCATTTTGCATCAGCATTAATCTCTGCCTTTCTGGCATTTATGAGGATAAATGCTTTATTCATACAGAGCAGTATCACTGACTGCAGCAAGCTCTTGGCTTGACTGAACAAGCTCTATCTGCAGTCTCACCAAGGAGCCTGTCCCTATCAGTGATGGCCTTCGAAGCCATAAATCAAAATGCTGTAGAGAATTCCAGACAGGATCTTTCCAGAACCTTTTACTTTGACACTGACATTTCCTTTACTCCATTATTATCAGTTACTTGATACACCTTGGGTCATGGTTTGCCTTTTCATCTGCCTGCCCACACTGATGATTCCATTCCCCAACAGCATCCTCTTGGCTGAAACATTCCTATTTCCTTAATGTCTTTTCTCATGTTCTGTGTGTGTTCCAAAGTTGAAAAAAACCCTCTGAGGACAGAATCTTACCTTAGAGAAACCAAGTACAAAGTTTCTATTTACCTGGGACAATATGCAGGCGCAGTAAAAGGGTTCTTCGGGTAAGTCACCTGTGAGACATATAAAAGCTTCTTTCAAAGGAACAGAAGTTGAGCTAGGCCCAGAATTTCTGTCAAGAGACATCAACTGATGTTGGAACAAGTAAAACAAAATCAGAATGGGTACTATAAAGAAAGAGCGTGAAAGGAAGAGAAGAACCCTGTCGCTCAGTGGGAAATGTGTAAGCTGGGCTGGACAGGGACCTAACAGCAGCAGACAAAGAATAAAAAGCCAAGATCATAATCTTGATGATGGCAAAGAAAATCCATGAGCCTGGGAAGGGAAGACCAGCTCTCCAAGAAACAGAGGCACATTCATTCTACGCACCAGCACAGTGCAGCGTTCCTAGCTTCTGGTCCTTCTCCTCCCTCCAGAGGAAGGAGGAGAGTTAGCAAAGTCCTGGAGAACATCTTAGGAGCCCCCACGGTATGATCTGCTCAGGGAAATACTATAAGTATGTGTTTATGTCTTATACTAACAGTATCACTGTCGTGCAACATCTTTATGCAATGGCTGCAAATAATATAAGGAGGTCTTTGAGTGTGAGTTCACAGCAGTCTGTGAAGGTAGCAGTTTGCTCTGGATCCTTGGGGGTTGTTTGCTTTTGGGATTGGCTTAGTTCCACTCTCCCCACTTCAGATGCAATATGCAACTTCTTAATATAATGACAGATGAGGGGAGACCTTCTGGCTCTCTACAACTACCCTAAAAGGAGGTTGGAGACAGGTGGGAATGGTCTCTTCTATCAAACAACAAGAGACAGAATGAGAGGAAACAGCCTCAAGTTGCACCAGCAGAAATTTAGGTTGGACAGCAGAAGAAACTTCTTCACTGAGAGAGCTCTCAAACACTGGAACATACTCACCAATAAGGTGGTTGAATCCCCATCCCTGGAGGTGTTGAAAAAGAGGCAGAGATATGCTGCTGAGGGGCATCTGTGTTAGATAGTATTGTCCTGCTCTGGCAGGGGGGTTGGACTTGATGATCTCCTTGGGTCCCTTCCAACCCCTAGCATCCTGTGATCCTGTGTGATCCTGAGATGGTTTAGCATCAGGCTTGGTAGAGCTGGAGAACAGTTGGACTCAATGACCTTACAAAGCTTTTCCCACTAGAAAGATTCTATAATTCTGTGATTACAAGAAGTGTATCCAAACCACCTTTCATCTGAAGATGCATCTCCTCCAAAACCCAGACAACATATTTTAAAGGACTACATTACAGTACAATGCCACAAAAATAATCTGATAACATGAGCAGGGCCTGAGTTTCTAGTCCTAGCATGCTGCAGTGAAGCTCATTTGTTTCAGATTTGTCCTGTCTTTTGTGGGAAGCATTTTCCCTATCTTGTACGTGATGGAATTTATACTCTGGCATACGAAAGATGTATTGATCACCTCTCTGGATGTGAAAAGCTGAGCAGAAATCCTGAATAATGAATAGCAATAAAGGCACAACAGGAAAAAAAACCAAATAGGTGACCTTAGTGCTACAAAAGCAAGAGTTTAGTCACCGAAATTAATTTCTCTTTGAAAAGGGAAAAAAACCCCTGGATTTTAAAAATGCTGGTCAGGAATTCTTCAGGAGAGTGAGTTTCCACTGGAGAATGCCAAACCTGCACAATCAAAACATTACCTGGAGATGGTTCAATTCTGAGATATTTGCTACAGAGCCAGGGTTATGATGGGACCCTCACCGCTGATTACAACCACACTAAGCAGCCCCGATAGGTGAAAGGCGAGTTTGCCCTTCCAGCTGTCAGCCCTCTGGCAATGTGCCTTCCAGTTCCCACAGCTCCCAGTTGCTGGCATGCCCCTCCTCCAGCAAGGCTCCCCTTGAGGGCTGCTGGGAAGCTGGGCTCTCTGGCTTTCCATCAGTAGCTGACGTGGAGCCAGAGCCTGCAACCATAGCTGAGCCAGACACTTTGGAGCCGTGGCTCCCAAGACTTCCAGTTTCCTGGCTTTCCTTCAGCCCACCTGGCAGATTAAAGGGCAGCCCAGAGTTTGGAAACGTGGTTCCCAGGACTGTGTCTTGTAAGAAGCCCCAGCTCTCCAGGTCGATGGCTCCACGTACCCCCCAGGCAGCTCGCCCTGAGTAAGGGCCCCTAATTTACAGAGAATTTCACAGGTCTGGCTTTCAGTGCAACCCTGAACAAAACCACAGCTTTGAAATGCTCTAGTCCTCCACGAGTGGTAATCATCTTTCTCCACACAACTCTAATTTTAATCCTTTAAAAACACAAACAACTCAATTCATGAGGGAGAACAGGAGCAAACAGTTCCCAGTTCGGTAGATTAGAGAGATTCTCCACTCGTCTCTGTGCTGCTGTGGATTTCAGAGAGCTGCCTCCAAAACAGCTGCACTGGCTGCTATGTTTTCCTTACTCTCATCAGCCAACCCCCATCACTTGCCAATCAAGGTGCCAGAGACATTTGGGCAATGCTGTGCTGCTGCTCCACACCAGCCAAGCTGCAAAAAGGCCCTGGCAGTGATAATTCCTGTTCTTGGGAGCGGAAAAAGATCCGGGATAGAAAATAGTGTCTGTAATTTTACAGCTGTCTAAAACATGTTTATATGACATAAAGAGTTAAATTAAGACTAATGTTTGTCCTTTGAAATAAAACATAGCCTCAAAACATGACACTAGACCTGAAGGTTAAGAAATGCTTTAAAGGTTCATCACACAGAACCTCCCTGACCTTTTATATCAACCCCAAGGTCTCCTCTCCAGTTGGGATGCCTTGTTAAAACACTTCAACTAGAGGCCCATTAGCTCTGTCAGTACCTCTCACTCTCTCTAATTTGTTTTTCTCAGCCAGAGCCTCACGCACATCCTTTGAAGCCCAAGTATGCAGATGGGCTCTAATATGTTCCCTCTCAAAACCGTGTCCCTTGTAATGCTTCAAGAAAAACACAGGTGTTCCCTGGCCCGCAGGAAGAGGAAATGCCATGCTGATTAAAACGGGAACCACACTCGCCAGGATAGACCTGAACCTCCTCCTGCCCTCCCCATGCCTCCCCTCCCCAACTCTTTTAGGCAAATGAAGGGGCAAACAGCGTTTGTAACTCATCTGCGGATCTGTAATTCAAGAGCCTCTGAGGACAGCCAAGGAGAACGCAGGCGGTAGCAGTGCTGTTCCAAAAGATACGGTGAGTTTAGGTAGTCTATGAAAACCACAACATTCTCGATTTTATGGAGGAAAAAGGCACCTTAATTATAACATTTAAAGAAAAGAATCCCCCTGAGAAACACAGCAGAGATTCCCAAGCTAAGCCACAATTTCTTATTCCTAGCAGCTCTTCCAAAACTCCCTTTTATTACAAGTCCTTCCCCTTCCAATGAGCGATGTGAGACTTCCCCTCTCCCTCTCCACGCTTCATCTACAGCATTCAGGCTAAAACACACCCTTCAGCACTCAGAGATACGCACCCTGCTTAAGATTAAAACACACACATGTAGAAAGAAATCCCAGCTCACTGCTTCCAAATGTCTTCTCTCTTACGTGTGACCTGCCCAGTGCTGCCAGCACTGCGACACAGCAGTGTCAGGGAGCCCTGTCACTACAGACCTGCCTTGTATCACCCGGGCACTGCCTCAGCTCCCGAAGGTCCTGGCACTGAATCCCTCTCCCAGGAGCAGAGACAAGGAGTCTCCTTGGGAAGCAGAGTCAAATTCTCTTTTCCTGCTGCAGCGACGTCTTTTGGAGCTGGAGGAAAAGCAGGTCATGCCAGGGCTCTGCTCTCCTCTTTGTCCTCTTCAGAAACTAATAGCTGGTGGATCCCAAACGCATTCGTGGTGTGCAGAGAAAGTGTTAAGTAAGGAATTCTTTTACACACACAATGCTCGAGCCTCAATGAATTCACTTCAGCTTCTTCTTTTATTTGGGCCCACCAATGCTTCCTTTCTTTAAGAGCCAAACAACATTCTTGGATAGCAGTTCAATATCTCAAGAGGTGTAAATCACCACACTCTATCTTATTAGAAACATTTGAGAGAGGGCAAGTGCTTTCAAAGCCATAAACTTCAGATTCCATACATGTTCCAAAGCTGTAGTGAATACACATTCCTGACTTGAACTGGTTTTAATTTGCAGTCCCTTTAAAGCCCAAAAGCCAAAGCCTAAATACTGAATCAACTTAAATAACAATAACAAACCATTCTGAAAATTGTCCATTTGCAACTTCCAATGAACTGAAAATAGGAATCATTTGAATGCCCAAAGCGAGGCAGTGGGTTTATGCCCAGTGCAAAGGGAGCCTGCGGCTCCTGGGGAAGTGCGGCGTAATCACCGCTCCGCTGTGGATTATTTATAGTCACAAGCCTGACAGCACCATAAACTACAGCCACAACTCTAGCTGCCTGCTGCAAAGGGCTGAAAATCCCTAGACACAATGAGAGCAGCAGAATGGAAACCACATGACAGTTAAAGGAATGAGTGAAAGAATTGCCACAACCTTTGTGAACACAAACAATTAAGGCAAGAGGAAAGATAAAAACCATACCTGAAAGCGTGGGGGTGGGCAGGCACATGGAGTTGAGATCTCTCAGCACCAACAGTTGTTACGGTGACTGGCAGAGCGCCCTCTGCTCTCCAGCAAGCCTTTTAATTAAAGATATTACCAGTTATCTCTAACCACAATCACAGTCCTGGCATGAGATGGGAATGAGAGCTGCAATACATCTCCCTGAGGAAACCCCGGCACTGCCGCTGCAAACACAGTGAGGGCAAGAGCAGAGCTTTCAGATACTCCTTAGATGTACCCACTAAAATTCCTGGGCAAAGGAGGGCACGTGAGGAGGGTACAACACAGTCACTGATGCAAAGGTATGTGTGCTTCAAAATGCCTACTTAACAAACCAGCTCTTTGTGAAAGTTCTCAGCAGACAACTGGGAAAGGCTGTTAGCAGGAACTAGGAGAGCAGAGGTTAAAAGTCATCACTGAGCAGGTTTTTCTTCCCATGTATCAACCCTAACGATGGAAAACTTTCCATGGCTTTTCAGCTTTTCATAGAATCATAGATTAGTTTGGGTTGGAAGGGACCTTGAATATCATCTAGTTCCAATGCCTCTGCCACAGGCAGAGATATCTTCTACTAGCCCAGGTTTTTCAAGGCCTCATCCAGTCTGGCCTTGAACACTTCCAGGGAGAGGGCATTCACAATCTCTCTGTGCAAACTGTTCCAGTGGCTCACCACCCTCACTGCAAAGAATTTCTTCCAAATAGTCAGTCTTAATCTGTACTCCTCAAGCTTCTAGATCAGCTTGCTCAGAGCCCCATCCAACCTGACCTCCTGACCCGGAATAATTCCAGGGCTGGGGCTTCTGCTAACTCACTGGACACCCTCTTATAAGCCATTCAACTTATGAGCAACTTGATCTAATGTCAAAGCTAATCTCACCTCCAAGCAGAGGAGGGGCTTAGAGACCTGCTAACCTACCTTTCAGCTGAAGTTGTTCTGTGGTTTTGTTTCAGATCAGAAATCTTTAAAGACATGGAAGATATCAGATAGGGAAATCAGAGACCTTTAATAACAACCCTTCCAAACATTACTCACTGGTTGGCCTTGCTTTTAGTATAGGGGGAAAAATGGGGCAAAAAGTGGAACCAGAAATAAGCTGCCAGGGTTCTTAAAGACTTGCAAGCAGTGTATGTCATACCCAAACTATCTCCCACTGACCAGCAAACATCAAGAGGCAAGAACAAGAAGAAAAACATCTAAGTGGGCTCTAAAATCACAAGTCTCCTATGGTTGAAATACGCCATGACCTTACACAGGCTCAAGCCTTGGGCTTCTCAGGAGTGTACAAGGGCTTAAACTTCACCTATTTTTTCTCCACAATCCTAAAAAACAGCTCTGATGAGGAGGCAGTAAATGCTGCCAGGTTAGTTGGTGTTAAATCCTGATTGCTATCCTTGGAAACAAAATGATGCCATTTCCAATCATTACCTCTGGAATGATGAAAATATGGTGCTCTGACGGAATTAGCGTGAAAGGAAATCTCAAAAGTGCGTGAGGGGTTTCCAGTAGAAAGACAAATGCAGGTTGCAGGTGTTCCTGCTATAACAACACCTCAGGCTGTGATGTTTTAGGGTCAAAGAAGGTGACAGAGGTCAGATCAGGTCAGTACCTTGATGTGAGATCTCCAAGTGAAGGCAAAACGCTGCCGGGAATACCGGTGGTGACTCCCTGAAGGTGACAGGCAGCCCTTTGAGCTGCACTAAGGAGGTTCAAGACTCCAGGAGGCGGTGAAAAGAGCAAGTGCAGAGTGGTATAAGTGACTGTGGTTTTGCCTGTGCTGCTCAGCAGAAGAGACAGGTCTTAACCACTTGTGGTTATTCAACAAGAACAGAGTGTTATTAACTGCAGTGAAATGGAGCGACTCGTCCAGAAAATGTACCAAACTCAAGAAAGCACCAAGCAGAACAAACAAAAACACAAAACTCAAGAAAGCCTCAGGGAAAAAAAAAAAAGCTATGAGAAAGCAGCAGAAACAAAGGAAACCACTTCAGGGAACAGAGAGAAAAACAAGCTGCTGCAAGGTAAGTGAAGAGTGCATCTCTCTGTCAGTAACTGCTCTGCTCCTGTTCTTATCTGAAGAGGATGAGTTGAGTCCTACCTCACCTCTCCAAGCACAGACAGGGGCTGAGATCAAAGGGTTCATTATCTGTGGTGCAGAGCTCTGCAGGACAAAATTTTCATGAGGTTTCCCATCTCCATTCTTCAATCAAAATGAGGAGAAAGCTCTCTCAAGGCAGAAATGAAATGTATTTTAAAAAGTGTCCCCCCCACCTTCTACATTCCTCTGTATTCCAGGCCAGTTTGTGTGTTTTAGTCACAGGATAAGTCTCCCAAACCTATGGATTAGAAGAGAGATGAAAGTGTAGAGGAATAAAGACATGGTTTTACCTTTGAAGTGGGTCACTAAAGGCTGCTAGCTTGGAAGAAGGAAAAACACCTCATCCTTGCATGCCAACAGGCTACTGTAGATCCTTTCTCATACAGAACTTTGTGTGCAGATTAAGTACTTGCATAAATGAAGATCTCTGGCCCTACACCAGCAGTTCACACTGCTGTATCACACAGAATCATAGAACCATTTTAGTTCAAAAAGACCTTGAACATCTTCAAGTCCATCCATGATCTAAATCCACCAAGTTTGATGCTAAACCATGTCCCTTGGCACCACAATGCTACAGTTTTAAAACATCTTCAGGAATGGGGATTCCACCGTATTCCTGGGGAGCCTATTCCAGGGTTTGAGAACACTTCCAGTGAAGAAGTTTCTTTTCATATTCAACCTGAACATCCCCTGGTGCAATTTGAGGCCATTTCCTCTCATCCTATAGTTTGTTACTAAGGAGAAGAGACCAACATTCAGCCGGCCCCAACTTCCTTTCAAGGAGATGCAGAGACCCAGCCAATTTAGTTCTTCCCTAAACACTGCAAAAAGTTGATGTGAATATCTGTGCTTGGGTCGGTGCAATCTCAAGCACAAATCCAGGCTGGGTGGGGAATGGCTGAGAGCAGCCCTGAGGAGAAGGACCTGGGCATCCAGGGTGATGAAAAGCTCAACGTGAGCCTGCAGCGTGCACGTGCAGCCGAGACAGCAGCTGTGTGCTGGGTTGCAGCAAGAGCAGTGTGGCCAGCAGGGCAAGGGAGGGGATTCTGCCCCTTTGCTATCGTCAGATCCCACCTAGAGTACTGTGTGCAGCTCTGGAGCCCCCAGCGTAACAAGGACACCAAACTGCTGGAGCGAGTCCAGAGGAGGGCCATGAAGATGATCAGAGGACTGCAGCAGCTCTGCAATGAGGACAGACTACAAGAGTTGGGGCTCTTCAGCATGGAGAAGAGAAGGCTTCCAGGAGACCCTATAGTGGCCTTCCAGATTCTGAAGGGGGGCCACAGAAAGGCTGGGGAGGGACTATTGACAAGGTCTTGTAATGACAGAACAAAGGGTAATGGGTTTGAACTGGCAGAGGGGAGATTCAAAGTAGATGTTAGGAAAGGGTTCTTTGCGGTGAGGGTGGTAAGACACTGGCACAGGTTGCCCAAGGAGGTTGTGGCTGCTCCCTCCCTGAAGGTGTTGAAGGCCAGGTTGGATCAGGCCTTGAGCAACCTGTTGTAGTGGGAGGTGTCCCTGCCCATGGCAGGGGGATGGAACTGGATGATCCTTGAGGTCCCATCCAATCTGAACCATTCTATGATTCTAAGACTCTATTAATACTTGCAGAAATAGCTGCACTGAAACAAGGCACAAAATCCATGGGAACCTTCCTAGGCATTATGACTTTCCATGCTTTTACCAAGTGCTAGCTTAGGCTTTTAGTCTGCACCAGTTGTCTTATTATCTTGCAGGAAGACATTAACACAGCCAAGTCTTGAGGAAGCAGCATAAAACTGGTATCTATGTGAAAGCACTACTGCACAACAGGCACATAGGCAGATCCAGCTAACAGACATCAAGAGGCAGGAGTTCTCTGACTAACTTTTCCCCTCTATACAGACAGATTTCATAGAATCATAGAATTGGTTTGGTTGGAAAAGACCTCTAACATCATTGAGCCCAACCATCAATGTAACACTACCATAGCCATTAAACCACATCCTCAAGTGCCATGTCCACACATTTCTTAAACATCTCCAGGGACGGTGGCTCCACCACCTCCCTAGGTAGCCTGTTCCAATGTCTGACCACTTTTGCAGGAAAAGAAGTTTCCCTAATATCCAACATAACCCTCTCCTGGCACAATTCCAAGCCATTTCCTCTCATTCTATCACCTGATACTAGGGAGAAGAGACCGAACACCACCTCACTGCAACCTCTGCAACCTGCTTTCAGGGAGTTGTAGAGAGCAATGATTTCCACTGTAAATTCTTGAGCACGCCAAAAGCTACCCCTGCAGAAGACTTTGGCAGGAGATTCCAGCATGTGAGCCAAGAGCTGGATGACAGTACAGGAAAACTGGCAGTGAAAAGGTCTACTTTCTGTATTTGTTTGGTTTTTAATGTGCTTGCCACACCACAGAGTCTTTCTAAACGTTGTCCAGATGAGTTGAATGACAGCAAACAGCAGCTGTAGGAAAAATGCCTACACTTTGCATGGAGTGCAGCCTGCCTAGGTCCCAGGTATGCAGGTGTGCATCAGGGAGGCTGCCCCTGCTCTGAGCACACCGTGTAAATCACGGGATCTCTTGTAAAATCAGCAGCACAGCTGATTTTACAAGATACCAAGGCCCACACCTGCATTGCTGAGAGCAGGAGCAAGCCCTCAGCGTGTGCATACTTCTGCCCCTCCATTCGTCTTTCAGATTTACTCTTGTCACTAACAAAACTTATTTCCTCTGTGAACCTTCCAGAAAAGAAAAAGGAGAGCATGGAAATAACTTGATAAATTGTAGGTTACTTAGGGTCTGATCAAAGCCTGCTGAAATTCAGTGTCAGCTTTTAAGCTGACTTTAGGTCAAGCTTTTAAGCTCTTATTTAATTTCAGCCTTGGCATTTAAAGTGCCTGAGTTTCCACTACAAAAATACCAAGTTTCTGCTGCTTGGTGCAATCTCTCTGACTCACTCCTGTTATGGATTTTTAACTTGCAAATTATCAACACCGAGAAGAGAAGCAGTAAGGAAAACAAATCTTGATGTTCAAATGGAAAAAGCATACAGCAATCTTGGAATACCATCGTCATGAGAAGTGAAATGTGGAAATTTGATTCAGGGCTGGATTATCAGCTGGTCCCAGTGCATCAATTTGATACCATTTGCTAGACTCCTTTCAGGGTATAAAGCCAGGCCTGCATCACACAAGACCTGGCAGGTGCTTTTCATTTCTTTCCGCATGGTTATGTAGGTAACAGCTTTCTCTTCAGCAACCAGGGAGATCTTTACAGCACATTTCACTAATAGCTGCACAGACAGAACCAAAGCCATGAATTATTAACTTGTGATGAAATTAAAACCACCCTTCTCTTAAGCAGGAGGGGGCTTTCCGTAACAGAAACCCAGAATCGTAGGGGTTGAAGGGAACACTGGAGTGTTCAACCCACCTGCTAAAGCAAGGGGCACCCATAGCACCTTGGCCCAGCATCACAATGGCCAGCTGAGTTTGGAAACTCTCCAGACAAGGAGACTCCATAACCTCTCTGGGCAGCCTGCTGCAGAGCTCCAGCACTCTCACATCAAAGAGGTTTCTTCTGCTGTTCAGATGGAACTTCCTGGGTTCCAGTTTGTGCCCACCGTCCCTTATCCTTTTGGAGTGTCGCCCCATCCTCCTGTCCCCTGTCATTTACATATTGATAATCAAATATCTATAAAGTATTATTTTTTCATTATTTCTACAAAAGATGGAAGTAAAACATAACACAAATACTCCACTTGCCTTGGCTCTACACTAAAGACAACTGAAACTGCTCAACTCTTTCATGTCTGCTCTACAGAAACAGTGTGGAACCAGGTACAGTGACAGGAGGCCATAAAATCCAGCAGTCTGCATCTAGAGCAAATATTCCCCTATTAAAGCAAACACCATGTCAAAGACAAGAACTACAAGAACAAAAATGGCAAAACTTAAATCAATTACCACTGTTCACGTATTAAGCACCCAGCAGGAAGATCAGCTACCCAGAAATCAAACTTCTTGTCCCATAAGAAAAATTACTCCCTCCAGTTACAAGAGATTGCCACATGCCAAGCACCAAACACATAATTACTGCAACTCTTTTTCTTCCTTTATAATTCTTGCTCTCAGAATCACAGAACTTTAGAGATTGGAAGTGACTTTCAGCGATCACTGAGTCCAACCTCCCTGCCAAGGCAGGATCCCCTAGGGTAGTTCACACAGGAACACATCTGGGCAGGCTTTGAAAGCCTCCAGAGAAGGAGACTCCACAATCTCTCTGGGCAACCTGTTCCAGGGCTCTGTCACCCTCACTATAAAGAAGTTTCTCCTCATGTTGAGGTGAAACCTTCTCTGTTCCAATTTGTAGCCATTGCTCCTTGTCTTATTGCTGCTGATCACCAAAAAGAGATTGGCCCCATCTGCTTGACACCCACCCCTCAGATCTTTGTATACATTGATCAGATCTCATCTCAGTCTTCTCTTCTCCAGACTAAACAGCCCCAGGTTTCTCAGTCTCTCTCTATAGGGGAGATGCTCAGCCCCCTCAGTCATCTTCATGGCTCTCAGCTGGACTCCCTCCAGCAGGTCCCTGTCTCCCTTGAACTGGGGACACAGTATTCCAGGTGTGGTCTCACCAGGGCAGAGTCAAGAGGGAGAAGAACCTCCCTAGACTGCTGGACACACTTTTCTTGATGCATCCCAGGCTGCCATTGGCCCTCTTGGCCACAAGGGCATATTGCTGGCCCATGCAGAACTTGCTGTTCACCAGGACTCCAAGGTCTTTCTTCACAGAACTGTTTTCCAGCAGGGCAGCCCCCAACCTGCAGTGGTGCCTGTTGTTATTCCTCCCCAGATGGAAAACACTGCACTTGTCCTTACTGAACTTCATCAAAAATTAATGCCAAACAGTCACATTTTTGGGCCTCTAGTTTGAATGTGAATCCTCACATTTTTCTCCTCAACTATCAGGATCAAATCTTCTTCCTTATGTTGACACTACAGAAGCAGCATGTAAAAACTCGTACAAAATGCAAGTTTTCCAACAGTTCCATGCACAGAAAAATGTGGAATTGCTGAGACTCAGTGCAGTGAACAGAGGAATACAGGAATCACTCCACAAAGCCAACAACCTAGGGAGCTAAAGGAGGAAAACCAAACCAAAACCACTCCCTACATCTGCCTTCCAGCCACATCCAGCCAGGGCTGTGGAAAGTGTAAGACTCAGAGTTTGATTTTTTGAATGTTATCTGCACTTTTATGCCAACTGTAATCACTCAAAGTTGCTTTAGCTTTCAAAGGATGGCTGAAAGTGATCGTTTCCAAACAAACTGAAATTAAAGTTTCATCTGAAGTGCAGAAAACACACCAAAGCTCCTCTGGTCTCCTTTCTCTACAAGTTCTGTGCACATCTCCAGCTTGGTTTTGTTTCTTTTTAGTCACACAATGGTTTGGATTGTAAGGAACCTTAAAGCTCATCTAGTTGAAACCCCCCTGCTATGGGCAGGGACACCTCCTACTAGAACAGGTTGTTAAAGGCCCCACCAACCTCACTTTGAACACTTCCAGTCCTGGAGCCTCTGGACAACATATTCCAGTGCCTCACCAGCCTCACGGGAAAGAATTTCTCCCTAATACTTAATCTAAATCGATCTTCTTCCAGTTTGAAGCCATCACTCCCCCATCCTGCCACCCCGTATCTTTGTAAATGGTCCCTCTCCAACTCTCCCACAGCCACCTTCAAATACTCAAGGCTGCTCTAGGGCCTCCCCAGGACCTTTTCCTCTCCAGGCTGAACAACTCCAATATGTGAGAATATAATCCCTAAAAAGTAACTGGCAAGGTCTCCATTCAGCCAGATGGTTGTAAAACCAGCTCAACCCAAGACTCTCCCCAGCCAAAGCACAAATCTTCTGGCCTATAATGTTGTGGCTCTACATCGGTCTAGTTGCAACTTCTAGAGTGAATCCTGAGAAACAGAAATAAGAAACATGCTTCAGGGAAACTACTATGGACAAAGGGAGAAACCAGACAATAAAGAAGGCAAATTGGAAAGGAACAGCTTAAGACGTTCCCAGTTTTCATAGCTTTTGCTGTGGTTTATGTAGTATTTTTATGTTATGACATTAAAAACAGATAGAATGGAAACATGAGACCATCACTGCTTGTACCTTAAAATGGTGCATTTACTAAGTCTCTAGGCAGGGCTCTCACTGGCTTCTCACTAATGCTGTACTCGGGCAAAAAAAATACTCAGGGTTTTATTCAGGGCAGTTGGAAACTAATGACAGTTATGGATCATAGAATAGAATCACAGAATGGTTTAGGCTGGAAGGGACCTCAAAGATCAGCCAGTTCCAACATTCTGCCTTAGGCAGGGACACCGCCCACTATAACAGGTTGCTCAAGGCCTCATCCAACCTGGCCTTCAACACCTTCAGGGAGGGAGCAGCCACAACCTCCCTGGGCAACCTGTGCCAGAGTCTCACCACCCTCACCGCAAAGAACCCTTTCCTAACATCTACTTTGAATCTCCCCTCTGCCAGCTTAAACCCATTATCCCTCATCCTGTCATTACAAGACCTTGTCAATAGTCCCTCCCCAGCCTTCCTGTAGGCCTCCTTCAGATACTGCAAGGCCACTACAAGGTCTCCTGCAAGCCTTCTCTTCTCCACGCTGCAGAGCCCCAACTCTTGTAGCCTGTCCTCATAGCAGAGCTGCTGCAGCCCTCTGAGCATCTCCGTGGCCCTCCTCTGGACTCACTCACGGATACTGTACGCATGAACATGGGGCCCAGTGCCATTCTCAGCCTTGCTGCTGCACCATGTTATTTTGAAGTTGATTTCTGTATGCTTCACCACCCAGAAAGCTGAAAGTTTCATGCAAACTTGGAAACACTTTGAAGCCAGCAGATAAAAGAAGCTATACAAGTCTCTTACTATTTTATTTATAACACAGCTCACTGCTATTTACGGAAGAGAAATAAAAGAAATTTATATACTAAAGCCTTCTGTCTCAGCCAATCTCAATATTCACACTACAGACCTAATCCACCACTTACTTGAGCCAGTGGAAAGACTCCTGTTGACTTCAGCTCACACCCTTGCTAGAGAAGTCAGGGTAAGTATAAAGGCTTTGCCCTATGAGTAGAGTTTATGCTGCTTCAGCTGCTCTTGAGCTTTCATGGGTTGCAAGACAGACAACTAAGTGGCTGTAGGTAGTAAATACATTAGATCTGGCTTTTATTAAGGGAGACTTTTCTTGTGTGTGTGAGCAGAACACAAAATGTAAACAGAGGAACAAACCCTGCAGGATGAGCCTGGTGTAGTAATGCAGAAGAGATGCCATTTCTCACTTCAAAATCCCCAGGGAGACAAGCAAATTGAAAGTGTAAACCAAACACACTGAAATTTCGTCTCTCATAGTTAAAGCACACTGCTAAAACAGGGAGGGAAAGAAGCACTTAATCCACTGTCCATTCAGGATTTGTTTGGACAATGGACTGGGGAAAATGTTGAAAGGATGCCCTCCTGAGAGCATCTTCAGGCATCTGCTGCAACTGCATTCTCCTGTGAAATGTTGTGCTGTAAGTTTTAATTTTGTGTGTTCAAACTCATAGAATTGTTTTGGCTGCATAGGGCCTTTAAGGTCATCAGGTCCAACCATCAACCCAATGCCACCATGCCCATACATCCCAGTCTGGTCTCCTCAGTTCAAGAAGGACTTCAGGGAAGTGCTTGAAAGAGTCCAGTGAAGAGTCACAAAGAAGATGGAGTGGAACATCTTCTTTGTGAGGAAAGGCTGAGGGAGCTGTGGCTCTTCAGCTTGGAGAAGAGAGGAGCCTGAGGAGTGACCTCATTCATGTTTAGAAAGATGTGAAGGACAGTGCCAGGAGGACAGAGTCAGGCTCTGCTCAGTGATGTCCAATGATGGGACAAGGGGTAATGGGTGCAAGCTGGAGCAGAGGAGGTTTCATGTGAACATATGGAAAATTTCTTCCCTGTGAGGGTGATAGAGCTCTGGAACAGGCTGCCCAGAGAGGTTGTGGAGTCTCCTTCACTGGAGACATTCAAAAGCCACCTGGACGCATTCCTGTGTGACTTGCTCTAGGTGATCCTGCTCTGGCACAGGTGTTGGACTGGATGGTCTTTTGAAACTACTTCCAACCCTTAACATTCTGTGATTCTGTGTGAAAGTAAAATGAAGCCCCTTGAATACAAATACCCCACACTTCTGGCTGTGAGATAACTAAAGATCTTCAGCCCAAGTTTGCTCTTCAGAAGAACACATTACAGTAATTGCACACACACACACACAAAGACTCTGTAGAAATAGAGAATCAAAGAATGGATTAGGTTCGAAGGGACCTCTAAGATCATCCAGTTCCAACCCCTTGCCATAGGCAGAGACACCTTCCACCTCTCTAAAATACAGCCAAAAGTACGCACTGAAAGTAAACCAGGCACCAAATGGGCTTCAGTGCCCCTTCTGCTGTTAAGAAATTCCTCATTAGGAAGCAACTAAAAGCAACTACAACAGGACAACGCAACTGGATCAGTTTCTACAGGCTGGTTTTCTCTGAGCACTGAAAGTATCCTCTCACCACATTTTCACCTTTGCTGAAGAGAACTAAAAGCCATACAGAGCTGGTTGAAAGCTGAAAAAGCAGAACAAGCTGCTGTGCAGAAAGTAAATAATTTAGAATAGATTCAAATAATTAGGATTTAACAGCGTCAATTTTATATATATCTTTTTTTCTTTTGGGGGGGTTAAAACAAGGATGTTTGATTATTGCAGGCTGTGTTTTGGAAACCATTTTTCTGTTATTTTTCTGGGTAACACAATTTCACGCTACAAAAGGGGGGAAAAAAGGCATCAAACGATGAAAAGCATTTGTTTCTTTCTAGTTCTTAAGTAAAACCAGTGATGTTAAACAGGTCAGATATAATAAATACAGCTATTTCAAGGGGAAGAAAAATGTTTTCCTGTCCTGACTTTTGAGTGACAAGAGAAAATTTCTACCAGCTTGCAACTCCACTTTATTAAGACTGTTCAATTTTATTTAATTGGATAGAGATGTAGATGTTATATTGGGCTTCTTTGTTGCTTTTCTCCAATTAATCATAGACCATAGAAGCAACATTTTGAAGTGAGTGGATGTTCTAGACACCTTTAAAAGTTCTGGTCTGTGGCAGCCACAGTCTCCTACCCCATATTTTTCAATTTTTGATACTTGGATTACCCAGGCAGGAAGGCGATAGTCCTTGAATAGAGCTTTTTGTTCAGAGTTCTAATAGCTTCCAGCACTTGCCCCAGCCCACAAGATACATACCAAATTTAGTTCGACATCTAGGCCAGACGTGAAGAATTTCTCTGCAGAGCTGGTAAACTCCACCAGTTTAACATTTTGGCTTCTTGAGGGCGAAGAGGAGACAGTGAGGCAGCAAGGGTGTCAGCGACACATGGCAGTTCTTAAAAGGAAGCTGATAAATCAGACTTCTAACCTCTGCAACCCCTCAGGCTTTCCTATTTTAGATTAAAATAAAATAATAACTCTGCACATCCTTAGCTGTATTCAACTCTCTAGCCTGAAAACGAAAGCTGCTAAGAGATAAAGAAATAAGGTGGTTTTTTTAAGCCCAGCTTACCATATAGAATCAGTCAGGGTTGGAAGGGACCACAAGAATCATTTCGTTCCAAACCCCCTGCCATGGGCAGGGACACCCAACCCCAGATCAGGCTGCCCACAGTCTCATCCAGTCTGGCCTTAAACACCTCCAGGCATGGGATCTCAACCGCATCCCTGGGCAACCCATTCCAGGCTCTCACCACTCTCATGCTGAACAACTTCCTCCTCACATCCAGTTTGAATCCCACCACCACCAGCTTTGCTCCATTCCCCCTAGTCCTGTCACTACCCAATAGCCTACAAAGTCCCTCCCCAGAAGTAATCTCAGAGCTCAAATCCACTGCACATTTCTCCATGAAGACACTGGAGACGTTTCAGCCAGCTCCAACTAAACTCTTCTCTTCCCAATTTGCTTGAGATCTGTTACAAAGAGTCTACAACTCATGGAAGGAACCGGTAAACAATTTGTACTCTTGCAGTGAGTGACTGTGGTCTAAACCCATTTAGTTCAATTGAGCCATACTAATCTTCTCCCACACAGAACTGGTATGAAGGGAATATATTTCTATTACTCAAAATGATTTACCAATTTGAAAAGGGTCTGGAGAGAGAGTGGAGGAGAACTCCCAAAGAAAGGCTAGCCCTGTCTCCTGCTGGCCATGCAGGAGGGACACTCCAGGCAGGAATCTCCTGCAAGGTATTTTCTTACCCACAGTCCACCCTCCAGAGGCTCTGAGCTTTTTGGAAGAAGCCCTTCTCTCCCGGCTGGACAACTGTCTTGTGGGAGAGACCATAGAGACAAACGCTTCCAGAGCACTGTGAAACCACAGGGCTGCCATGAAGGGGGATCTGCAATGAGGCCTTCTGGGAGACCATGAGAACTTACTGCTGAATTCCAGCCCAGTGTTCCTCATTTGGAAGTAATTGCCCTGTGCAATCCATCAGGAGGGGCCAGAGGAGATATCTTTGTGAAGTGGAAAGAAATGAGTTCTTAATTTATATATGACAGTTAAAGCAAACTGGATTGATTTCTGTTGGGGTTTTTCTCTCTTTTTTTTTTTTTCCTTTTTTAAATTTTTTTTTCTCTTTTTTTTTTTTTTTTTGGTTTTTGTTTTTTTGGAAGACTTTAAAATGAACTGTAAGTCAGAAGATCTGCCAAGGTTCTCTTCCTTAATTAAACACATAACTTGTATTAAAAAAAAAAAAAAAAAATCTTTTTTAGGCCAGCTGCTGAGAGACTGTGGAATGGCAGAGATGTATGGTTTGTGGGAAACACTGTGTTCCTGCTTGGATTCTTCAGCTTTCACAAAAGACAGCATGTGAACACTTTCCATAAATACAAACTCTGTTTTCTAATTAAACTACTGTCACTTCTATACAAAGAGTTAGCAAGGCAAACAAAAGTTTAGGCAAATACTTTCAAAGGTAAATTGGCTTCAAATGGAACAAGCAACTTCTCACTACAGAACCATAGAATCAACCAGGTTGGAAGAGACCTCCAAGATCATCCAGTCCAACCTAGCACCCAGCCCTATCCAGTCAACTAGACCATGGAATGAAATGCCTCATCCAGACTTTTCTTGAACACCTCCAGGGATGGCAACTCCACCACCTCCCTGGGCAGCCCATTCCAATGCCAATCACTCTCTCTGGCAAGTACTTTCTCCTAACATCCAACTACACCTCTCCCACCACAACTTGAGACTGTGTCCCCTTCTTCTGTTGCTGGTTGCCTGACAGAAGAGACCAACCCCACCTGGCTACAGCCTCCCTTCAGGTAGTTGCAGACACCAATGAGGTCTGCCCTGAGCCTTCTCTTCTCCAGGCTAAACAACCCCAGCTCCCTCAGCCTCTCCTCATAGAGTTTGTGTCCCAGGCCCCTCACCAGCTTTGTCACTCTTCTCTGGACACATTCCAGCACCTCAACATCTCTCTTGAATTGAGGAGCCCAGAACTGGACATAGCACTCAAGGTGTGGCCTGGGCAGTGTTGAGTACAAGGGAAGAATAACCTCCCTTGTCTTACTTGCCACACTGTTCCTAATACAGGCCAGGATGCCATTGGCACTCCTGGCCACCTGGGCACACTATTGGCTCATGTTCAGCTACTATCTACCAGTACCCTCAACCTGTAGTGCTGCTTGGGGTTGTTGTGGCCAAAGTGCAGAACCCTGCACTTCTGGCTTCAAATGGAACAATCAACTTCTCACTATAGCACTCTACTCTGCCCTGGCAAGACCACACCTGGCATACCGTGTCCAGTTTTGGCCTCCCCAGTTCAAGAGAGACAGGGATCTGCTGGAGAGAATCCAATGGAGAGCCACAAAGATGACTGGGGCACTTGAACATATCTCTTTTAAAGAAAGACTGAGAGACTCTGGGCTGCTTAGCCTGGAGAGGAGAAGGCTGAGAATGGATCTTACCAATGTCTATAAGTATCTAAGAGATGAGTGTCAAGATGAAGCTGATTGTCTCTTTGTGGTGGTACCCAGTGGCAGGGCAAGGAACAACAGGTACTAACTGGAACACAGGAGGTTCCACCTCAGTATGGGGAGAAACTCCTTTAGTGTGAATGTGCCGGAGCCCTGGAGCAGGCTGCCCAGAGAGGATGTGGAGTCTCTTTCTCTGGAGACTTTCGAAAGCCCCCTGGATGTGTTCGTGTGTGACCTGCCCTAGGTGATCCTGCTCTGGCAGGGATGTTGGACTCAATCTCTGAAGGTCTCTTCCAACCCATAGCATTATGTGATTCTGTGATAGCTACATTTTTAGCAACTCAGGCAGCAGTATCTTAGAAGTAATAAAATACCCCCCCATTTAGCCAAGGCATTCCCCCTGAAAGACCACAACACACCAAGGTCACGGGTAATAAACCAAAAGGCTTACACAATGAAAGATTAAAGTAACTAGATTTTCTCTTTCAAAACTGTTTTTAAAGGTGAAATTCCACTTTAGAAGCAAATTCACTGCCTGAAGTTACATCAGCCTCAGAGTTCAGCATGACAGCCACAGGTCTCAAAGATGTCCCTGATCACTGAAAGGGAGTTGAACAAGATGACCTTTGAGGTCCCTTCCAGCCCAACGCATTCTATGATTCCTACTGAAAACTTTAAGAGTTTAGGTTGGTTTATCAACACTGATAACCTGCTGTGGGTGACCTTCCTTTAACAGAGGGATTGAACTAGGTGATCTCCAGGGGTCCCTTCCAATCCCCACCATGCTAGGGTTCTGGAATTATTAGAGATAAAAGCAGCATTTGGGGTTTTAATTACCTGCATCCTAGTGGAAGTGCATGTTAAAGTTATATAAAATCTTACATGTTTCTTCAGCTGCAGTTGTTTTATTACTATCAAATTGGCTTCCTTTAAAATAGGGGGTCTGCAGACACACACTGAAAACTTTTTCAAGTTTAAAGAAATAATATCATTGAGAAATATTAAGGACCTACTCCTGCAGAAACACCTCTTTGAAAAATCCAACTGTTTTCAGCCCTTGAAGTGGCCAATTTACTTGTACATTTGTAAAGTATGGCACAGGTCAAGATTTGCACAACCCCGTCTGGCTAACTCACACTTACATCACCTCCTTTCCAGTATCCTCCCCGTCAAACCAGAGGCGTGCTGTCAAACGTCACCTTTGGAAGCCAGCCTGACCCAGTTAGTGTCCTCGGCAGCAAATCCCTGCTCCCTGGCTGCAGTCTTTTTCAACGCACAAATTAATGTATCAAAAAGCAAAGTGCTCTCATTGTTCCCCCCCAGCAAACCTCCTTGGTACACTGTTACAACAGGTTTATGGTATCTCGAAATTCGTTTTTGTTGTATCAGATTTTCTTACACTAAATGACAAAATGAAACCTGCTTCCAGCTCAGGAAGCCTGAACCTGGGAGGATTTCTATGCCTGCAGTGTTTCCCATGAGTCACCAAGTGGCTGTCCATCATCAGAGGTCCAGCTGTCTTCTGAACCCAAGGACCATTAAGTGCTGGAGCAGCAGACCGAACTCCAGTAAACTATCCTGGTTCCACAAATATCAAATACACACTGCTGAAGTGATCTTCAGCAGAGTCTTGGTTTCACACCCACTCATGTGAATCAGCATCTCTCCCACCGTCTGACACTACCCAGAGGACTTCTCAACTTTTTTTTTCCATAACAGTGTGAGGCTCTGAACGACCCATTTCTGCTGCGCTTCTCACACCTGTGGCAGCGACGGTACTAAAGGGAAATTGGCTCTTCTGTTCCCATTAACAGCTGGCAGTCTCATGCTTTTCTAATGCAAGCACTTTGGCACTTCTCTATTCAGGAGCTCCAGGCACAGGAGCTCCGGGCATTACCCTAAGTAGCAGCAAGAACAAAGGAGCAGGCAGTGAGGAGCTCAAAATAACATCAGCCTTTGGGTATCTGACCTGCACGATCAGAGCCAAGGAAATGGGGGGGGGGGGGAAGGGGGGGGGAATCACACTGTGCATTTTCCATTCTCATCACGAAATTCTCCAAACCATTTCCCAGCTCATCTCCTATTAGAGCAGCATCGGCTGCCTGAGAGCTGTAAAGATTTCACCTTATCCCTTCACACTTAGGTCAGCATTGCACAATTTGAAGCCTTTACCACCGAGCCTCACAAGTGAATTCCCTGTGGTCTTCTCTCCTTCTAACAGCGATGCCAAAACGATGTAACAAAGGCTAATGGAAAGCCACTTGTGCATGGGCTGCTCCGGCCATTCTGCAAACCTCAATATTTGTTTTAAAGGCATCTCCTGATGTGAAAAATGATTCTGCATCGTCGTTAAAAAGAGTACGTCGCAGACAGTTAATCTTGACCATTTATTTTAGATCGTCCAAATCAAAATATTGATACATCTGGACAAACTCAGCCCAAGAAAAGAGCACCGTTCCCAAAGCATTCACGAAGACAACCCAACAGATCATAAATCCTAACTATCCAGAACTGACCACACTTAAAGGACCCGTCAAGGGAGGAGGCAGGCAGCCGTTCTGGCGAGCTTCAGACTGCGATAGAAATTCAGAGAAGGCTCAGTTAAAAGTGGCATAGAATCATAGCATTGTTTTGGTTGGAAAAGACACTTCAGATCATCAAGTTCAACCACACTCTTAACTCTAGCAAGTCTGGTGCTAAACCATGGCCCTCCGCACATCTCTGTGTCTTTGGAACACCTTCAGAGATGAGGATTCAGCTACCTCCCTGCAGAGCCTCTTCCGGTTCTTAAGAACCTTTTCAAGGAAGACTTTTCTTCTATTTTCCCGCTTAACTCTCCCCTGGCACAATTTCAAGCGATTTCCTCTTGCCCTCCCGAGCCCCACCTCACTCCAACCTCCTTTCAGGGAGCTATAGAGAGCAATGAACTCTCCTCTGAGCCGCCTCTTCTCCCGGCTCAACACCAGTTCCTTCAGCTGCTCCTCACGAGTCCTACTCTCCAGAGCCTTCACCAGCTTTGCTGCCCTTCTCTGGACATGCCTTAGCACTGTTTAGAGTGAGAAGCCCAAAACTGAACCCAGTATTTGAGTTGTGGCCTCACCAGTGCTGACTACTGAGGCACAATCATGTCCCTCTCTTGCTGGCCACAATCATGTGAGATTATTAACTCTGGCTTTGAGGAGAAATAGCCACCAGAAAGTCTAAATAATATCAATAAATTCTGCAAAACTCCAAGTTTTTTTTCTCCTGTATCTTAAAGAAACTCAAGGGAAGATGATGACTGTGGCATTCGTGGCTCTGAAAGCAGAGAGGATCAGAAAGTGATCACCCCAGTACAAGACAATAGCTGCACCTGAATGTCATGGGTATGTAAAAACACTACAGATAGAAGGAAAAAGACATCTCCAGACAGAAACCTGAAGCTTCATTTCAGTTTTCTTCCAGCTTTGCCATTAACTCCAAAGGAATTGTGATTTCTCCCCTCACATATCTCAGTGCTGACAAAACCAGCAGAACTGAGGATTTTCACCTATACTAACTACAGCCCCTATTAGTAGCCTGCTGATACCACTGAATACCTTCAAATCTGCAAGAAGGACCGAGCCTACAGTCCTTAATTTTAACTGGAAAATGGGTTATTAAAATAGAAAGTGCTATGGTAAGCTTCTTGTGGCTGCCACCACTTTTGCTGGGACCATCACAGCGCAGTCTGAACCACCATCCATACAGTTCTTCAGCATCTTTCTCCTTGTAACAGCACCCTAAGACTATAAGTGTTATTGCAAGCTTCTTGTGGCTGCCACCATTTCTGCTGGAACCATCAGAGAGGAACGTGAATCACCATCCACAGTTCTTTGGTGTCTTTCTCATTGTAACATCACCCTAAGCATAATAAATCCTGCTTAGTCAATGTCTCTGACTTGCAAAGAACTGTTTGGTTTTTTTTACCCACATAATCCTCATCCTCTCCTTTAGTTTGAGCATCTAGACTTGATGCCAAGCAATTGCTCATCATCATACTAAGCAGAAGAACCTATAGACTGAGTTTTCACATCCTGTAGCAACAATAGAGCACATGTATAACAACAGGAGTTGTTGGGACAGTCCTAAAGCAGTGCTTAAATCAACACCACCAGCCACTGAGAGCAACACATGCTCTTTGCTCCTCAGTGAATGCACTGAGACACATTCATCGTCTCTGTTTATTCAGAGTTTGCTTCTGAATCATACTATAGCCTACTTCAAAACAACACAGCAACAAAAGTCACATTTACAACTCCTTAAATATTACAATTATGAAGGCATAAAACTAGGGTTGGATTAAATGTCTCGTGCATGGTAAGAGACAACCACACAAGCAATATGGGATTTCAGTTTATCCTCTCTATGCCTCTAAATTCCATTAATTAATTGAAACCATGACCTTGACACTGCCATTTACTATTTTTGAAGTGAACACAAAAGCCTGAATTCATCGAGCTCTATCTTTATTTTTATGAAAACACTTCTCTGCAATCAGTAATGAGATCTCACTGCTGTACTTCAGTCTGACCTCAACAGAAAACTAAACAACCATTCCTCTACCACCGTGCAAATTATTCAACAAGCAGCAGCATTCCTTCTCATCGTGTCTTATTTTACCACCAAAAAAAGGCTGCTTTCCTGGCATTAAAACCCCTCTAAATTTAAAGTGCTCTTTAAACCTGGACATAAAAGTTGGGCATTAATGGACTTCATCTATCTTCCTTTGAAAATTTCCTTTCCCAATGAAAAGAAACAATGTGGATGTGAGGAAAAAGCCATCAAGCTGAACACACCACTCTCAGATTTTGTGCCTGCTGGATGATATAAAGCTGTGTGTGTTACACAGAGCTTATCTGTATAGCAGAGCTGGATTTAGTTATGCTTATTTACACAAACATCCTACAAGGAAACCATATGCAATGGGTCATAATAAAATGTAAGCATCTGGAATAACAAATTGATGGAATGATATGAATAAAATCACCTTCTCAGAAACTGAAATCCCAGTTGTAACAATATAAGGAAAAATGTCTGAAATAGTCTCTGTCTTGGTTTGAGCTAGAACAGAAGCAATTTTGCTCAGAGCTGTGGCTGCTGAGCTCAGTCCCTGCTCAGGGCATATCTCTGCAGCCAGAGGCTGCTCCCGGCAGTGAGAATGTGGTGGGGAGAGCCTGCACTACAGAAAGGCTCTGCCTTGGACTTGCTCCTGGCCACACCAAAGGCACTGCCACAGCTTCTGCCCCATAGTGGGGAGCATAAAGTCAGGTGACACCTGTGAGGAGTGGACGGGACAGGTGATCCTAAACCGTTTCACAAGGAATTCCATCCCATGGACATCATCTTCAGCATAAAGCTGAGAGATCACAAGGGTCAAATCTCTTCTTCAGTGGCTAGCATCTGAGAACTCTGTTGCTTCCAGGCCTTGACAACCCTTCTGGGGAAGAAAATACTCCTAATGTCCAATCTAAACCTCCCCTGGCACAACTTCAGGACGTTTCCTCTTGTCCTATTGCTTGTTGCTTTGGAGAAAAGACTGACCTCCACCTGGCTCCAATCTCCTTTCAGTAAGCTGTAGAGAGCAAGGAGGTCTTCCCTCAGCTTTCTTTTCTCCAGCATGAACAATCCAACCTCCCTTAGCCACTTCTCAGTAGACCCTTTACTAGCTTCTTCCAGGGCTTGAACAAGTCTTTTGAGGAAGACATTTTTCCTAATGGATTTTCTTTTCCATTGACACAACAAGCAGCAAAAGGCTCCTGTGTGAAATCTTTGCATCTTTCTATAGACACACAGATAACTGTGGCTTTTTTTATCACTTCAAGCTCCACAGTTAATCTCCAGTGCAAAAAGCACTGGAAGAATCACAGAAGGTTCTGTGGAGAACAGAGGTCCTGAGCACACATTTGGTTTTAATGTGACATTCAGCTGAATTTCGTGGGCTTCCTTGTTCCTGACAGCATTTCTTAGATCAATAAGCTCCTTGGGAATGAATAAAGTTATGAATCACCACACGAAACAACAACTGTCCTGCTAGCTTCACAGATCTTAGCACTGCAAAATAACACCAGGAATGTGCCTCATCCCGTGCCCACATGATGGCTATTTGTACATCTGGTCAGGAAGCACAATGCAGCCACTCCTGACTCCTTGGGAGCACTAAAGCCCAGACAGAGCTGCAAAGATAAACAGTGCCTTTGACCAGGCACTCACTTTGATGAACTAAGATTTATTCTCAAGAATTACTGGAGCTGCTCACAGCTTTCAGGAAGAAAATAAAGGAAAGGAAAATAGGTAGGCTGCTGGAGTGAGACTAATGATGATATATGCTTGACATTAAAACAGCTAAACCCGGGCTGCACGATGGTGAATTGTGTCATGTGCCTGGTTTGGGCACCGGCTTTTGAGGCAGGAACCTCTAGTTTCTTGTGGTGCTTTTTAACAACAACTTCTTTTGTTGCCCTTGTCAAGTTATTGCTTTGCTTCTGCTGCAGAGAGAAGAGGCCAGGACTTACCTATCCTTTGGAGGCTGCATGCTTCAACTGGTATTTGCAACATGCTTTAAAAAACTGTACTCTCACCATGCAAATTCTTCTTGTTATGAAATAACAATTAGCATTATGAATTATCATTATATAATAATGAATATTATGGATGTGTATCCTGAAAGCAGCACTGCAGGCAGACAAGCGACAGGGACATTTGCCAATAACAGGAAAAAAAGAGGAGATCCAAGTGCCATGGTGTTTTGCCCAACTTAGCCCACACAAGTACAGCAAAAACATTCCATCACTCCCTGCTCATTTAACTCAATGCTGACGTTCATGCTTTTGATCCTTTATCCACTATATCCATTATTTTCTTCTGGAAAATAAAGAGCAGGAGAAAAAGCTGCTGTAGGCATGCACTGTGACACAACCTCCACTTTAACAATGCAGAGGAGCATGTTAGGAAAGGTACAAAGAGAAATGAGTCTGCAGCTGAGTGACTTCCCACTCAAAGCAAAGCAAAGCAAAGCCACTGGTTACCCTGCAGATATGGTGTTCAACAACAGACCCAACAAAATCACTACAGAAGAGACAAGGATCCTCACATTTTTGCTTGCCTTCTCCCTTCCTTCAACTCAAAGCTGAATAACCTTAAAGACCATGAATAACAGCAATTCCACCAGAGCCATTCCATCATCTAACCAATGGTTTGGTCTATACACCCCTTGCTGTTGTGTAAGACCATAGCTAGTGCTAATCTCAGTAGACAACAATTATTGCCTTCCTTTTTGTGGCAGCTCCTTAAAAAATTGGAAGCACATTATCAAGTCTGTCTTTTCATGTAACAACATTTTCTTACAACTGTTTTTGTTGTTCAGTTCTCTTACTTTGGCTTCCAGGCACAAATATTAGGCTTTATGAGGATCTGGTACAGCAACAGGCTGAGTTCTTATAAGAAAGAGCCTGCACTGCTGTCACCTTCCTTCTCCAGAAGGCAATGTCAGATGCTAAAGCTGAAGCAAAGTCCAGGTAATTCTGAAAGACCAAGATCATAAAAGCATAGAAATTCTTTGGTTGAAAGAGCCCTTTCAGATCATCAAAACCAACTGTTAACCCAGCTCTGCCAGGTCACCACTAAACCATGTCCCTCAGCAGCACATTTTCACCACTTTTTAGTCCCTCTAGGAATGGGGAACTCCATCACTACCCGGCTCCAAGTCTTGACAATCCTTTGGGGGAAGCAATTGTTCCTCATATCCATCCTAAATCTTCTCTGATGCAACTTGAGGCTCTTCTCCTGTCACTAGTTATTTGAGAAAATAGACCAACAGCCATCCAGCTCCAACCTCCTTTGAGGTAGTTGTAGAGAGTGAGGTCTTCCCTGAGCCTCCCCTTCTCCAGGCTAAACAATTCCTGTTCCTCAGCCACTTCTCATAAGACTTAGGCTCTAGACCCTTCACCAGCTTCATTGCCCTTCTCTGGCTATGCTCCTGCAAATCGCAGCTTAGTAACACAGGCAACATAACTCTGATGCCTGTAGCCTGCTCCTAGGAGAGCAAAGCATCCCACCTTCAGTAGTAACTCACCTTCACTGATTTCAGCCCATAATCCTCAAGGAAATCTTCCTTGCCTCAACACAAAACCTAACACCACATGCACAGCACTCCCCATGAAGGGGATGTATGGGCTGAACACCGCAGAAGTGCAGAGTTTCTTTAGCCATGCTCATTCCAAAGGAAGGTACAGGTTCTGTACGTCTGAGGAAGCAGAGCCACACATTCATTATGCCCTGGATCACTTCAAAACTTTGTGTATGTTTTTCTTAATCAAACTGCAATTATTCAAAAATATTTTCCATCTCTACCCCCTTATGACCCATTCTGAACTACTCCAGCAGCAGTAATTGCTTAGCCTTACCTTACTGGAAAAAAAACAAAAACCCTAACACCCCAACACCCCCAAACACCAGCCCTGAGCAATGCATCCAGCAGAACTTTGGAGAGGAAGTGTGAAATCTCAGACCTGCTGCATACCAGAGTTTGCCTGCACTCCAGTAACATACAGGTTTCACCTCTCACTCGTAGACTTACAGCTGTGCAGCGTGTGCGTAATGTGTCACCATGGATATTGGTCCAGATTCCACATGCTTCAAACAGAAGATTTATAAGGTAAAATGTCATGTAAGCCAACAAAGAGAAAACAGACTTCTTATTTGCTCATTTTAATACCAACTTGAAAGAATTGCAGATTTGTTTTTTGTTGGGTTTGGTTTTCTTTTTCTTTTCCAAAAAGCAGCTGCAGGAAAGCAGAACAAACTGCAGATTAAGGCAGAAAAAAACAAAGGCTTCGGCCATGGAGGCCTTCAATCAGGTGTCTTTCTCTCTCCTGAGCCAGAACACAACAGTTCTTCCCTCAAAAAACAGCAGAGAGAAATTACAACTAGAAAACAGAAGTCTGTATTAAATCACTTCCCAAATTAAACATGTTGTAATAAAACAGAGGAGAAAAGGGAGTAATTACAGAAGGGCTGAGCCAACTCACTCTGCAAAGCCCAGCTGAATCCTCACTCCAGCCCCTGTTGTATACAGGGTAACAAGTCACTAGGACATGACTCCTAGGCCAGCTCCTCACACTAGGTCTCTGGGTATCACCAGCTGCTGAAACCAGTGCCTCAGCCACGTTACTGCAATGAGCTCTTGGCAGATAGATTTTTGTTGTCATTATTCCTTTGCTCACAATAAAATAGAGACCATTAAAAAGCTGTTACCCCTGGAAAAAAAACCTTTGTTTTCTGATTCCACACTTAGAGATTTTCACCATTGGCCACGAAAGGGAGAGTAACCCAGACACTATCCCATTGATGTTACTGGTTAATTAATACTAGCAGGGGAGAAAACCTTAGCTAATATTGTTATAATCACAAGACAAAAAGCTATGTTTCACTATTACCAGCCCACCAGAAAAAGAACCACCATGTTAAAGCAACACTCTGCTACCTCCTGGAGGAGCTCAAACAATGGCTACATTGTTCAACAGCCTCATCTCTGCTGAAGGCCACCCACATCTTCCCTACTCCAGGGAGAAGTCAAAATCTTCCAGCTCAATAGACTTCCAGTCAGAGGAGAAAGCATCTTTACAAGGCCTGTTCATTTTTCTTGGACAAGATGAGAGTTCAGCCTTTGCCTTCAAGCCAAGTCCCTGAAAGGAAGGGAATGAGTTTGAAGTTCCTGAAGATGGACATGCCTCCAATGCTCAGGCATTTTGTATCACACAAGATTGATTTCCTCCAACTACAAGAGGCCTCGGGTGAAAACGATCCTTCACAGCCTGATGGCTGGGAGCCAGCATTAGACTGAAATACAAAGAAGGCATCGTGCTTGCCTCAAGATGTCAGGAGCTTTTGATAAATTAAAATTCATTTTGGTAAATGAAAAATTCCTGGAATCTTTTCTTCATGCTAGCATGTGCAGTGATATTTCAAATTGCACACCCCCCACCCCCCCTAAAAGAAAGGTAGTTAAAAAATTAGCCAGTCCTTCAAAGAACTGTACCAAATCCTCCATCTAAAAAACGTTTTAAATGCTCTGCTACTGTTTTACCTACTGCAAGACAGAAAAACAATCAAACCAATCCTAAAATTACTGGAGAAATGGAAGGAAAGAGGACACCAGCAGAACTGATGAGCTCTGCCAGAAGTTCAAACAAGCTCTGTCCCAAATCAGTTGTCCACAGCATCCAAATACTTGTCACAAAGTAGAGGGGACAGTGCTGTGAAGGATAGAGGAGAATCTGCAGTGTACAAATCCATCCTGTGAAAGTTTAAAGAGATTTCAGGCTTCACCTACAGGCCAAAAGAGGTTTTGGAAATAAGATTTGCCAGATGTCCCCATATAAATCAGGATTTTTAATATTTCTCCTGATGTTCCATTAACCTTTAATCAGTATTTCCATACATGTCATCTGGCAACCTTCTCAGGATGTCCAGTAAAAGCTAGGAGACATGTTAACAGCAGAGAACAACAAAGGAGAAGCCCCTGCAAGCCTGAATTTGATTCCTTCAGTTTGCCATGCCTGGAACAGAGGAAGGAGAACAAGGAGACAAAGGAAAACAGCTTGTATGTAAAAGAAGCACAGGAAGAGTGAACGCAGCCCAGATGGATGAGGGGGCCCAGACCCTTCGCGTTGCTCCAGAAGGACAACACAGGGATCAAAGCTTGTCTAGGTGTGCTGGGGGAGGGAAGGAACAAAAAGGATATTCTTTTATCATGCTTACTTCCAGATAAACTCTCTGTAGCCTAAAATAACCACTCCTGTTGACATGCATTCAAACACACTGCCAACTGGAATACTGATATTGCTCATCTGGAAGGGATACAGCCTTGTGGTGGACACAGAGCCACACTTCAAGCCAAACCCTTCACAGCAGCTACATGGCTGCACTGGCTCACAGCAGGAGATCCAAACTGCCTCCATTACAGCAGGAGCCGCCAGAACTGCATGGGGCCAGCTGTACACAAATATCTGCCCATTTCAAACAAATTAACTTTTTATTATACACACACATATATATATACACACACCATCAAGCACTTACACCTTAGAAGAAGGTTTTTTGTCTGGTTTTGTAATGAGAATATTAACAACTGGTATTAGAGAAACTAAATCAGTCCTAGAAAAGTATTTAGGTATGAAGAGGTGCATCGAGTCATTGCTCTCTCCATCCCACAGCAGAAATGAGATATTTCGGCTGAGCTGAAAGGGATATAGTTTATCATGTCCACTGAACACCTGCCTCCACTTAACCCTTTTGGGACTTTCTGCTTCAGTTGATCTTTTCAATGGAGTTAGTAGATCAACAGAGCTCTAAATTCTTCAGAAACTGGTTTCCCCCTTGCCTCTTTTCAACAATATCTTACCAGACAGTCTTTCAACACAGGGTCTCCATCCTCATGATGTTCAAAAAGACTCCAACTGAGGGATCACAGAAAGTCAGGACAAGGCAGTTTTGTTTCTGCCAAGTATTTGAGCTCAGATACCCCCTGTTCATTATGTCAATCAGTTGTCTGGCCTAGGTCAAGAGTTACTCGTAGATCCAGATGCAATATACATTTTTTACACAGTGGCTGTCTTCTTGCCCTGCTCTCAGAAGCAAAATGCTCCTGTGTGTTCATGTTCTGCACATTGTTCCATGTCCTGAACAAAATTCTTGCCATATAGAAGTTTAGCAATCCATCCAACTGTGTATTTCCAGTCTACAGACAATTGTTCTGCATCTCTGTATGTCTGTAACATTTACAGCTACTTTTTCACATACTTCTGTAAAAAAAAAAAATTCTCTGTTCAGAAGTCAAGAGTATACCAAGGAAAAAAAATGGAGTGAAACATCACAAAGGAAAATTAGCTTGGGGTGTCATTAAATGGAGTTTTGTTCTGTTATCGGGATGTTGATGTAAAGCACCTGAGCTTGCTCAGTGCTCAGACTCCGGTGAGCAGCTAACAGCAGAAATTAGGTCCTCTGCCTTTGCTGTTTACATCGAGCACTGCAACATGCTGGGTGCTTTAAAGAGAGATAAAAATGACATTCACCCTAAGCAAAACCGAGCTTTACTTCTAAAGAAAACTCCAGATAAGATTAACTCAGCAGTGTTATCTCAGCATAGGAGCATAAGCGCACTCTATTTATTTACGTGCTCTGTCCTGAAACAAATTGAATGTTCTCAGTTGTAAACAGCAAAACTCTTTTCCCCCAAACAGTGTTTAAATAAGATGAGTCTTGTTGGAGGTTTATATTCTTATTTAAGACTAAATGCTTTACAGTCGGAATTGGAAAGATGGAGCTGCAAATGTCTGTCTTTTAGCGCTACAGAAAGCTGGCATCAAAAGTACAATAGAAACCAGAGTTTGGTGGGAAGTTCAGATGCTTGACTACCCTGCTCTGAATAGAGCAGAAAACTTCTATTAGTTCCCTGCTGTTTCAGCCGGGCTGGGTCAGTTCCCTGCCATGCAGCCCGGAGACTTTTCCAGTGTTATCAGCATTAACCCTCTTCATGCTGCTCAAGAGAGCTGCCACAGACGACAAAAAAGGCACACTGCTCGGTGCCAAGAAGCACTGCCAAGACCACTGCTGTTTTCCAAAGTTGAGTTCCAAACCCTGTAACATGTACAGGCCGATAATTTTAAAATATGGGATAATAGGCACTTCTGCAGTCCCCTGCCCAGAAAGCAGGCCATTATCTGGCATTAACTGCAGAAAGTGTGAAAAGTTGTGTCACACAGAAGGACGAGCAGGATTTCTGCTCCGTGTTGACAGAATAAGAGCAGCTTGGAACTAGCTGGAAATAATTCATTGTTTTTTTTCATTGCAGAACAGGACATGTAAAACCCAAAGTGCTCAAAAGAGGAACAGTTAACCCCAAGGGATATTTAAAAATTGCTTCGAAGCCACCCTACAGAGCACTGCGGTGTTTGTGCTGTGGGTTAGCTATTGCTGATTCAAAAACATGCAGAATTTGATGTGCATGTCATGCTAATGGCTTCAAACTGGAAGAAGCTCCATTTAGATTAAACGTTAAGAAGAAGTTCCTCACTGTGAGAGTGGTGAGGAACAAGAACAGGCTGCCCAAAGAAGTTGTGAAGGCTCCAACCCTGGAAGTGTTCAAACCCACGTTGGATGGGGCCCTGAGCAACCTGCTCTAGTAAGAGGCATTCCTGCTCACAGCAGGGGGATTAGAACTAGAGGAGCTTTAAGGTCCCCTTCCAACCCAAACCAATCTTTGATTGTATGATTTAATAAACACTAACTCATGACTTTGGTTATACTTCACCATATCTCAGCATTCACTCCTATGTGATACTTAGAAACTTTATCAAGTGCCTGGCACTTTAGCCCAGTACCTGCTTAAAGTACTGCTAGGCTGGTTTGAATCTTTTCAAGGCTAGACCTCTGTGGGTTTAACTGTCCCACCAGTGACATGACCAAAAGCTGTAGGAGAGGAACACCTAAATGTTAACCTGATACAGTTAGAGCAGGTGAGATTGGTTTCCTCACCCGAGGACATTTGTTCCTCACTGAAATATTTTTCTTCACCAAGTATCTTGCTGTAATTCAAGACTTTCCATTAAAAACAGACTTACTCAGAACAAAAAATAATCAGGCAATAAAAAGCAAACCAAATTTGACCACTAGACATCTGAATAAGGATTTCTAAACTAGAGTTTGACCCTTACACTGAAAGGAAATGGGGTCAAGCTCCTTGTCCCTCACACAGTAAGATGCCACTGGGATGAGGCAGTTTCACCTGGAAAAGAGATGAAAGGAGGCAAAAGAATTCCTTCATCCTCCTCACCTGCATCTACCACCACTGCCCTGTTTCCAGAAGCTGACAAACTGATGTTCATTGCACAGTTAATAGCTTGGAGGGAGAAAAATGGGAAAAGCTCCAGGGAAGTACCAGAAAACCTAGAAAAACATGCCTTGATCCTCACCTGGAGCATGGCAGGTAGGGAGAACAACCCAGACAACAACACAGCAGACAGGCAGAACCAAGGAGGAGCTAAACGGCAGCTGACAGCAATGGGAACCCAGAGCTTCCCACGGGCCAGACTGGACCTGAAGAAACATACATGCTCTGGACCTAGGGGTTTTGTGTCCCCTTATATTTTTCTGCCATGCCAGAAATATTTCATGGCTTCAGATGTTTTGACAATGAAACACTTCACAGAGCAAAATGACATTACAAGGCAAAACCAAGGGGTTGGAAGTACAGAACTAGGTGGAGACTGACAACGGTGGGGACACTGGGAGGCTGCATGGTCTGTGTTTTGACACCCCGAGTATAAAGCCAAGATCCATCATCTGTTATGACACTGTGACTGACAGCAGTGTGACCAGCATCTTCCAGTATGTCAGTAGAAGCATATATGCCCCAACAGTTCTGCCACTCCCTCCAGGCTCCACACAAGGGGCCTGGAAGTGATAGCACCTGTCTGAGCAAGGACAGCTCAAGGTTTGAACCTCAGATAATTCTCTCTTTGTCTGGTATCATCCAGATAAAGTTATTTAGCCTGTTTCCATTTGCCAAGAGGACAACAGAAATAACAGCCTGCCTGCCTCAGAAGGGACATAACGAGCAAAATGATGTCAAAGATCGCAAGGGTTTGGGGTATTTACAGTGCTAACAGCTGTGTAATTACCAGAGGACCAGAAAAAAATGTATCTTAGCCAAAAATCAATATGGAAATCACTTCACAGTGCTTTCAAAGGCAGCAGAGATTCAGTTCAGCAGTAGTATTTAATGAAATGGATGAATCCTACCCCTTTTTGTGCTCTCAGTAGACATCTATTTGTGCAGATTGAGAACTGCCTCTGAACAACACTTCCTTTCCAGGCTGAAACTCTGATAAAGCCCTCATTTTGCTCAGTTTAGTATAATTTTGGCATCCCAAGGCTCTGATGCATGGCCCATTGCAGAGTTTTTTGCCTCCCCTAAAGTGAAGTGCCTGGGGGATGTGCACACAGAGCCTCCTGAGCAGGATACTCTCCCCAGGGAAAGATGACATGAGTCTGCTGTGCCCATTAAAAACGCTTTCTTCCTCTCCTTTATACCCAGTTAAGATGACACTCCAAGCACATGTTTAATGCCCAAATGTGTCTTTCCAATGGAAAAAAAAAATACATTTAGAAAGACTGAAATGGCTATGGGAAAGAATTCACATTCAGGAAAGGATCCAAAATGGTGGCCACAAATCTGCCCTGTGGATTTTGGGCAAGGCAGAAGAGGAGTTCAGGGTGTTTCCGTTTCTCTGCAGCTGCAGCATGCTGTGCAATGACTGAAAAAGCATCTTCCCACTCACCACAGAAATAAGTAGCAAAGTGTCAACGGTGCCAAAGCTCAGAGGATGACAAAGACATCAGAAAAAAAAAAAAAAAAAAAAACCAAAAATAAAAATGAAAAAAAAAAAATCTGTTGCTATTTTTCTGAACAATTCTAGGAACACAACTTTGGGTTTATAGATTTAAATTGGTTTTGTTAGCAGGGAAAAAAAAAATTAACATAATAAAATGCTCTAATGCCAAAGACTTATATAAACTTCAACAAAAGCTATTTGCAAAGAGGAAAGCTTTAACTACCTAAGAAACAGATTTTCTGAGCCAAGAGGCTGCCACGTGCCAGCAGAAGGGACCCACAGATCTGTGAAGAACTTATTCCATTGTTTAAGAAACCGATTTGCTGAGATAGGAGAGCTGAGAAAGCCAAAGGCCCTGCAACTCTCCTCCCGTGTGGCACAGGCACACCACCAACTATTATTCCATTAACTGCATGTGGCAGGGAAATGAGGGAGGAAAAACACAATATGCCACAGCTCTTTCCCACAGAGACTTAGCAATATCAGGGGGATCATAACTGGGTTATTTGAATTCATGAGAGCAAAAATACTGCTCTTTATTGCTCTGGAATTTAAAGCCTAAAGAGCAGTTACATGATCTGAGGTAACAAAACTAAGGGTGTTCCTTCCTGTGACCTGAATTCGGTAAGGATTATTTTTCTGCAGACCTTTTTCTGTTAGTAAAACAAACAAACAAGCAAGCAAGCACATGCTGCTAATTGTATTTACATTACACATTATCAACCAAATCTGTATTTGGGGCTCTCTCAAGACCACCAAGGCTCACATTACAGGGACTCTGCATTAAGTACAGAAACATAACACCAAAAAAAACTTCAGAAAAAATCTTGAAACTTCACTATTAATGAAGCAGATACAGGTGAAAAATGTAAGGAAAATCCACGAGGTGGGGAAAAAAAAGATACATTTTCATCTCTAAAGAGGAATCTCTTAACCTCCAGGCACTGGAACAGGTTGCCCAGAGAAGTTGTGGAGACTAATCCTGGAAGCATTTGAAGCCAGGCTGGATGGGACCTTGACCAACTTGGTCTAGTGGGAGGTGTCCCTGCTTAAGGCAGGGGGGTTGGAAATAGATGATCTTTAAGGCTTCTTCAAACCCAAACTATTCTGTGCTTCTATGACTTAGAAAAAAGAATCTCCAAGGCAGCATCTACAAACAGCAGTCTAAGATAATTAAAGGATGATGACAAATGTGGTCCCACCACTTGCCCCCTCCTCCAGCCTAGGAACTTGAAAATCTGCACAGGCATCTAAACATGACTGAGACCACAGAAACAGAAGTGACATCTTCAGTCAGTAGAGGTCTGATCCACAGCAAGCTGAAAGGCTCCCATTGACTTCCCAAGGTGCTGAACCAACCTGTACATCCAATCCACTGCCAAGGAGGACTTGCTGCCAGAAATACATTCCCCCGTAGTTCTGCCCAGTCCAACTTAAACATCTCAAGCAATGTAGCTTCAATAACCCTCCTTGCAAGACTATTCAGTCCAACAGATTTCACTTTCAGGAAACAGCTTCCAAAATTTAGCTGAGGCTTCCTTGTCTACATTTCCTTCCTTCTGTTTCTAGACACATCTCCCTTTACTTTGCTCTAAATAACACCTTTCTCCCTGCTGCTAACACACAGCAAATCCATGCATGCAAAAGATCATCCCTCTTACCTTCAACATGTTTTCATTTTCCTTAAATTAAAACAAACCAGAGAAAATTGACTTTGATTTTTTTTTTCCTCTAAGGTTTCACCCTAATTTGTTGGAAACTTTTCTAGTATTAACTTTCCCACAGCTGTACATAATCCTATAGGTGTGCTCCCATGGCAGCTGGAGAGAAAGCCTTCCCTTGAACCTTGATGATTGGATTGGAAGGGATCTTAAAAATTGTCTAGTTCCAACCCAGGGACACCTTCCACAAGACCAGGTTGCTCAAAGCCTTGTCCAACCTGGCCTTGAACACATCCAAGACAAAGGCATCCACAACCTCCCTGGATAACCTGTTCCAGTGTCTCAGCAACCTCACTGTAATTTTTTCTTCCTAGTAACTGTAATAATTTCTTCCTAATCTGCCCTCCTCAAGCTTTAATCTACTGCCCCTCACACTATCACTACCAGCCCTTGTAAAAAGTCCATCCCCAGCTTTCTGTATCCCCCTTCAGATACTGAAGGGCCGCTATAAGGTCTCCCCAGAGCCTTCTCTTCTCCAGGCTGAATAACCCTGACTATTGGCCTGTCCCCACAGGGGAGGTGCTTGTGTATATTCATTTTCAGGTTCCTTTCATCCAAGCATCAAAAATCAAGTTTCAGGTGGATTTTATCACCAAGTATTGCTAACTTTTGTGACAATGCCATGCAGAGTACCCCAGCAAAGGCATAACTCAAAGCAAGTGGTCAGACTCCACTCTTGCATCAGAAGTGACTTTCATTGCCTTTGTGGGACACAGTGTGAAAATGAACTTTATTTATTGAAAGACTGGATAAATTAGAGACCAATAATAAAAAGGGAAGCAAAACCTAACCATTTTTAGCAGTGTGCCCTGGAACAACTCTATACACTGTAGATGGTTCTTTCCAGGATTAGAAGAAAGAAAAATGTTCTGAATTAGGAGAAATCCCCAGTGGTCCTCAGTGTAGCACCTAAGAAAGGTGTAGATACGGCACTTGGTGACATGGTTTAGTTGTCATGGTGGTGTTAATGATTGAACTCGATGACCTTAGAGGTTTTTTTCAACCTTGGTGATTCTATGATCTAAATAGATAAACACACCGTTGAATAAATGATGTGCAAGTTTCATATTAACAGCCACAATGAGGGCGAGAGAGAACCAAAAGAGGTTAAACTGCAGCTCTGCTCACGCAACTTGCTCTGGATGTTTCCTTTCTCTCTCCTTTACTATTCAGGGTTCTGAGCCTACCAGGAGCAGAGACCTACAGAAAAATGTCTTTGTATCATGTGGAGCTTAAAAAGGCCTTGAGGAAGCACTGTAAGAAAAATAGCAAACCCCACCAAGGGAAGCAGAGCACATGTGCACAACATTACTAGAGGGCAAAGAGGTTACACTAGGTGACCCCAAATCCCTCTGAGCAGCATTATGAGGATTCCATGATTCTCTAACATTCAGGCATTCTGGGAAAATAACATCATTCCTGCCACAACTGACTGCCTGACACCATTATACACAACACAAAACTTCTTACCTAAAGTCTAATTAATAAATATTGAAAGCTTGAGTCCGACTCTTCCAGAACAGCAAGCAGCAGACTTCACCAAGAGGGTGATGTTAGATGGAAGTTACAGTGGAAACAAACCATGTGGGGTTTCCAATGGAAGGAAGAAAAGCTAAACACAGCACTCGGACCCATGAGATTACAATTCAGTCCATTTGAATAAAAAATTGAGTATTAAAGGGGGGAGGAGAGGGCAGTGTGTGTAATTTGGGGGTGGGGGGAAGAAGAAAGGAGAAAGGGAAAAGTAATACTTGTTATTTGAGCAGGGCATGTCTTTTTTTTTTCTTGGCAATCTCTACCTTCTCTTTTCAACAGACACATCCTTTGGGGCCTAAATTGTGAGTTAGACACATGTACATAGAGAAATGGGCCTCTGTTTTCTGTATACCGACAGGCTACTTATTTTTCAGCACAGACAACCCCTCATATCTGCTATTTAACTCATATGTAAACTAGTCCCAGCAGAGCTACCTCTCTTAATGGCTCACACAACTCTGGAAAATGGGGTGCTTTTTTTCTGCTCCTGGACTAGACTCATCACTGATGTATTAACTCAAAATGACAGTGAAGCTAAGTCTATTCAGTTTTGTAGGCTGGTGTTGAGTGATAAGGCTTCTTGGCAGACCTGAACTACTTGGGAAGTCAGAAGTGAATCAAAGACTATTACACAGAGAAAAAAAAAAAAAAAAGAGAAAAAGAGAAAAAGTGAAAAAAAAAAACAAAAAAAAAAACCCAACCAAAAAAACAAACCCACCTCTGACAAATGAGAGATTGTGACATACTCAATCCTTTCAAAATGTTTGATGTTTGGCTGTTCTCAAGTGACTCATGTGATTAATAAAGGAGACACATTTGTCATCTCCTTGGACAGAACTAAAAACAAGTACTTTGTTAAGAGGAAAGACTAATAGCTTTTAGAGACACACCAAGGGTGATTACCACCCACAGCACTGCTGTCCTCCCCAGATGTGCACGGCAGATGTGTGAGGCACATCTTCCTTTTATAAGAAGCCCCACAAGCAAGGACAGAAGAGGGTTTCAGGATCATGTACTACAGTTAAGGTGCAAATGGTGTCTGTTGCCTGCGAGCTTTCATAGCAAAAAAACAAACTGAAAAAATCTGTGAGGGCAATACTCACAAAGGCCAAAAGGAGGCCTAGGAAGAGAGTTTCTCAAGGGCACCTTTAGAGTCACAAGCTAACCAGATAAAACAGATGCAGCAAAATCCTCTTGCCACCTCCCTCCCTAAACCCAGTCCTAGCATATGTAAGCCTAACTTCTTTTTAATGACCTCTAGCAGCTTCCCTAGACTGTGAAGGGCTTTATTCTCCTTACTCTGGGAAGTTGCTTCCTCATATCTAAATTAAATCTATTCTGCTGTAAATTAAGTCAAATATCTTTTGTCCTAGCAATTGCAGCCATTAGGAATGAGCTGTTCTCTACCTCCCTGTAACAGCAACTCAGAATATCTGCTTTTTTTCTTTCCCCTTTTCGGTGATCCAACCTCAGTTCATTCATCCTCAAGGGTCATGTTTTCTTAGCTCCATGACGATTCTTACTGTTCTCACTGAACTTTCTCCAGCTGATCCATACCTTTCCCAAGCTATGCTTCCCAAAACCAAGCACAGGATTCCTCCGGTTGAGGTCTTGCCCACGCTGAGCAGAGGGACAGATGACTTCTTGTGCCCTGCTGGTTCTATTGCTGTTGACACAGCCAAACACAACGTTTGCCTTCTCCTCACAGTATGCCACTGTTGACTCTGCACCATTTCTGCTCCATGAAAACTCCCAAATCATTTTAGAAGAGCTGCAACCTAACCACATTCCTATTCTGTAATTTATACTGGTGATTACTCCTTCAGAAGTTTAATATATTGCACTTACTTCATTTCATCATATTTCTTCTGACTTATTCTCCAGTTTGGCAAGACTATGTTAAGACCTGCCTGCCAATAGCCTCTCAGTCCCTCCCACCTGTGCATCCTCCAGCACAAATGCCATTCCACTTCCCAGGTTGCTATCAGAAGTACCAAACCACTGAGCCCAAGGCTTTCCTCATTACAGAATCACTGAATGTTATGGGTTGAAAGGGACTTTTAGAGATCATCCAGTCCAACCCCTCTGCCAAAGCAGGATCACTTAGGGCAGGCTGCATAAGAACAAATACAGATGGCTTTTGAAAGTCTCCAGAGGAGGAGACTCCACAACCTCCCCGGGCAGCCTGCTCCAGGGCTCCAGCACCCTCACAGTAAAGAAGTTTCTCCTCATGTTGAGGTGGAACCTTCTGTGTTCTTGCTTGTATCTGCTGTTCCTTGTTGTGTCATTGGGAACCACCAAAAAGAGACTAGTACTTTCATATTCACACCCACCCCTCAGATACGTATAGAGGTTGATAAGACCCACTCTTAGCCTTCCGTCCAGACTAAACAGCCCCAGGTCACTTAGTCTTTCTTCATAGAAGAGATGTTCAAGTCCTCAATCATCCTTGTAGCTTCTGTTGGACTCCCTCCAGTAGATCTCTGTCTTGAACTGGGGAGCCCAAAACAGGACACAGTATTCCAGTTTTAGTCTCACCAGGCCAGAGCAGAAGGGGAGGAGAACCTGCTGGACACACTTCTCTTAATGCATGCCAGGATGCCATTGGCTGTCTTGGCCACAAGGGCACATTGCTGATGTATGCGCAACTTGCTCCTCCACTAAGACTCCAAGGTCTTTCTCTATGAAGCTGCTTTCCAGCAGGATGATCCCTAGTGTGTACTGGTGTCTGGTGTTATTCCTCCCCAGATCCATTACTGAGAAGCTCTTCATTTTCCCTGCAAGCCCTGAGAGCTGTCATTAGCATGCAGTTAGTTCAGTTCTGTCTTTACCCATCTAAGACCCTCTGTCTGCAGATGACTTGTAAGAATGGCACATGAGAGGTGACATCAAAAGTTTACATGAACTGAAGATACAGTCAGTCATCTTGTGTTCTCCACAAGAGTCAGCAAGCTGCTGCAAGAGGAAAGGAAGATTGCTGGGACAGGATTTGTCCTGGAAAAAAAACCTAACATTTTAGTTTGCTATTTATCTCCTTGTTATCTTCCAGATGCTTGCAAATAATTTACCTGTGGTTAAGCAGACTGATGTAGAATTCCTTAGCACCTCTCCTGCTAGCAGGCTTTATGTCTGTCCTTTTTGTTTCCTTCCCAGTTTTCTAGGTCTACTCTCAGCAGCGAGCAGCGTCTCTCACCTCCGAGTCTGATCAGGTCTGAACAACTTCCTCTGAAGTTAAGGAACTGACAGGAAAAACCTGAAAACATCTGATTTATCCAACCATTCCCTGCTGTTTCTTATTCTAGACTGAGATTACAGCCCTTACATCTCTGCATTCAGGGCAGGGTGGAAAGTAGTACAAAAAACTACAACAAAAGAGCATAAAAGATTTTAGCCTTTGGTTTCACCTATCAAGAATGTTTCCTGTGCTCTGAATCACAAGGCAGCATTTCTCCCGGGGTTCTCTCTTTCTGCTTTTCATTATCACTGAGAGCTTTAGTCCTGTTCTGTGCCTTGGCTCTCCTGGTTTTGTTGCTGTGTTTATCCTAAGCTTTTGTACCTATCTCTGGTATCTCATTAACAGTTTTGAGATGCTCTCCCTCTTGTGTCTGAGGCTGCTACCCGTCTTTTATTCACACCTATCATTCCTGTATCTCTAAGTAGCTACAGATTCTCTTAAATAGAATCGCAGAATGGGTTGGAAGGGTTGGAATGGACTTTACAGATCATCTAGTTCCAACCCCCCTGCCATTCCCGTTATTTACTTCAAATAGGATCTTACTTACAAACTCACCAAATCACAGTATTTTTTCTATCATCTCTATTTCTTAAGGATTTTGACTTCCAGCATTCAAGGCTCTCAAACAAAATATTTTTCAAAGTCAAGCTAGCAGATTTTAAAGCACTTTCTCATTTTATATTTGATAGCTAAACATTCAGCTAATATTTGAACACTGCATGGTAAATAGAAGTGCTTCTTGGAAAAACATTTTCAGCATCAAGTTATTTTTCATGTAGGTATATGTCAAGTTGGGGTTTAGAGCAGGGGTGTTGCATATGAGAGTTTGTTATTACACAGTGTCTCAGTTGTTAACTGTTTAAGAGATGTTTAATGCTGCTTACATGACATTTTGTGTTCAATATTTTTAGCAATGTATATTAGCATATACATGAGATGTCTTAAAACATAGAATCATAGAATTAACCAGGTTGCAAGAGACCTCCAAGCTCATCCAGTCCAACCTAGCACCCAGCATTAGCTAATCAACTAGACCACGGCACTAACTGCCTCATCCAGGCTTTTCTTCAACACTTCCAGGGACGGTGACTCCACCACCTCCCTGGGCAGCCCATTCTAATGCCAATCACTGTTTCTGGGAAGAACTTCTTCCTAACATCCATCCTATACCTCCCCTGGCACAGCTTGAGACTGCATCCCTTTGTTCTGTTGCTGGTTGCCTGGGAGAAGAGACTGACCTCCATCTCACCACAACCTCCCTTCAGGTAGTTATAGACAGCAATGTGGCCACCCCTAAGCCTCTTCTTCTCCAGGCTAAACAACTATCACTGTATTCCCATCTCTGCAATGGGATCTTTCTCAAACTATTTTACCTTTGCTTCTCCATGTGTGTCTAAAAAGGAGAAAATACACAACTAAAACACATCAAGCCACAGGGGAAAACTAAACATGGCTTATAAACAGATCTGAGATCCCTTCATCAAACCAACTATTAAATACTGATAAATTCTGGACACTTATCACTAAGAGAGCTAAGAAATCAGAATTGAGCACGCTGTATTTCCTTTAGATGGAACACTGATAAGATCTGCTTTTCTTATGAAGCCTATCAAACTACAACAAGAACCATATTTTCTACATGAAATACAACACCCAGAAGAAACTGTAAAGGACCAGAGGGTCTCCTGTCCATATAAACTTATTAGTGCTCTAAGCTCCACGAGCACGTGGAGAGAACACTTTCTGGTTAGCCTTTTGGGATGTAAATGAAATAAGAACCTGATCTTTTGCCACACAGATAATTCAGGTATTCCCTGTACCAATTCAATACAGAGCAAGGGCCTGAGCGATGTATTATCAGAAGCTGAGAATATCATTAAAGAAACAATACCAAAGGATGACAGGTGCTCAAAACATGCTTTTTGTCCTTCTGCTTCCCATCATAAAGCTTTACCTACTACAGCTGCAGCTAAGCCAGAAAGAAGCACAAATATTAACTGTAAGTATAAAGTGTGCAAGTTTCTCTGCAAGCACCTCCTCTTCCACACCCAGAGCCCTGAGAAAAAGCAGCTGCTGCCGTTCGCAACAGGATAAATCCAAACAGATTACACTCAAGTACTGAGACTTAGTAGAGCCCACAATAATCATAAGTCTGATTCCCTGCATGACACACACCACAATTCCCTGTATCCAGCAGTTCTTGCCCATAGCCCACTGTGGCTGTTAGAACGTTGTTTAGAAAGCCAGCCTTGATTTAAAGGCTTCCCAGTAATGAGTCTGATGCATCATTTCATTGCTTGTTATCAATCACAGCTCTTTCCAAAGTGAAAAAGCTGCAAAAAGCATTGAGTCCTTTTAGTTCAAGCTGTAGATGTTAAGACTTGATGTCCACTGCAATCTGCAGTTAAAATGGAGAATTCCATGAACAAGCCAGTCACTAGAAACGGGGCACTAAAAGGTCCACGTGAGTGAATAACTCTGAGTAAATGGCCTTGATTGAAGAATCACACAGCTACAGATAGCCCCTGCCAGGCACCCAAGGTAAATGATGTGTTTCTACACTAAACTAGCCTGATTCATTTCTGCAGAGTTAAGTCTGTGTAGTTAAAACAAACTCTGACCAAAAATATCTTTTTTGTTTATAAGAGTTTGCTTTCCAAATCGTTCCTCAGAACTTGTCTCTAAAGATAGTATTTTCCAAACACCTCATCCTCTGGGCTGCAGATGAATCCTCTGGAAAGGAAAGGCACCTGGATGAATTCAGAACTTCACAGAATCACAGAATACATCTGGTTGGAAGAGACCTCAAAAATCATCCAGTCCAACCCCTAAACCAGCACTGAAGGGTCGGACGTTAAACCACGTCCCCAAGTGCCAGCTCCACACACCACTTGAACACCCTCAGTCATGTCACCTTAGAATCATAGAATTGTAGAATCAACCAGGTTGGAAGAGACCTCCAAGATCATCCAGTCCAACCTAGCACCCAGCCCTATCCAGTCAACTAGACCACGGCACTAAGTGCCCCATCCAGTCTTTTCTTCAACACCTCCAGGGATGGCGACTCCACCACCTCCCTGCACAGCCCATTCCAATGCCAATCACTCTCTCTGGCAACAGCTTCCTCCTAACAGCCAGCCTAGACCTCCACTGGCACAACTTGAGTCTCTGTCCCCTTGTTCTGTTGTTGGTTGCCTAGGACAAGAGACCAACTCCAACTGGCTACAGCCTCCCTTCAGGTAGTTGTAGACAGCAATGAGGTCACCCCTCAGCCTCTTCGACTATAAAGGTTCAAACCTTGGCACTGTCCTTCTGCGGGGACCATGCACACGGATTCCCAAGAGATATATGTGCATCAGGGGAGGTGTCTGTGCTGAAAAAGCCAGTTTCAGGATCAGACCTCAGCCTTCATTCTGTGATACTTTCATGGAAAACTCCAAAGTGAGACTAAGTCTGCAGGAAAGTGAAGATTACTCCAGCACAAGTCTAGTAAAGAAGAACAAAAGCTGTTCTCATACCCTCTCACCCCCCTTTTGCCTGTCTCCCTGCCTGCTTTTATGAAGTTCAATCAAAAAAATATATTTTGTTATATGTGGTCTTAAAAGTTTGGATGAAACCAATTGAACTCTCGAATGGGCTGTAGCACATTAATGATACCGTGCTCTCTCCTGGCTTCCTGCCAACGAGTGAACAGTGCCAACATTTGCAGACTTCCAACAGGAAATTAAATAACTGCCCTGTTGGAAATATAAACCCATTTACAGTGGTCAGACCTGCATTTTCCAAAACAATGATAGAGTTTGTGCAGGTAAAATTTGTCAGAAGATTTAGCTCAACAAACAGGGAACAAAGCCTTATGGAAAGGTGTTTCACACAGGTCTGCAAATTAGAGCTCTCTCAGGTGTATTTCCTGACCTAAGGCTTATACAGGAATAATTAGAAGGGTCTTTACAGAGTGTGCTGTACACACACCCCCATCTCCATGGCCCATGACTGAAGATGAACAGAGTAACTGCTTATATTCTTTCATTTGCTTCTTCTGAAGTGCTTTGAGCAGCTTATAATATGCCTGCTGCAGATCTGGGACAGCTTGTGCTTTACTTTTCATATGTTGTGTGACTTTTGGTTAAATCTCTGCTCTGGGCCACTGTTCCTCCTCACACTTCATTGTGTACTGAATGGAGAGGCAACTCCTGTGCCTGTTGAAGTTAAGAGAGGTTTACCACTGACTTCACCACCATTGACTTCACCACCACTGAGATCTAGACTATAAAAGTATTGGAGAAGGAAGCCTGCTCCTTACAGAATCCAGTAAGTCCAGTATGTTAGGGGTTAGAAGGGACTTCTGGAGATCATCCAGTCCAACTCCCCCATTAAAGCAGGGGCACCCATAGCAGGTTGCTAAGGATCACAACATTCAGGTGGGTTTGGAACCACTCCAGAGAAGGAGACTCCACAACCTCTCTGGACAGCCTGCTACAGGCCTCTGGCACCTGTGGAGCCTTCTGGGTTTCAATTTGTGCTTGATGTCCCTTGTCCTGTCACTGGGCATAACCAAAAAGAGTATGGCTCCACCCTCCTGCCCTCCATCCTTTAGACACTGATAAGCATGGAGAAGATGCTTCATACAGGTGTTTATACACAACCCAGACTGTGACGTGAGTCCTGTCCAGGCCCTGTAGGTACAATATACAATAAACCCAATATTATTCTGCAAGTACAGTTCTTTAGCAGATTTGATTCTCACCTTCATTCCTCTTCATCACCCTGCAATTGCAACTGTCTTCCTCCACCAGCTCCTTCCAAGCAGGAAGGAATACCTACTACTTCCAATAGTACCTTCCAAGTACTGTTCCCATTTAGAGTCAGAAATGACACAGACACACAAGCCATAAGAGGACCGGAAGGGAGGCAGCACATCGGCCAGCAGCAGGATAGTTCAATAACCATCAATAGCAGGAGCAGAATTTCCACACCTGAGGGATTAGAAAGTTGCCCCTCACTGTTGGCAGTACCAAGACCATGATGAGTATAGCCCTATTCCCTAATATTATTTCATTTTTAAAGCAACATCATGCACTAGTGCAAACCAGCTACACCTTACCTATTTGTCAGTGAAAATGTCACTACATTCAGTGTAAATAGTCTAGGTCTGCAGGTACCGAACGTTTCCCCCCTCCCCCCAATAGTGTAGCCTTGTATTTTCACACAGTAGGGCCTTTCATTCAAGGAGCTGAACTTGTATTACACAGGTGGGTAAACATTATTATCCAACTTCACACAGACTCGGAAGGAGACAAATAGTTGCAGGCTAAGTCAATGACAAAGCTGAACCAGAATGGCATTCTCTGCTCCAAGTTAGCAGCCAGCTCTCTGGAATAAAGACAACTTGCAAGAGAAATAGTTTGTGGGAGCAAGCCCACTAAGCAAGTTGCTCCCAGTAACAAAAGTTAAATGGGAGTAAGTGCTTGAAAAAATACTGTTTCCTTAAGAAACACTCTAAGCAGGATTGAAGAGTCACAAAAGGATACAACTACCTACATGCAACCATACAATGGTATAGCTTGGAAGAGACCTCCGAAGCTCATCTATTTCAACCCCCGTGCAATCAGCAAGGACATCCTCCACTAGCTTAGGCTGCCTAGAGCCCTGTTGACCTTGACCTTTAGTATCTCCAGAGATGGGACCTCAACTGAGCAACGTGTTCCAGTGCTCCACTATCCTCATGGTAAAGAATTTCCTCCTAACATCCAACCTAAATCTCCTCTAATTTCAAACCATGGTCCCCTGTCCTATCAGTGCAGGCCTATCAGTGCAGGCCCTGCTCCAGAAAGGCACTCAAAGTGAGTATCTAAACACCAAACTGGTCCCATTTTAATCAACTGGACGTCTCCAGTGTTTACAGTTACAATATATGTTTAAGTGCTTTGCTGGATTGGGGCCGTAGGCAGAGATTGTTACTTAACACTTCCTTCAAGGTATCTTGCCAGCTTCTTGTGCCTCAACAAACTTCATCTATTTTCCACCCACTGCATCTCCTGTTGGTTCTTGAACAAACACAGATGTCCCCAGTCTGAACACTTCACATATTGCCACCACAGTAATCTAGGAACTGGCAGATATTAAATTAAAAGGCAAGTTTTCCTCAAGACAAGAATAAATTAGCAACACTCATGTCAACAGAACAAAAAGGCAAACACAGGCAGTGCTGCATATGCCGGGGCAGGGGGAGGCAAAGGGAGATGATAGGAGAAGGGAAAATAAAGCAGCCCTGCAGAGGAGGTAACAGCTTGAGGCATTTTTCCTCACCACAGCAATTGCCTCTGTAAAAAGATTAGCAGGAGGAGCTCTCACTTCTCACAGTGGCTGATAAAGCACCAGATCCTGCCATCAGAAAGAGTGAAGACATCTGCAGCAAGGCCTCATGGAAGAATTTTTTTAAAAGAGCATTTCCAGCAGCAGTTTGCACAGAATGGCTTCTCCACCAACCTCTCCTTCCACTATCTCATGTGAAGACTATGTAGAGCCATTTCAGTTGGAAAAGACCTCTACGATCATCAGGTCCAATTTCCAATTGAAGACCACAATGGCCAGTGAATCATGTCCCAAAGTGTCATGTCCACACATTCTGTGAACACCTCCAGAGACAGTGACTCTACCAATTCCCTGGGCAGCCTGTTCCAATGCCTGACCACTCTTTCATACTTGTTCGTTTGGTCCCTAGCCCAGGGTGATGAAACATGGAAGCAAAACGATGCATACCCATTAGATGAGACACCGTCACAGCACATGGACCAAGAAGTGCTGCCAGCTCTTTGGCCTCTTCTCCTCCCAGCTCCTTCATCACAAAGAGTAATCCCACAGATGGCAATGGAATTATTTAAGCAACCAAAGGGAGCAACTTCTTTTAAATCAGAGCTGAAGAAACTGCTTAGACCTCAAAACAGTCAGCAGGGGATCACTCTGAAAAAACAAGACTCCCAAGGACCGTGGAAAAAAAACCAAACTGGAGAGCAGAGATTAGAAAGGAGGAAAGAAGCAGCATGAAGAGGAAGAAGTATCACATGCTTTTCTAACTGCACCTCTTAATCAAAAGAACACAGCTCTGGGCTCAGTGAATTAATGTTGCTGCACATCCCTCCCACAACACACATTTTTAAAAGGGATACATTCCTGTTCTTCAAATTGCCAAAGGATTTACATTCATCTGGCCACAGCATGTTACAGAACCAAAAGACATTACAAAAAGATAATCTCTGAAACCCTGTGCTGTTATTCATGTATTGAAACATAAGTAAGATATTAGGAGTTTGGAAGCTGTCAAGACACTTCTCTGTGTGATATAACAGAAGTCAGAACCAGACATTATCCAGCTCCTAAGAAAGGCTTCCACTGGGCACTAGAAAAATCAAAGGCCAGAAATCTTTTGGGGGGTTGACATTACTCTGTTAAATTAAATCATTTTAAGTATAGTTCCCACTCATATAAAACTGATTTTATTTGGGATAGGAAGCTTCTAATATAAAAAAAGTTTAGGAAAGAAAGACAGATCAATGATTTTAGCTGCTCTGTCAAAGACTGTGACAGCTCTGTCATTCACTAATACCATTATAGGATTTGAGCACCTGAACATCTGGAATGCTGCTCCCCAGGGAACTTTCCCCCTGAAAAAGTAAATCACAGGATCCCAGAGTGACCACACTAAAGCAGGGGCACCCACAGCATTTTGCTCAGGATGACAATGTTCAGATGGCTTTGGAGTCTGTCTAAAGACGGGGACTCCACAACCTCTCTAGGCAGCTTGCTCGAGGGCTCCAGCACTCTCACAACAAACAAGTTTCTCCTGCTATTCAGATGGAACCTCCTAGGTTCTGGTTTGTGCTCAGTGCCCCTTGTCCTGCTGCTGGGCACCACTGAAACGAGTCTGGCCCCATCCTCTTGTTCCCTCCACTTTCACATTGAGAAGATTCCCCTCTCAGGCTGCTCTTCTACAGTCTAAGTAGTCCAGGTCTCTCAGCCTTTCCTCCTCACAGAGATGCTTTGGCAACTTCGTAGCCTCCACCGGACTGCCTCCAGTAGCTCCTTCTCTCTCTTGAACTGGGAAGTCCACAACTGGACCCAGTGCTTCAGCTGTGGCCTCACTAGGGCAGAGCAGAGGAGGAAGAGAGTCTCCCTCAACCTGCTGGCCACACGATTTTCCTCAGGCATGCCAGTGGTGCAGATGGATTTTTTTTTAAATAACCCTAGCCACTAAAACCTGGAAAATCAGAAAAAGCCCTGGAAACTACACTGTCATTAGTGTTCCTGCATTGTACTAGACCAGACATGTCTCCTCCTGGAAACAAATTGATTGCATCTCTTGGTAAATCATAGAATGGTTTAGGTTGGAAGGGACCTCAAGGATCATACAGCTCCAACCCCCTGCCGTAGGCAGGGACACCTCCCACTAGAGCAGGTTGCTCAAGGCCTCATCCAGCCTGGCTTTAAATGCCTCCAGGGAGGAAGCATCCACAACCTCCCTGAGCAACCCGTTCCAGTGTCTTACCACCCTCACTGTAAAGAACTTCCTCCTAACATCCAGTCTAAATCTCCCCTCTTCCAGCTTAAACCCATTCCCCCTCGTCCTGACATTGCTAGACCGTGTAAAGAGTCACTCCCCAGCTTTCCTGTAGGCTCCCTTTCCTTCAGTGGAAAGCCACTATAAGGTCTCATCGAAGCCTTCTCTTCTCCAGGCTGAAGAGCCCCAACTCTCTCAGCCTGTCCTCATAGCAGAGCTGCTGCAGCCCTCTGATCATCTTCGTGGCTCTCCTTTGGACCCGCTCCAGCAGTTCCATATCCTTCTTGTGTTGGGGGCTCCAGAACTGCACACAGTACTCCAGGTGGGGTCTGATGAGAGCAGAGTAAAGGGGGAGAATCACCTCCCTTGCCCTGCTGGCCACACTTCTCTTGATGCAGCCCAGCACACGGTTGGCTGTCTGGGCTGCATGTGCACACTGCCGGCTCATGTTGAGCTTCTCGTCGACCCAGACCCCCAGGTCCTTCTCCTCAGGGCTGCTCTCCAGCCATTCATCACCCAGCCTGTATCTGTGCCTGGGATTGCACCGACCCAGGTGCAGGACCTTACACTTGGCCTTGTTAAACGTCATGAGGTTGGCCTGGGCCCACCTCTCCAGCCTGTCCAGGTCCCTCTGGATGGCATCCCTGCCCTCCAGCAAGTCAACTGTGCCACACAGCTTGGTGTCATCTGCAAACTTGCTGAGGGTGCACTCAATTCCTCTGTCCATAGCACTGACAAAGATGTTAAATCAGTTCCAGAGTGGATGATACAGAGCAATCTCTTCTGTTCCACTGAGTTCTTCAGGACCAGAGAACGCTCTCACACATGGGTACCCCCATCTAAGTACAGTTTCAATACTTTATTATAGCTTAAACACTAAAACCATCATGAGAAGGGTATATACACAATACTTATGGCTAACCTGCTACAGCCATAGGGAGAAAATACAGTGCTGAGTAAGACATGAGAAACAGCCCCAAGTAGCTCTATTGATCAAAGGGCAGGCTATACTCACCTTATCCCACTGGCCAGCAGAGCTCCCAAGATGCGTAGATAGCAGAGCTGGGCAGCTGCTGTCTAAGAAGGTAGGTGTCCCCACCGGGAACCGCACATCATGGTGGTAAGACTGGTGCTGCTCCAGCTTCCCTGCCCATGCTCTCGGTTTGTATTTGTCCAGAATTCTGTGACATGTGTCCATTGCATCCCAGAATCCTGAACCAAGGAGAACCAAACTCATCCTTTATTTGGAATACCACCTTTCCCTACTGCTCATGTGCATACCTGCAAGCCCTGCTTCCCCTGGATCTTATCTTTAGTAACCTAGTGATTATTGGCTTCTTGCAACTCCTGATCACACACAAAACAACTCTTCTCTCTTACACCTTCTGAAATTGAAGAATAAGCATCTGCTTAGAAACACAAAACACAGGTGGCCAAGAAATCCAATGGCATCCTGGCCTGGCTCAGGAACAGTGCAACAGTGCGGCAAATAGGACAAGGGAGGTTATTCTGCCCATGTACTCAGCACTGGTCAGGCCACACCTTGAGTACTGTGTCCAGTTCTGTGTCCCTCAATTTAAGAGAGATGTTGAGGTGCTGGAAGGTGTCCAGAGAAGGGCAACAAAGCTGGTGAGAGGCCTGGAACAGAAACCCTGTGAGGAGAGGCTGAGGGAGCTGGGGGTGTGCAGCCTGGAGAAGAGGAGGCTCAGGGCAGACCTTACTGCTGTCTACAGCTACCTGAAGGGAGGCTGTAGCCATGTGGGGTTGGTCTCTTCTCCCAGGCAACCAGCAACAGNTGAAGAGCTGAAACTGCTGCATCACTTGGTGATACCTTACATTTTCCTCCTGTTCATCACGTGCATGTAAGAATTGAAGTACATCCAACCTCTAACACCTGAGCAGGACATTCATTTAAAGCTACAATTGCCCTGTGCTTTGGACCCATGTACAAAAAAATGCATTTTTTTTTTTGGGGGGGGGGGAGGAGGAGAAATGAACCCCAAAAAAACCTCACCAACCAAAAAAAACCCATGCAGCATGCAAAGTATGTCATAGAGCAAGTACCAGTGCCCCTTGCTACCCATTTCTGATGTCTAGTTCATCTCTTCGTTGTTGAGCAGAAATTTAAATGAAAGCCTTGCAGCATGCTTGGAAAGTCAAGAACTTTGGAGTTTTGCTGAAGCAAAAGAACTGGATATTTTCAAAACATGGACTCTGCAATGAAGACTACGCAGCATCAGTCAACAGCATGCATTTATTCTGCCTTTCTTCTGCATTTACATTAGCGTAAGGAAGAACAGGTTTGGTCAAAACATCTTCCTGTGACTTCAAAGTTTCAATTAAGCAAAGCATATCCCAAAATTAAAGGGATGTTAATAAGAAACATCTAAGCAGATGTTAGCTGACACAAGAACACACTAAACCCCAAACAAAACCCCAGGGTTTTTGAATTGCCAATAGAAATGATTTGTCAGAGCTGCTCAATAGCATAGTCACATGTGGAGGACTGTGTCCAGTTCTCGACTCCCCAGTGCAAGAGAGACAAGGAACTACTAGAGAGAGTCCAGTGCAGTGCTATGAAGATGGAGGGTGGACTGGAGAATCTTTGTGAGGAGTAAAAGCTGAGAGACCTGGGACTACTTAGCCTGGAGAAGAGCAGCCTGAGAGAGGATCTGCTCAGTGCTTGGCAAGAGCTAAAGAGTGGGGGGCAAGAAGATGGGGCCAGACTCTTTGCAGTGGTGCCCAGTAACAAAACAGGAGACAACAAGCATAAAATAGCACCCAGGAGATTCCACCAGAACAGCAGGAGAAACGTCTTTGTTATGAGGGTGCTGGAGCCCTGGAGCAGGCTGCCCAGAGAGGTTGTGGAGCCCCCTTCTCTGGAAAGACTCCAAATCCAGCTGGACATGGTGATTCTGGGCAAACTGCTGGCGACTCCGGGCAAAGCAGGTGACCCTGTTTTAGCAAAAGCATTAGACTAGATATGCAGAGGTCACTTCCAACCCCTACCACACTGGGATTCTGTGATAGCCCCAATGTGTGCTCTGTTCCTCATAAAAGAATGTGAGTGAATATGTAGCTGCACTCTGGGATGACACTTTCTAACACTCAGAGCCTCTGAATAAGCCCTCTACCGAAGACAATATAAACCAGAGTTCAACGTACACCACTTCACCTCAGAGTTACATACAGAGGAAAAAAACAAATCCACTCTGGGAAATTCACAGTCAGTACCTGCTTCCCAATCTTTAGTTTGTGCTATCCTGAGGTGAGTCTCCTGTATATTACATCTTTGGACATTCTAGTATCTAGCTACAAGGCAGATAGCAACCCTAGAAATGTCTTGGATTAAAACTGGCCCAGGACAGAACCTGTTGGTGCAGGCCAGAAGAGGGCTGCCAAAACCTCACCTGCCAGGTGCACCCCTTTTCCAACACATTTTCACCTGGGCTTTTATCCAAAATAAACCACTGAAGACCCAAACCCCAAACATCAAAGACGAATGAACATAAAATATCCGAAATGTTTCCTAGTCTGGCTGAAGCTAGTGAATTCTGCAGAACTCAAGCAAGGATCAAACCTTGTGCAACAGGAAGAAGACACTTCAAGCTGAATTCCCTTTCGCTTTGTCTGAACAGATGTTTAATAGATTCAGGCAGAACAGAGGAATCCTGAAGATTATAAAATCCTTTTTCTACATAAGAAAGAAATCATTCATTTCAGAACTCCACCAAGTGATGAGAAAATTAATACAAACCAAAGAAGCCACATAAGAGACTAAAACCAGAAGCTATTTTCCAATCAAAAGAGCTAATTTAAATGCACAGCATTAAACGTATATGGGGGTTTTTTGTATCTTTATATTCCTCCAAAATGTGAAGTTCATGCTCAGAGAATTACCATTACTCTCCCTGAACTGCACATGCAATTACTAAATATCAGCTTGAAGAATAAATATTGTCTCAAGTAGCAAAAGCTTTCATCAAACACTGTAAATGCTCTCCTGACATACAAATGCATTTTAAATTTGGAAATGAAACTGCTTATTTCAAGCCACACATCCCATAGGAGAAATATTCCTAGTAGAAATAAACGGTATCTTTTCAATAGGATTTGACTGAATTCTGTATCATTTATTACTAGGCAAATGAGATATCTTTTAATTTCCTAGCAATTATTTCTTTAAGGAAAAAAAAAAAAGGCAGGATATTATGGTTAAGGTTGGTAAAGGGCATGAGAACATCTATGGAACACCAAGTGTAACCATTTGCATTTGGCTGTTCATTTGAACCCCATGATGGTATGAAAGCCATGCAAAGGAGGTTGGATAATATTTTGTTTAGTGAAATCAAATACCCCCTGAGCAGCTATTTTTCCTGTATGCAAAGCATTTGCTTTCTCCCTTCCCCCACAGAGCTATGCAAGAAGAGACACTGTTTTCTCATATGGCAAGTGCTTTAAATGACAGTCGTCTTTCATCCCTGAAAGCTGAGACAGCTTCACATCACAGTATGGATAGCACAGATCAAAACTATCCCTTCTCCCAAGGCACTTGGTGCAGGAAGCAGCAGTAACAGTAGATTCTGCTCAGAGACAAAACCCAAAGTGTTCAAATTTCACACATTCTGCAGGGGACACGGCAGCTATGGGAAAAGGGGCACCAGCACAACTCCAGACCAGCTAAAGCTGCCCAGAAGAGAAAAACCTGGGGGTGCTGGTTGACAGCCAGCTGAACATGAGCCAGTGTGTGCCCAGGTGGCCAAAAAGACCAACAGTATCCTGGCTTAGATCAGCAGCAGTGTGGCCAGCAGGAGTAGGGAAGTGATTGTCCCCCTGTACTCAGCACTGGTGAGCCCACACCTTGAGTAATGGGTTCGGTTCTGGGGCCCCCACTCCATGAAAGCCAGTGAAGGCCTGAAGCAGGTCTGAAGAAGGGCAAGAAAGCTGATGAAGGGTCTGGAGAACAGGACTGGTGAGGAGCAGCTGAGAAACTGGGGTTGTTTAGCCTAGAGAAAGGCAGGCGGAGGGGAAACGACCTGATTCTCCCTGAAAGGAGGTCACAGTGAGGTGAGGGTTGGCCTCTTCTCCTTAGTAACAAGTGATAGGATGAGAGGAAACAGCATCAAGTTGTACCAGGGCAGGTTTAGGTTGGCTGTTAGAAGAAACTTCTTCACTGAAAGCATTCTCAAAAACTGCAACAGGCTGCCCAGGGAGGTGGCTGAATCCCCCTCCCTGGAGGTGGTTCAAAGACACAGAGATGTGGTGCCGAGGGACATGGTTTAGCACCAGAATTGCCAGAGTTAGGGAACAGCTGGACTTGATCTGAGAGGTCTTTTCCAAACAAAATGATTGTACCATAGAATAGAATCACAGAATGGTTTAGGTTGGAAGAGACCTCAAAGATCAGCCAGTTTCAACTCCCAGACATAGGCAGGGACACCTCCCACTACAACAGGTTGCTCAAGGCCTCATCCAACCTGGCCTTGGACATCTCCAGGGAGGGAGAAGCCACAACCTCCCTGGGCAACCTGTGCCAGTGTCTCACCACCCTCACTGGGAAGAACCCTTTCCTAACATCTAGTTTAAATCTTCCCTCTGCCAGTTTAAACCTGTTACTCCTGATCCTGTCATTACTAGACCTTGTCAATAGTCCCTCCCCAGCCTTCCTGTAGGCTCCCTTCAGATACTGGAAGGCTACTACAAGGTCTCCTCAAATCCTTCTCTTCTCCAGGCTTATAGAATGCCATAGAACAAACACGAATCTAGTGCCAACAACATTATTTTTAACAAAAACATTGGTATTACAAAAAACTTCAATGTAAGGAGAAGTTCTGAATCCAACCTGTTCCTTTCCAACAGGACAGCAGCTCCCATCACAAGCCCAGTACATTATTTTACACAGGAAATATTTCAGCTGACTGGAAACATTTGCCTGCTAAACACCCTCAAAGTTACATTATGTGTATTCTTTAAAGGTTTCTGGCAGAAAATCTGTCAGACTGGTGCTCAGATGGTCTATTTTAATCAGTGTGGCAGAAAATCTGTCAGACCAGTGCTCAGATGGGCTATTTTCAGCCCTGTTGCTGAATGACTGAGGATCAGAACCACTTGTGGGATCTTTAAGACAGCAAAGCAAGCAGACACCAAAAACTAGCATTTCCTTCCTGCACCTCAGTCATCTTCACTATAATCCCCAACCATCTCTGGTGTCAGTAATTTACAGTAACCAATAGCAGGATAATACCAAGCCTTGATACCTGATGAAATGAAAGCTAAATTAGCACCATAATCCTTCAAGAACATAAGTGCCCTCTCAAAGAGCCTGACGTTGGCTTATACAGGCAAGGGGAGGATAGAAGCCTAGAAAATTAGCTTCAGTGGGATAATGCAACAAAAGCAAAAGGAAGTTGAGCCTCCATATCATCACATATCTATCCTTTGCAGTATTTCAACTGATGTTACAGTTCTTCTGACAGATGGGTACACAGACACCTCTCAGGGAATTACACTGACTATACACACACTTAATCCCCTACTTGTAGCATCGAGACAGAATTCTTCCCCTGAGGCCTCTTCAGTTATTACAATTAGTCTATGTGAAGTTCTCTTTGATAATCTTAGCAGATAATAAGCAGCAGCAGGAATAGTGTAACAGAACATCTGACAGTTACAGGGTTGGGACAGGGCTTGGACTAGATGACCTTTGGAGGTCACTTCCAACCCAGACCATTTTATGATTTCTGTAGAGCTGACAAAAAAATTCATCTCCACAGATAGGACTGTGCAGAAGTCTGCAGTCTTCCCAAACCGAAGGGAGCAAGAGTTCTCCCTGCTCTGACCCTTGCTGTATGGTCTGAGCTGCCCCAGGCAACAGCTTCCGTCATTTACTGACAGAACAGGAAGAGCCATCACAGAATTACAGAATTGTTTTGGTTGGAAAAGATCTTTAAGATCAAGCCCGACCATTAACCCATCACTGCCAGGTCACCACTAAGCCATGTTCCCCTCAGCACCACATCTCCAGGGCTTTCAAATTCCTCTCGGGATAATGATTCCACCACTGCCCTGAGCAGTCTGCCCCAGGGCTTGACAACCCTTCTGGAGTTACCAGGAAGAAAGGAATGGGACAGTTAGCTTAATGCCCGACCTCATCTGCTTTACCGTAAACAACACCACAAGCAAATCCCTGACATTCCCTGGAGATTTTCAGCCCAAAATGACGATGGTTGAACTCAGAGCTCCTCATACCTGGACCATATTTGCAGCTATGAGGAGTAGGAGACCACAGATCTTAACAGCAGTCCATATGGAACATTAAATTTCTGCACATAAAATATTCTCAAGTTCTGTGAAACTTTTACAACTGCTCAGGGTTCACTACACAACCAGTCATAAAAGTCAGAGACACTCATTAGGATTTAAAAGAAGATTGTGTGTTAAAAAAATATATAAATCACAAAACCAGAATGGAAGAGCATAAATCACATCCTATAAACAGACTTTCAAAGGAAAAATGGCAAATCAGATATCATCTCCCTACTGTATTATGGAAGAAAATCAGGAGAATATCTTCTTTTGATCCATGATGAATTAGAATTTTGTTCATGACTAAGATTCTTCTATAGTGTGAGGATGCCCTTACAGCTTCTTCCCCTGCTTGGGCCTCTTTCTGGAGAATGTATCTATTAGAATAACCTAAAAGAAGCAAAAAAACCTGCAACAGTTATTTTTAGCTGGGCATCCAAAAGCATCTTCCTAAAACTCTTTGCTGTACTAAAAATCTGGTTTATAAACATTGTAAAATCAGAGTCAATGAATTGTTTTGGATGGGAAAGAGCTTTAAGATTGAGTCCAAAAGTTAACCCAGCACTTCCAGGTCACCACTAAATCATGTCCCCCAGCACCACATCTAGCCACCTTTTAAATCCCTCCAGGTATCCTCTACCACTTCCCTGGGCAGCCTGTTTCAGGGCTTGACAACCCCTCAGGGGAAGAAATTGTTCCCCATGCCCAACCTAAACCTCCCTTGGTGCAATTTGAGGCCATTTCCTATCAATTGCTACTTGGGAGAAGAGACCAGTCCTTACCTGGCTCTAACCTCCTTTAAGGGAGTTGAAGAGAACCAGAAAGTCTCCTCTCAGCCTCCTTTTCACCAGGTTCAACAACTCCAGTTCCCTCAGCTGCTCCTCACCAGCCCTGTTCTCCAGACCCTTTATCAGCATTTTTGTCATTCGCCCAACCAACGCCAGCACCTCAGTGTCTCTCTTCTAGTGAAGGGCCCCAAACTGAACACAAGATTCAAACTGCAGTCTCACTGCTGTTCTTAATGCCACCAAGAACATATGTTTTATAACATATCCCACACAGGAAACATAAGGGGAGAGAAAACAACAACATCCAGCTTGCATCTCAGCAGAAGAATGACCCACAACTTCAGAGAAGAAGTGGTTAGAGATACGATGGTCTCACTCTGCTGGGGAAGGGGGGCTGTGCTCCACTGCTGCCTGCACTACAACACATTCTGTTACCCCACACCAGGTTTCAATTATTCTTCCCTTACTCAACTTCAGATTTACTTATTTTAAAGGACACAACTTTAATAATAAATCTTCTGGACAGCGACAATTAAAAGCTAAATCTTGCCCTGAGCTGGACTTCCAAAGTCTGTGAGGAATGTTCACAGCCCATTTATTTATTCCAGCATTGTGTCAGTTATTAAATTACAGTAAATTAAAACCACAGTGACAGACCAATAGCTAAAATAAATGAGGCTGGTTGCATCTCACTTACAAAGGTTGTCAGGCTTGGGCTCTGAGTGGTTGCCAAGAAAAGTAAACTGAAAAGTAAGTAGGGGGCCTTCAGTTCAAGGATGTCCTCTCATGGCCATGAAGTGTTGTCACCTCAGAGATGGCAGCAGCCTGGGATTCCCCAGTTGATCACAGCTGCTTGATGCAATACTAGGCAAAGAGACCATGCCCTCAAACCTCATCACAGAATCACAGACTAGTTTAGTTTGAAAGGGACCTCAAAGATCAGCCAGTTTCAACTCCCAGACATAGGCAGGGACATCTCCCACTACAACAGGTTGCTCAAGGCCTCATCCAACCTGGCCTTGGACACCTCCAGGGAGGGAGAAGCCACAACCTCCCTGGGCAACATCTGCCAGTGTCTCACCACTCTCACTGCAAAGAACCCTTTCCTAACATCTACTTTGAATCTCCCCTCTGCCACTTTAAACCCATTCCTCCTCGTCCTGTCATTACAAGACCTTGTCAATAGTCCCTCCACAGCCTTTCTGTAGGCCCCCTTCAAATACTGGAAGGCCACTATAAGGTCTCCTCGAAGTCTTCTCTTCTCCAGGCTGAAGAGCCCCAACTCTTGTAGTCTGTCCTCATAGCAGAGCTGCTGCAGCCCTCTGATCATCTTCATGGCTCTCCTCTGGACTTGCTCTAACAGTTTCTTGTCCTTTTCGTATTGGGGGCTCCAGAACTGCACACAGTACTCCAGGTGGGGTCTGAGCATCTACTAGCTAAGAGGAGGCCAGCTTTCAACCCGGTGGAGCTTCCAGAAGGACCTGTTAACAGCGCAAACGCAATTCTAGCTAACAGTAGCAAAATGCATCAAATGCCCAGACAGGGCCTGAGCAAGGGAAAAACCCATTTGGAATTTAATTGTTAGCTGACAGATACTTCTAAACACCTTCACTGTTACTGACCAGCTGCCCTCTTAGAATCCTAGAGTTGTTTCAGTTGGAAGAGACCTCTAAGATCAGGAACCAACTCAATGGTCAACCAAAGACCACCAAGGCCATTAAACTATGTACCAAAGTGTCATGTCCACACGTTTTTTGGACACCTCCAGGTATGGTGACTCCACAACCTCCCTGAGCAGCCTGTTCCAATGGCTGACCACTCTTGCAGGAAAGACACTGTTTCTAATACCCAGCCTAAACCTCCTCCCCTGGCACCATTTCAGGCCATTTCCTCTTGTTGCAAGCCTTTCAGCTGTGGGATTTTAACAGCCCTTCATGGCTACTCAGCTCTCAGAGAAGCTCTGTGCTTCTACTCTTCATTAAAAAGCAAAGGGCACACAAATCAAAACTGAGAAGCATTGTTTCATTGGGGTAGAAGCTTTAAATATAGGTCAAAAGTGGTAATTCTGCCTCTTTGCTCTGCTATAGTGAGACCTCACCTGGAGTTCTGTGTCCAGCTCTTGGGCCCCCAACACAAGAAGAACATGGACCTGCTTGAGCAGGTCCAGAGGAGAGCCACAGATGTGATTAGAGGGCTGGAGTACCTCTCCTAGGAAGACAGGCTAGGAGAATTAGGGCTGTTCAGCCTGGAGAGGGTGAGGCTCCAGGGACACCTTCAATCTACGTTTCAATATCTGAGTGGGAACTATAAGAAGGCTGGTGAGGGACTGTTTAGGAAGGCTTGCAATGATAGGATGAGGAGCAATAGTTTGAAACTGGAGCAGGGGACATTTAGGTTGGACACCAGGAAGCTCTTTATGGTGAGAGTGGTGAAACACCAAGGATGTAGTTGAGGATGTGGCCCAAGGTAGCCTGATGTAGTTGGAAGGGTCCCTGCTGACTGCAGGGGAGCTGGACAAGATGATCTTTGAGGGTCCCTTCCAACCCCATGCAATCTGTGAATCTGTGAAAAGAATTCAGTAAATATTCAATATTAGAACAGTAAGTCAGTGGTCATAATCAAGGATCCATCTACTTCTGTTCTGCTGCCTTTGTAAAGCATTTAATGACATAAATCCATTTCCCTGACAATCAGCTGGGCATTAAATGACCTCTTGTCGTTCCGGGTGAAACACACTGACAGCAGAGCTCAAAGTGACGCTCTCTATGCTGAGCTTGTTCTGCATAAAGAGAGAGGTCTCTGTCATGCTGCAGATTTTTACTAAAGATAATGCCTTTTAAAAAGAGGAAAAAAAATAAGTCCAAACATATGGAATGAATAATTAACATATAAAATTAAACCCCAAAACACACAGAACGCTTGTTACTTATAGAGCACATCAAATACTTCAGAGTAAACAAAGCAATTACGAAGTTACTCTCCTTTTATTTGAAGCCAAGTTCATTTTGGAGAAGAGATGTTCAACCATGATAACTGACCTCTTACAGGAAAAACTGGGAGAGGCACAAGCTGTTGTAAATACAGAGTAGACTCAGACTTACAATAATTCTAAGCGAGTGTCACAGACTCGCTGTCCAATAAAGACACCTCTCTGTGCAGTGAAAGGTGAGGGGAAACAAGCTTTGCAAAGAGGACCTCACTTGATCAAAACCAGATCTAATCCTAGTTCTAAAAAGTGATATTTTTGTTTTGTTCATGGTTTCCGCCACAGACTGCTCTGTGTCCACAATCACACTTACCTTCCAGGACAGAACTATTGCAACTGAATTCAAGAGAAAGAAAACAAACTCCCCTCTCCAAGTGACATATACCACAGATGTTCAGAGGGATGGATGGTGAGGTGGTGAGATAGGCTGGTGCTACACGGTGACAGCATTATGACACTGCATTTTTCTTCCTCCAACCAAATCAAAAAGGTCACTTGGTAGCTCAGAGCAGTAAGCAGCACAGGCATCATTAATTTTTACTTAAATATTTTTTTAAAGCTTTATCAAACACAAGAATCACCTGAAATCATTAGAAACCCCTTTCAATTTTTGCTGAGAGAAGATCAGGAACACACCCACCTGACTTCAGGGGTATACTGAGTCTGGACTAAGCCTTTCTGGTTTCTTCCAGATGTCTGACTATCTCAAGGACTTCAACAATTAGCAGTTCCATAACATGTTCATATTTGCAACAAAATGTCTCTGGCAAGCTGGTTTGTATTATTCAAACATACCCAGTGCATAATGTTGTGTAACAAAAGCTGGTACCAAATCAAAGAAAGAATAAAAGAAAAATGCTCACCACAACCAGCAGACTCTCCTAGGAGACCATCAAGACTTTAATGGCCCTGTTGTATGTGCTTCAGACTTTCCAGGATGTCCATCAGTCCAGCCTTGTCACCACACTCTGCAATTCATTCCACTACCCTGGTATTTTGCTAGTTACCTAAGAGTCTTTATACATGTGTTACCACCTTCATACTCCTGCTTTTAAACTGAAGCCTTTGGAAAGAAGATTCCTATTATCAGATACATTCTGTTCAAAATCAGACAAAAACTCTCTGGAAGATGGTGGAAAAGTCACTTCAACTGAAAATACTTTTGCATAGCAAGGGTTGTAACTTTTCTACAGCACTAGTGCTAAAGGAAATGCTTAGACAAAAACAGAATAGCACAAATTAATCTATGTACTACTGGAAGTGTTGCAAATGCCTTTCAAACAATGGTATTAAGCCTTACTAGGATCCACTCTTGCTCTCAGATCTAAGCCCACATTCTGCACTCAGAAACTTGTCAGCTATGCTAATGAAAGATGGCACTTTTCCCTACCAATGTCCTTCCTGCCTTTTATCTACGTATTGTTAGAGACTGAAGGAGAAAACCAGCTTCTTTTCAAAGATGTATTGGCCCCACAGGAAGGTATGAAGTACCAGGCATGATTTTAAAAGGGCCCTACTAAAACTTCTCACTCACTGCAGCATCTCAAGCAAGTTTCATTTCTTCTGACCAGGCTCCTGAAGCCTTTGGACTGACCTGTGTCTTATATCCTTTCTGATGAGACTTTGACAAGTGCTCAACTCTTCCAAGTAAATGTGGTAAGAGCTAAAGGTCCTTGTGAGTTTTGAAAATAAAGCCACATAGACCATAGAATTCTTCCTTCTCCATCATGAACTCTCAGCACTACAGCACACAGTTCCTCTGAATGTGTAGCCATGATGTTCTGTATTGAACAGCCACAGTGTGGTCATCCTCAGGCTGAACATTACATTTGCACCACCAATCCTTTAAAGCATGGCTTAGCACCTTAATGAAGGCCTGTGCCACCTTCTTCAGAGACAGCTACTCTGTCTTACACTGAAGAGGAATGCTCACGCTGTGAATCTGGAAGTGCACACCCTTCCAAAGATAATCTCAAGTTCTAAGGGTAAGAAAAGCACAGTCTCATGTATTTTCAGTCTCTGGAGGGAATGTGTGATGAGGTTACTAAGTTACTGAACATTTTTCTTTGCTTATCTCTGATCTCTCCATTTCCCATGGCCTGCTGCTGTGCTCCGACACAGAGCTTCACCACTTCCATCTCTTTCCCAGATCCGTCTGGAGCAGATGCGCAGAACTCCGCTGCAGACAGAATGGAGCATCTGGGATGGGGACAGGAGTACACACAACTGACACCCCTCGGAGGTAAGGAGCAGAAGGTCACAGGAAGCCACCACGAAGTCTCAGTCTCAACATGTGACCCGGGCAGTTTGAAAAAAACACCCAAACTTTTAATAAAATGCAGGCTTCCACTGGGGTCTCCACTAACTGTTTCCTGAAGAACTCATCTAGTTATGAAACTCTGCCATCACGGATTGGGATGGCTAAGTCCTAATGTAAACCCAAATACCTGTTACTGAGTGAAAGCATGTCTTTGTACAACACAACCCAGAGCAGGCCAGCAGCAGCAGTTATGAAAACCATGCAAAGCCTGCACAAGGTTACCAGCACTTCTACTCATCAGGAGGTGTGTGTCTTCCCTCTGTAAATGGGGACTGCTTTTATTTTAAAGTGCAGATCTCCTTTCCCTTCGACCATCCCAAAGCACCATGAACATACCCAGGCTCCCTGCCTCCAACACCAACAGAAAGGCCCAAGTGGGTAAAGCCACGCCTGGACCAGCACCAGAGAACCAGCAGGTAATTGTCCTGATCTAGTGGACAACGAGATGCTGCCCAGACCCTGCCAACATCAGTGATGCAGAATACTTCCCACAAGAGACCATTTTTTGTTGTTCAATCTGCTGTGAAGGTGGCTCTGCAGCACCTCGCTGATCAAACACAAGCAGAGCCTCTGTGCAGCTGACCGAAGGGATTTTGTTAAAAGAGGATATCAAGTACAATTACTCCGTGGAACTCAGTGGAAGCAACAAAGCAGACTTGACCTAGGCTTTCTTCTGCTTCAGAGCCTATTTCATGCCTCCAGCATGAACTCCAGCTAACAACTTGTTGAAATACATTAGAGAAACCCTAGTGTTGTACACAGCACACTACTGGCCCCGCAATCAATTTACACTGGTCAGCTTCTCCTCAGCAGGACTGATGTGGCTTTCTGCTCCTGCTGGTGACCACTCTGCATTATTTTTTCAAGAATCTGATCTAACTAATCATCTTCCAGATCTGTGTCCAGCCCAGCGATCTGCACCATGGGATTCTTTTCACACGTCACTAGCCATTTCCTTTCATACCCTGCTCTGCAGCTCTGCTTGCAAACAGTGGCACTGCGATGTCTCCACTTCAGGAGGAGATCCTGGAAAGCAATCTTCTTCACTACGGGATGCTGGCAGAGAAGTATGCTGAGAAGTCTGCATTATTAATTTCCCGCACCAACGGATTCCTTTCTAAAGCTACTTCTTTTTCCCAAGCTGCCTGACTTTGGCAGAGCACCGTTTTCAATATCACATTGCATTAGATTCCAAATACACTCAAGTTCTTTTCTTTTACATTATACTCCAAAGAATCAAAGAATCAAGCAGGTTGGAAGAGACCTCCAAGATCATCCAGTCCAACCTAGCACCCGGCACTAGCCAATCAACTAGACCATGGCACTAAGTGCCTCATTCAGGCTTTTCTTCAGCACCTCCAGGGATGGCAACTCCACCACCTCCCTGGGCAGCCCTTTCCAATGCCAATCACACTCTCTGTGAACTTCCTCCTAACATCCAGCCTAGACCTTCCCTGGCACAACTTGAGACTGTGTCCCCTTGTTCTGTTGCTGCTTGCCTGGGAGAAGAGACCAACCCCACATGACTACTCTTTGGGTAGTCGTAGACAGCAATGAGCTCTGCCCTGAGCCTCCTCTTCTCCAGGCTGCACACCCACAGCTCCCTCAGCCTCTCCTCACAGGGCTCTGTTCCAGGCCTCTCACCAGCTTTGTTGCCCTTCTCTGGACACGTTCCAGTATGTCAACATTTCTCTTGAATTGGGAAGACCTAAAAAGAACTTTGTTACTAACTAATGGCGTCATCTAGAACTTTACTACTACATAACACACTAGTGGTATCTATTTAAGCTGAAATTATTCTACCTCAGCAAACTTCACAGCCTTTCTGTGCATTCTGTCATTCCAGTTTAATTAAAAGACATTAAACATGGAATCATAGAATGGTTTAAGTTGAAAGGGACCTCAAAGATCCCTGCCATAGGCAGGGACACCTCCCACTAGAACACAAACAAGCCACTCACAGACCACACTCCTGGGGAGGCGGTGGGAGCTGTCATTTTGCTTGTAGACAGATAGATAAATTTGTAACTTCTGCAGCATCTCACCAAAAGAAATTTTACACCAAATGTAAAATATCAGGAATTTCACACACTCACCAAACCTACTGAGGCATCCTTCAGCTAGCACCAGGACTTTGGTAGTATTTCCAAAGACTCACAGAGAACTGCTCTCACTCATTTCACTGTTGATTCATTGATTTCCTGTATCTTTATGAAGAGAATGGAACAGAAACCAGGATGGAAGAAGCCTCACAAAGTCACAAGATCACAAAGGTTGGAAGAGACCTCATAGATCATCAAGTCCAACCCATTACTACAGAGCTCAAGGCTAGACCATAGCACCAAGTGCCACGTCCAATCCTGCCTTGAACAGCCCCAGGGACGGCGACTCCACCACCTCCCTGGGCAGCCCATTCCAGTAGCCAATGACTCTCTCGGTGAAGAACTTTCTCCTCACCTCAAGCCTAAATTTCCCCTGGCACAGCTTGAGGCTGTGTCCTCTTGTTCTGGTGCTGGCTGCCTGAGAGAAGAGAGCAACCTCCTCCTGGCTACAACCACCCCTCAGGTAGTTGTAGACGGCAATAAGGTCTCCCCTGAGCCTCCTCTTCTCCAGGCTAAACAATCCCAGCTCCCTCAGCCTCTCCTCGTAGGGCTGTGCTCGAGGCCTCTCAAAAGCCTCATCACCCTTCTATGGACATGCTCAAGCATCTCAATGCCCCTCTTAAACTGGGGGGCCCAGAACTGGATTCAGTACTCAAGGTGCAGTCTAACCAGTGCAGAATACAGGGGCAGAATGACCTCCCTGCTCCTGCTGGCCACATCATTAGTCACTTAACTATTAACTGCTGCCTCAGCCTCAATCAACCCAAAATTTCTTTAAGCTGTGATTCAGGGAGTTGGTTCCACAGTCTTCCCAGTGCTGCACCAGAAATTGTTTCCTACCATGCAACCAGATTCAGATTTTACATAAACCTTCCCCCTGCTTTTAAGTGCAAGAGAATATTGTAAGGTAAGAGTTTGCTGGTTTTTTTTAAAGCAGAAACTCAGATCAGAGATAGTATCTTATCAATAAAATAACTTCATTTGATATTCATGTCAGTGTTTAGGTCCGTAGGAGTCACTATCACAATCCAAGCTGTGCTATCAATCACTGTTACACTTCTGCCTACGCAGGGCTGGGTGTGAGACCTTCCAGCTTTTGCCTCATAGAGGCTGCCTCGTTTCTTCAGGCTCAGAGAGAAATTTCACCTGGGAAATACCAGCACCAGAGCTAAAGCAAGGTGAGAATCTCACACTGAAACAGGAGACAAAACATGATTTTGCAGTCAAAAACTAACCACAGCTCACTCTGCCAGCTTACTAAAAACTGTTTCTTAAGACAGAAAATCTCTAAAACACACCCAGGTGTGCAAACAGAAAATCTTCAACTGAGGATGACTGAAGTTTCTTGCAAGGCTTGGGAGGGAAAGAAAAAATGGGCGTTTTACACTTTTGCTTTAGTTAACTTTCTACGTATTTCTGGCTTGCCAAGGCTATATGGAAAGCAGCTGCCTTTAGTTAGAGACTTTGAAAAAGAATTTTCAACTCCGAGGTGCTCTTCAGAGTCTCAAAAGGCTGCTGCATTTCTACACGTGTTTCCAAAGAGTGGTATCTTGTGTCACACCTCAGGGAAAGATTTTTCCCTCCCCCCCTTACATTTAGGTATTTGTATTTAAAATCCATACACAAGCTTTAAAACACTTCCCTGGCCCAGATCTCATTTGCAGTGTTTTAACTTAAAGGTCCTCCGTGTAGATAATCAACTCAGCAGTAGGCGTTAATCATAGGAACAAAGAATGTCCCGAAGATAATTTGTTGATACTTCAAGCAACTTCTCTTCAAGAAATGCAAGACTACAATCTCGGTAAGCCAAATAGTGACATCTACACTCATCCTCTTACAGGCTTAAGGCAACAAAAGCATTTTGTTTGTGAACACATAAGTGGATACTGCCTGAAACTGCAGCCTGTTGACCTATAGATGAAACAATTAACCACTGGGGTATTAAAGCGACTAATCAAGAGCTGTGGAACTTTATCTGACAAGAGGCAACTTTCAAAGAAACCAACAGTATCCCCTCTAATCTAAACCATAATCTAGAGATCTGCGTGTTTATTACGTGCTTTTTAAACGTCTCTTCCATTGTGACTCCTCCCAAAGTTACATGATAGGGAATAATAATCAAGACAAAGTGGTAACATCCATGGTCAGATGCTGCAAAGAATAAACGTCATCCAAATGGGGAGAGTTCCTGTTATAATGATATTAACTACGTGGTTTTATTCAGAGCATTTGGCCAGCCCATGCACACCCTCGGGAAGAGCATGCACTGAAGACAGCATGAACGTACAAAGGAAAGGGAGCTTTTTGTTTTGTTTCGCTCTCTACAAGGAAAGGTCATTGACAAAAAGGAAGCAGCAGGAGACAGGGGGGAAAGCAAAGGGGAAAAGGCAAAAAAGAGCTTTTGGAAGGCAAAACAGTTTTGGTCGCTTGACAATATCTCAACTGAATGGATGACCTGGTAATAATCTCCCCCCCACCCCACCCCAAAAAAAAAAAAAGAGATGTGACAATAGCTGTGCAGGTTCCTGGCCTCCAAGCAGACACATCTTTGACATGTCCTACTGAGCTGCATCAGCCTACCCACACGAGGCCATTTGTGCACATCTGTATATGTTTACTGGATCTGAGTGTCAAACTGGGAAGTCTCTGGAGTGGGAATCATCTCTTCACAGATGTTTGGACCAAGTACAGCACAATAAGGCTCTGATCCTTCTGGACCTCAGGGAGCCCAAACTACTCTTCAATATTTTAATTGTGTTATACTGTCAGATTTTGGACTCCCAGACCATTATTTCTGGTAGTAGAAGTTAGGCTACTACCAGAGATGGACTCTCCTTGTAGTCCTTATTTGACATGCTTGGAGAGAGGGAGGAAAAAAAAAGTCTTTTCCTTATTTAATGGTCCATATTCTATCTTTTTGAAAAAATGTGAGGGTAAAAGGGTAGGGATTGAAGGGTTATCTACAGCTGGCTGGGTTTCTGCTGAAGCAAAATCTGCTCACCCAGCCACAAGAGCTACCATTAAAGAAATCTATAAAACACTTATTATAAGGACGGTTGTTTGTTTTAATTATTGACAGATGATCAGGATCCCTTACTCCTCTAAACAACCTAGATCTTTAACAAGGTGGTAAAGAAGTTGTAACATGTGATAGCTATTTATCCATACAAAAAAAAAAATCAATCATTCAATCTGCCCTTGAGTCAACACTGCCAAGTTTTGCCACCAATATTACTTAAAATGCAGGAAATATTTCACTGTGGAAAGGAAGTGTGCCTAATGACTATATTACTAGTGGTGATAGTGGTGGTAATAAAGGTGATTTCATAATGAAAGATGCCTCCCAGCAGAATTCATCATAAAAGATACTTCCCAGGAGAATTCACGATAAAGAAAAAGCAGCCTGGTTTGGACCCAACGTGATAAGCTGCTTTATGTTCATAGTTTGGGTTTGGGTTTTTTCTCCCCTACAGGCTCTTTCAAAACTCAGAAAACTTCCTACTAAACCCTAAAGTTTTGAAATATCTGAAAAAAAAAAAACCAGGCTAAGAGATGGCCTTGCCCCTCCCATCCACTTTTAAGAACACAGTTATTTGTTGAGCACATCCAGCACTCCCTGGAGACACTAGAAAACACCACTTGAACATTTTCCCATTGAGATGTCATGGAGAAATCCTACCCTAAGCCAGAACATCATGCAGACACTGACTCTGCACCAGAAGACTCCCGTGTCCAACAGTCACACTGTGATTATCTGAAAAGTCATTCAAACAGATTCACTACAGAACACACAAAGCCAGGTAATGGCAGTAATGGCATCATTAGGGACATGCTTCTTTATAGAGAGAAATTCTGGCACACCCACACGACAAGAGTGTTGTATCTGCTGGCTGGGACTTTTCAAAGGCAGTTATCCACTAGTATCTGCAATTTGGCTTAGAGGTTTTACAGCCGCAGCTTTTCCAGGTCTGAACTGCTAAGAATTTAAACTCATCACCTTTATCTCGTCAGTGTTCACTTTCCCCCCCTTCTTTAAATACAAAATATGGCCATATTACCAAGCAGGACTTTTCAGAAGTGGCTTCTGATTTAAGTACCCACTAAAAAATACCTCGAAGGCGCTGCAGTTTGCAACTATCCAGCTCTTACTGAAATTCTCATGCAAGCATCCAAAAACACTGCTCACTTTTTTACTGTCTTGGCCCCAGTCCTTCTTGCCTCGCTCCATCGAGGTCCCTTTATGCATGTGCCATGCTACTCTTTAAACCCAAATCATCTGCCAAAGGCTGAAATCAAAATGCTAGTAAAACAGAAGGGGTACAACATAAATACTACTTGTTAAAAGCAAACCAAAGAGGATTTCTTACAGATTTTTGTTTTAAAATATATAACTACACCCAAAAAAGTTTAAAAACTTCTTGGAAGACCACAAGGGCGATGAGAAGTCAAAACTTCCCCGAAAGCTGGAGCTAAAGGACAAGTCATCAGTGATAACAGCATCTCGGGAACCATCCATCACGTACCCAAAGCCTGATCGCCTGGGAATGGTTACACTTGGCTAATAACTCGGCCCAACAACTTGGAGGGGCTTTTTACGAAGCAATTAAACACAGCTCGAGTATAAAACTCGGAGTTCGTTAACGGGAAACTGCGGGACAAGAGTGCTGGAGCCGCCGGGCTCCCCAGAGGGCAGAAGAGCCGCGCAGTCCCGCAGCGAGCCGGCGTCCTGCAGCCGGCTCCGCTCGCCCTCACAGCCGGGGCCGGGCCCCGGCTGCACCGGACCCCACGCGAGGCGGCAGCAACGGTCCGGCCGCCCTCCCAGACGCACACACACCGCCCTCCCACCCCGGGTATCCCGCCGCGGGCCAGGGCAGGCGCCCGCGGGACCGAACCAGGGACGCGACCACGCACATCCCTTACCTTGCGTGGCGTCCCCCAGCTCCGCCCGGCTGCCCGCCCGCAGCAGCAGGAGCAGCGGGAGCAGCAAGAGGCTCCCGTCTCCGCCGCCCGGCTGCTGCATTCCTGAGCCGGCGCCGCTCTTACTCCCACATCCACCGTGCAGCGCCGGCGTCCCGGGCCGGTCCCGCGTACCGCCGACGGGGCCGCGTCTCCTCTGGAACCGTCCCACGCCGCGCCCTCGGGGCTGAGCTGTCCTGACGGGCGGGGAAGCGAGAGCACGAGCGGCCGCCGCCTTCGCCGCTCTCAGCCCCTCACTTGTCACTTTGCGCCAGCTCCGCACTCAGCTCGGCCCGGCCCCGGCCGAGTCGCCCCCCCTCCTCACACCGGCTCCGCCGCCTCAGACCGGCCGCGCAGCGCCCTCTGCTGTCCCGCGCAGCGCCACTGTTGCCGCCGCCTCCCGCCCGCTCGCGCGCAGCCCGGCCCCGCGGCTGCGCGTCACAGGGGGGCGCTCGCCTCTCCTTGCCTCTCGCCGCCGGGCGCCATTTTCTTGGCGGCTGCCGAGGTACCCCTTGGCCTGTGAGCCTGGGGCCCTACGGGTGAGAGGGGCCAGCCACAGTGCCCCACGGCTGAGGTACTTTTCCTTCACAGCCCACCTCATGCCTTCTTTTTCAGAACAGGTGGATTTAGGAGGGCACCGGTTGGGGTTACCATCCCTTCCCCTCTCCATTTTGCTTTCCAATCATCTGCCACTCACACAGACAGCATGACCTGTGGCACTTGGAAGGAAACCCTCTTTTCCAGACAGAATAACCTTTTGTTGCGTGCTACCTCCATTCCTGATCTTCCCAGGTGTCTTCATCGAAGCATGGAGTGGTTTAGCCTGGAAGGGACCTTTAAAGGTCATCCAGTCCAACCCCACTGGAGCCAGCAGGGACAGCTGCAGCCAGAGCAGGTTGCTCAGAGCCCCCAGCAACCTGGCCTGCAGTGGTTCCAGGAATCAAGCATCTGCCACCTCTCTGAGCAGCCCAGGCCAAGGTCTCACCACCCTCAGTGGAAAAAATGTCTTCTTGTATCAAGTCTGAATCTCTGTTTTTAGTTCAAATCCCTTGGCCTGTCACAATAAGCCCTGCTAAAAAAAAGTCCTTCCTCATCTTTCTTATCAGACCCTTTCAGTACTGAATGGCCACAGACGGTCCCCCACAGCCTTCTCTAGGCTGAACAACCCCAGGTCTCTTCCTGGTCTTCCCCTATTGTGCACAAGAGCTGCAATATCTTGTCAGGAAACTTCCCTGAGAAAGCTCCCCAGCCGTCAGGGACTCCATGTCATTGCTGAGGTGCTGAGCTTACTGTCTTAGGGCATCCAGCTCACAAGAGCAAGCGGGGGTCAGCCGGCACCTTCCCCGCATGCCAAAGCTTCCCTCAAGGCTCCCAGTGGGCAGTGCTCAGACGCTACAGTGCACATCTGAGTGGGTTAGAGAAGTGATTTCTCCACTCCTCTTCATACGCTAGTTGATAGGATGCCCAGAGGGCTGCAGCAGCTCTGCTATGAGGACAGGCTATGAGAGTTGGGGTTCTGCAGCCTGCAGAAGAGAAGGCTTTGAGGAGACCTTAGAGTGGCCTTCCAGTATCTGAAGGGGGCCTACAGGAAGGCTGGGGAGGGACTATTGACAAGGTCTTGTACTGACAGGATGAAGGGCAATGGGTTTAAACTGGCAGAGGGGAGATCCAAACTAGATGTTAGGAAAGGGTTCTTTGCAGTGAGTGTGGTGAGACATTGCTACAGGTTGCCCAGGGAGGTTGTGGCTGCTCCCTCCCTGGAGGTGTCCAAGGCCAGGTTGGATGAGGCCTTGAGCAACCTGTCGTAGTGGAAGGTGTCCCTGCCTATGGCAGGGGGTTGAAACTGGCTGATCTTTGAGGTCCCTTCGAACCTAAACCATTCTATGATTCTGTAGTCAAGAGCTTGTAATTTTCCCCTCACAACATTTCACATTTACTGGGGATCTCCTACTTTATTTGTCAGTCAGGAAAATCAGAAGTCCAGCTGGTGCTTTGGGTGCATTTTCAGCCCTCTCTGCCTTTAGTGAAATCAATATTTTATACACTGATTTCCCTTAATTTAGCCTTTCTTTTAAAACTGAGTTACCCATCCTGAAAAGGAGTCAGGTATAGTTGCTACCTGGCATAAGTGCAGAGAGCAGCGTTGTGATCTGGCTTTCACTGCCCCCAGCACATTTCATCCCGGGTTGGGGACCATCCCCACAAACGTGCTTCTATACAGCTGTAGCTTGATCAGCCTGTGACATGGGACTTAAGCCAGGGTCCTTCTCACTGGTGGTAGGAAGGTGAGCTTTGCGGGCAGAAGGGTTGCAGCTCCCTCCTGCTGGCACAAAACACTGATTCGTTCTATGACAGGTGTTAACTGCAGTCAGGCAGATTCCGTAGTGGAGTTAAAGCACACTGCCAAAGCTGAGTGAAGCTACTAAGAGTGGTAACTACTTTCCATTCAGGAGAATGATCACATTCCTGGGATGCTTAGATGAGGTTTAGGATTTCAAGTCAGCAACTGTTTAATAAAAAAGTTCATAAGCAGAGTGGAAACAAGGACAAGATTAAAGGAATTTCCTCCTCACTTCCTGCTAGATCAGATCCCACCTCCCCTTAGGCTTGCTTTCTGCCATGTGAATCTCGTAGTTCTTGTCAGACACTAATAGAGTTTCAAGAGGAGGAAAAAGCCCAGATAAGCATCTGGCTGTTGTGTTAGGGAAGGAGACTGAGGTCTGAAACCACCTTCTCCTCAGATATACAAGCATGCACATATTCCTCCTCAGACTGAGGAGAACAATGACAAGAGATTATCCACTTCCTAGTAAGAATAAACCAATATACACAGACAGATTAAATGGACGAGACAAGGCAAGCTTGATGCTGCCAGATCTGGGATGACAACCCAGTGTGACACATGGAGAGGACTGTCGGCTGCTGGGGCTTGGGATAGCTGTTTGCAGCAAGGTGAGCTCTGCAACAGCAGTTGAAGTAGCTCCTCATTTGACATGCAGGACCTCTTGCCACCTTGCTTCAAGATGCCTTAGGATGCAGTTTCACAGCTGTGCTGCCACCTCCCCACCCCTTTCCCAATGATGCCACACAGGACCTGCCCTTTTGGCAGCAGCATGAGCTCAGGTCAGCTTAAACCAGCCACAAAGCCGAGCCTCTCCATACCAGTCAGAGACAATTCAAAGCAAGGCTAGGAATGACCTATACCATTTGCTTCCCCAGGAAGCTCCCTGCTTTTCCTAGTCCTGCACATGGCTTGTGACACAAAGTCCCAGGAGCTGAAACAGTTCAAGAGCTAAGATGACAGATTACCTCTTCAAAGTGGAGATGTTTCTGACAGTTTTGGTCCTTGAACCACCTTTATCTCAGGACACAGCAAATGCTCTTTGGTCCTTAAGGGACAGGGAGTTGAAAGGGTGACACAGACAGCAGAACAGCCAGAATCTGTCCCACTGCCCCTAAGCAAGGGCCAGATCCAAACAAGAGACTAGAACATCCTGGTGAGGCAGGTCTGAGATTAAGCTAAGAAATAATCAGAGGTCAGAGTCCATTCCAGTAATGGTTACTGGGACACAACCCAGTGCTTTCCAGGAAGGTTGATAGTGATAAGACAGGTCTGAGGTCAGGCGGTGAGGTCAGTCCACATGTCAGGCACCAGACCAACAAGGTCTGTAGCCAGGCCCGGGGATGTTGGAGTTACAGACTAATAGTCCTCCACCATAGCTCAGGCAGGGGCTAAGGGACAGCCAGAGACAAGTTTAAATAGAGCCCCTGGGCAAGGGTAAGGTGGGGGTGGAGGTCCCAGATGAGGCTAGTCAGTCATTAAGAGCTATGAGTGCCCTCAGGGTCCTGACACTTATCATCTAGATACAGGAATACTGGAGCTAATGCCAGTGAGGTCAGGCTGTACAGCTGGGATAGAATTTCTGCAGCACCAGCCCAGACTTGCCTGCCCTGACCCTCCGAGGTGACATTTGAAGTTACGTCTATGCTGCCCTAACAGCAAGCTGCCCGCAGTATGAAAATCCCTTTTGTCTCCTGGTATGTTCACCCGGGCAAGCCCAGTCAGCCAGCTGGGCCTGTGGAAGACTAACCCTCTGATGAGAGCAAAGAGCAATGTTCCTCCAGATCAGCCAGCTGGGTCACTCTCCCCACAGCTGCTGGGGTGTTGCATCCAGCAAAGGCAAGCAGGACCCTGGTTGAGGGGTTGAACCACTGCTTTTGGCAGCGACCTGGCATTGAGCTTGCTTAGCTTTGAAACAAAAGCATCTCCTTAATCTGTTTGTTGTGCAGCAAAGCAAGATATCCACGAGGTTCAGAAACTTCTGAGCTGGGCTCAGGGATAACCTGTGGCAAGTACCTAAGGGTACAGAGGAAGTCCATGGCAGACAAGGAAAACTCAGGGGAGCTGGCTTGGAAGTGTTAGATACACAGATTCATAGAATGGTTTGGGTTGGAAGGGACCTTCAAGATCATTTCATTCCAATCTTCCTGGCATTGGCAGGGACACCCTCCACTAGCCAGGGTTGCTCAAGGCTTCAAGAGCTGGGGCTCTGCAGCCTAGAGAAGAGAAGGCTTTAAGGAGCCCTTATAGTGGCCTTCCAGTATCTCTGAAGGAGGCCTACAGGAAGGCTGGGGAGGGACTAGTTACAAGGTCTTGTAATGACAGGACAAGGGATAATGGGCTTAAACTGGCAGAGAGGAGATTCAAACTAGATGTTAGGAAAGAGTTCTTTGCAGTGAGAGTGGTGAGATGCTGGCACAGATTGCCCAGGGAGGTTGTGACTGCTCCCTGCCTGGAGGTGTTCAAGGCCAGGTTGGATGAGGCCTTGAGTGACTTTTCCAGTGGGAGGTGTCCCTGCCTATGGCAGGGGGTTGGAACTGGATGATCTTTGAGGTCTCTTCCAACCTAAACTGTTCTATGATCCTATGATTCATCAAACCTGTCCATGAACATCTCCAGGGAGGGAACATCCACAACCTCCCTGGGCAACCTTTGTCAGTGTCTCACCACCCTCACTGTAAAGAATTTCTTTCTAATGCAGTATGAAAAGATAAATCATTTCTCATTAAAACTCAAACCACTTATTTTTAGCAGGAGCTCTACCAAAGTGCCTGCAATTAGCAAATATAAATAATTTGCTGGCTTGAGGACTCCTCAGCAGAGCACAGAAAGTTAAAACAGACGCCTGGGGAGTCCATGGGGGTACATCTGCTTTCAGTCTGCAGTGTTTCAAAATTGATACAGATATTCTCCCTGCTTTTCCTTCAGCAGGCTGCAGCCTCTCATAGCACAATTGAAGAACTAAAAATGGAAAGGGAAGAGCAAAGGAACTAGAGTGGGCACAGCCTTGAAACCCTAATATGGGTTAGGGGTTGGGAGTTAGGGTTAGGATTTAGGTCAGTTTAGGGTTAGGGGAAAATGCCTGGGTTAGTCCCTCTTCAGTTAAAGGCAAACCCACCCATGAGAGTGCTTTTGCTCAGGGACCTGGGTTTACCTGGTGGATAATGTAGGAGAATGGAGAAGTTTATTGTGTGCAGCAAGGTGGATCTCACTTTGGGTGAGAACAGACAGTAAAATATGTCTGCTGTATGATGTTCCTTGCTGGTGAGCATGATGTAGCTGGTATAGAATAAGGGCTGTAGAATGTATCAATTGCAGCTGACTGGCACCTCTAGGAAGAATGATGGGTGGGGGGATGGGGGTCAGGACTACCCCACCCCACAGTGGCACAGAGCAAGAAAGCAAGCTGGATCTTACAGTGTTGTGCTCACATCATGCTCACTGTATGGCAGGAAAGGTGGTGGCCAGGGTCTGTGGGACTTGTAATATATTCTGTAGTTTGTGAAGTATCCTGTGGTGGGGTTTCTGGGTTCGTTCCCCGGGTTTCAGGCTGGGGCTCATCATTTTCGTTCTGGTTTCATTTTGCACGCAGCGTTTTTTGCGGTTACATCTTCGATGTACGCTGATGTCTTTTCTCCAGGCTTTTTGTCATTTATCCCTTTGTGCAATCTGATACCCTGTAACAGAATAGTAAATTGTCCTTATCTCAACTGACATTTCAGCTTTCCCAGCTCCTTTCCTCCTTGCCCACCCAGAGGGGAGGGGTGGCGGAAGGAGAAAACCCCTCTGTTGCAACCGGACTGCTGGGACTCAGTTGCCAGCTGAGTTAAAACCAGGACACGCAGTAAGATCTTGTTCCATCTGTGATCTGGGAGTACTTTGCAAACTGGCAGAACACTATGGAAAAGATGAAAGGAGAAGCCTTGAAATAGACCACAATTCTTTCCCTTTCATATGTGCATTACACTGGAATTATATATATATATATATATATATCTCAGAAGGATTCTGTTCTTTATATCCTGGAATTACATACCTCCATAACATGTAATGTTACCCTGCTGGGAAAATGAGGGTGATAGCCTGGGACAGAGACACCAGCAACTGCTTCATAACATATGCAAATACTGGCAGGCTCATTTGTGCTGTTGTTAGTACTCTGTTTATGTGTTGGCACCACAACATTTCATTACATTTGATATTCATTGTGCTGGACACTTCCAAAGCATTGATTTAACAAGCAGGGGTGGTGCAGAGCAGGAGAGTCAATGGGGAAAGCATGGAGCAGCAATGCTAGCGAACAGCCTGCCAGGGTGGTTATTTACATCAGTTATATACATGGTTATTTATTGGGCTATTTGCTTGGTCCTGTTCAATATCTTTATTGATAATCTGGACCAGGAGATTGAGTCCAGCATCAGTAAGTTTGCAGATGACACCAAGCTAGGAGCAGGTGTCCATCTGTTGGAGGGTAGGAGAGCCCTGCAGAGGGACCTTGCCAGGCTGGATGGGTGGGCAGAGGCCAATGGGATGAGATTTAACAAGGCCAAGTTCTACACTTTGACCACAACAACCCCAAGCAGTGCTACAGGCTGGGGACAGAGTGGCTGGAGAGCAGCCAGGCAGAAAGGGATTCGGGGGAACTGGTAGATAGTAGCTGAACATGAGGCAGCAGAGTGCCCAGGTGGGCAGGAGAGCCAATGGCATCCTGGCCTGGATCAGGAACAGTGTGGCAAATAGGACAAGGGAGGTTATTCTGCCCTTGTACTCAGGTCACACCTTGGTCAGGCCACACCTCGAGTGCTGTGTCCAGTTCTGGGCACCTCAATTTAAGAGAGATGTTGAGGTACTGGAAGGTGTCCAGAAGAGGGTGACAAAGCTGGTGAGGGGCCTGGAGCACAGCCCTGTGAGGAGAGGCTGAGGGAGCTGGGGGTGTGCAGCCTGCAGAAAAGGAAGCTCAGGGCAGAGCTCATTGCTGTCTACAACTACCTGAAGGGAGGCTGTAGCCACGCTACTAGGAAGACACCAACCCTTACCTGGCTCAAACCTCCTTTAAGGGAGTTGTAGAGAGCTAGAAGATCTCCCTGCAGCCTCCTTTTCTGTAGGCTTAGTAACTTCAGTCCCTTCAACTCCTCACAAGACTTGTTCCCTAGACGCTTCCCCAGCTTTGTTACCCTTCTCTGGACCCACTTCGCCCCCTCAATGTCTTTCTTGTAGTGAGGGGTCCAAAACTGAACCCAGTATTTGAGGTGTGGCATCTCCAGTGCTGCATACAGGGGAACGGTCCCTTCCCTGCTCCTGCTGACCACGCTATTTCAGATCCAGGCCAGGATGTTGTCAGCCTTCTTGGCTACCTAGGCACACACTGGCTCACATTTGGCCAGCTGCTGACCGAGACCCCTAGGTCTTTTTCTACTGGGCAGCTTTCCAGCCTCTCTTCTCCAAGCCTGGCGTTGTTGTGACCCAAGTGCAGGACCTAGCATTTGGCCCACTGTAGAGCCTCCCTACCCTCAAGCAGATCAACACTCCCTCACATCTTGGTTAATCTTCGTTAATCTGATTCAGGGAGGAGGTTATTGAGGCAATAGTTTGGAAAACCCAACTGATATCACACTCAACTGCCTTAACCCATGACTTCACACCCCTTGCAGGTAGTCTCAGCCCAGCTTGTCATCAGCAGTCCTGCTGGGAAGGGCTGTGGCAATCATCAGCATGAATAAGAGAGATTTCAGCACCTTCCTGAACAATATCATCTTTGTTGCCAGGCATGTAAAGCAGTAAAACACTTCAGTCCTCAGAGGATGGAGAATGTCACCATTGCTGCAGGAGAAAAATGGATTCCAGAGTTCGTGGTCTGACAGGTTAATAAGAAGGGCTGGACTTTAGCCTTTACAATTTATTTACTCCTAAGCCTACATGGGGATTTTGTCAGGGATTTGGCATCTTAAACAGGTTTTTATTCCAACAACATTTCAATTAACCTTTAAGACTTTCAATTAAGACAAACTGAGCTGGAGATCCATCTGTGGGATTTGCATGGAAGTTGGCAGGGGGTTGGCAGAGCCATGACAGCAGGGTTTGAGGGATCAGGTTTATAGACTTGTACTACCTGCCATCTCCTATTTTCTCCTCCCCTTGCATGTAAAACTTTTATTGATATCAGCATAAGTTTAGCACACCACTAAAGTGGAGACTATGCCCCTAGGACACAAGATGATGTAAGGTACCCCATTTAGTTACAACGGTTTGCCTGCACTAAATCTTGATGGTGGATGTTTGCTTTAGTTCCCCCCATAAACTTGGTCTGCAGGATTTATATATCTTGGCTCCTTTTATTTTGACTCTGGTGGCTAAACTTGCACTGGGCTTTAAGTGAATGCAATTCCACCAGCAGCAAACCTGCAGCACAGTGGGTATTGCTTCTTGTACAAACAGGGGGCCTCATCTGGCAAGATGCTGAGTGGACGAGCTTGGTTGGGTCTCTATGAGATCCGAGAGTGCTCAGCACCTCCAGGGAGAAATTCCAGACCCTGCAGCAACTGAATCTCCACCCAGCATGTCTGTGGTCACTTTCTATAGCCCTTTGTCCCAGCCAGAGCACACAATGCCTTTGCTTATCTTCTTTTTCATCACAGACACCAGAGCTAGAATATTTCTTTTCCTGGCTTTTATAAAAGCACACTTCTATCTGCAACAAAGAATTATGTAAATGATGAGGCTGATGGAGGTTGTTGGGTTGGGTTTGGTTTTGGTTTTTTTTTGGCCTTCTACAGCTCTGTGAAATTTAGCTTTCATTCACTTGGGTGTGGGGCTTTAAAATAAAGCAGTGTTTCAATAACAGCTACAGTGGGAGCTTTTTAATTCCTTCACTCTGTTTAGAAGGGTTTGGGGGTTGTTTTATTCTCGTCTTTTTTAAATCTAGCTCAATTCCAGTGAAAATGCCTCTGATCTGATAAAGGAGATGAAGTCACTGCCTAGGCTTACAATTTTATTTCCATAAGGTTTGGAAGTTTTGTTCCCCACAGTGTTTTGGAGCCCAGGAGTATTCATCTGTTTTGTAAAAGGAAAAGTTCTACAGAGCAAGATTTGGTCACTGTTGTCTGAATTTCATTACTCCCTTCTCCAGACTAGCAGAGGGGAAAAGTGCAAGTTAGCTGGGTCACAGTCTGAAATGTGAGAGCAGTCAACTTTTTCTGAAGTTTATGGGAATGAAAGGAAATTTAATACTCCTCAAAAGAGAGATTTAAAGTTGCATCATGTGAAAACAATTGGAGAAGTTGAATCCCAAGGTCTTGGGTTATTTGGTACCTTACATGACCACTTGCCAGCCTGCAAAAGATGAAGTTGGCTTTGCCTCTGTTAACAGTCGGCCTCTGTTTTGGGGTGGTGCTGCAATGCCAAAGGAACAAACACAAGTTATATTGGTTTTACAGACCTCTGCTAGTCCTATTCTTCTTCATCCTTTCAGCTCATGACATGATGGCTTGTCTCCTCTGGGTTGCCAGTGCAGATCTCCTACTGATCTCAGCAACACGTGCTGACAAGCCTTTCATGTCAAAGGGCCTGCAGAGCTTGACAGCTTCTTAGACTTTTAAAACCCTGAATACATCTCCATAATTTAACCTTTACCTCTCGGCCTGCCTCAGGACTCGAGTATTTCATTGTGTGGAGAGTGAAAGTGATGGGACCCTGGGATGTAACCAAATACTTTGTACTTTGTGTTGCTTCTAGCATATCATTTATGCTAAAAGATGTTGATTGAAGCAGTCTTTACATTGATATCAAGTAAGTGAAACTGAAAATCTACAGAGCTTTAAGTGCTTAAAAATTAGAGATCTTTTTAGGCTATCAGGGAGTGACAGGACTAGGGGGAATGGAGCAAAGCTGGAGGTGGGTAGGTTCAGACTGGAGGTGAGGAGGAAGTTCTTCAGCATGAGAGTGGTGAGAGCCTGGAATAGGTTACTTGGAGAGGTGGTTGAGGCCCCATCCCTGGAGGTGTTTAAGGCCAGGCTGGATGATGCTTTGGCCAGCCTGATCTAGGGTCTGGTGTCCCTGCCTATGGCAGGGGAGTTGGAACTAGATGATCCTGTGGTCCCTTCCAACCTTGACTGATTCTATGAATAACTTTTCCAGTGTTCATCACAAATTCCATCAAACAAACCTTAGTAAAATCTCTTACTGTTAACAAAATTCTTTCACAAGGTAGCCTATGCCTCCCTGTGGTATCTCCTCCTCCTGCCACTGATACATTCTCCTTAGCTTTGGTGTCTACATTGGCATCTTCCATGTATGGCCATCACTCAAAGTCTCTCCACAGAGGTTTAAAGTCTCCTTCTCCTGCCACTGATACATTCTTCTTGGCTTTGGTGTCTACATCAGCATCTTCCATGTATGGCCCGAGGTCTCTCCACAGACTGAAAGTATGGTTAATCATTAATGGGAAAAAAATGAGGCACAAATAAAGACAACTTTTTAAAGGGCATTTTATATGCTGTTAAATGTCCTGAGTGAGGTGAGTCCCTCAACAAGACTCACTTCTAAGATCTTTGAGATTGGCATTGGTACCAAGTTTTGCTGACCTATGCAGGAGTGCTGGAGCTCAGAGAATAAGACAACATAGACAGCACAAAGAGCTTTGCTTTTGCTTTTGGGTTGAATATTCCCATTTATCCAGTGATGTTGGTGTGGCCTCATGCATCCACACCAGGGGCTTTGCCATGTTCTGGGCTGGGCAAGCAGAGACACCTACTAGAGCAGATTGCTCAAGGCCCCATCCAGCCTGGCTTGGAACACTTCCAGAGTTAGACTCCACAACTTCCCTGGGCAACCTGTTCCAATGCCACATTACAATATCTTGGAGTAGGACAAATCTGCACAGCTCACAAAAATCCCAGGTCCCCAGCTACCATCAGGCAGCCCAGGAGCCATCAAAGCCAAGGTGAGACAGACAAGAGGAACCACTGCCTTGCTTTTCTCCCATGGAGATGTTACCAAAGCTGCCCTATCTTCCTTTTCTGCATGCTCACCTGACCATACAGACACTCCTCAGGCATCCATCCAGGCTGGAGTTCCACACAGAGAATGTTAGTCAGTGATGAAAGGACAGAGCAGAGGAGGGTTTGCAGATGTTGATGTTAAATGTTAATCTTGAAGCCTCGAGTTCCCACACACTACTACAGGAAAGAAATCTAGAGAGGAAAAAGTACTATAGATGGAGAAGATGGCAGGCTGCAAAACTCTGAAGGAGACTGAAGAGGATGAAAAGCTGAAAACTAAGAGGGGAGAAAAAAGTAGAAGAGACTCCCAAAGATGAGATGAAAGAAAGATCCAGTGTGCAAGCACTAAGCTTCAAACCCATTATCCATAATTTTGCAGGAATTATTGCCCATAAAGGACTCTGCAGCACTTCCCTGGATCTCAAACCCAACTTCTATCAACTCCCAGATTAGCACTGTGCCGCTTGGTAGTGGCAGGGAAATTCAGCAGTGTGTTGTGTGCATGTGAGCTGGAATGTACTCTGTACCTTCTCTCCAGTGCACAGCACACCTAACCCACATGCAGGGGACCATTCAGCTGCTCAGTGGGTTTTCAAGGCCTGCACCTAGCTGCTTTCTGTAAGACGCTTACAAGAACCAGTTCAAAGCAGAACACACAGCAGCTACTTAAAAACTGACTTAGAGCCCCTCTATGATAGAGCTCACCAGTACAGCCTGGGCACAGGAAACCACTAATGTCTGGTTTAGCTTTTGCTGCTGTTTAATTTGCATGGATCTGTTCCATGCATAAAGAGAAGGCTCTGGGGAGACCTTAGAGCAGCCTGCCAGTATTTGAAGAGGCATACAGGAGAGCTGGAGAGGCACATATTACAAAGGATGAGGGGTGATGGCTTCTAACTGCAAGAAGATGGATTTAGATTAGTCATTAGGAAGAAATTCTTCCCCATGAAGGTGGTGAGGCACTGAAACAGGTTGCTGGGAGAAACTGTTCCAAGCCTGGAAGCGTTCAAAGCCAGGTTGGCTGGGTAACCTGGTCTATTAGGTGTCCCTGTGCATGGCAGGGGGTTGGGTGATCTTTAACCCATTGTATGATTCTATGATTCCATCCCTTTGTGTGTGTATGAAAGCAGAAAAACATCTGACATTGCTGGTGCTGCCATAAATGTTAGAGAGAGGAAATGCTTGAAATGTTGCCAGCAGCTCTGCTGTCCCACCTGCTACTGCCAGTGAGGTACTAATTAATAGCCCTCTACTTGTAGCATGTCTTTGCTTGCAGTTTTGCTTTGCAATGAAGTGAAACAGAAATGGCTTCAACTTGCATTAAACGTTTTGCTCAAGATGAATGGTACAAAAGTTTGCCCTGCAGAGATGAACTTCTTTAAAATGCCTCCCTGATTTTTCTCAAATTGAAACAATCTGCTGAAGCAAACAAGTATCTACAGCATCACAAACCATGATCTGTCCTCCTCAGGGTGCAGTTATGGAGGAGAGCAGCCCCACTTCATAGGATCCTGGAATTCTTTTAGTTGGTAGATACCTTTAAGATCACCAAGTGGAACCATTAACGCGGCACCACCAAGTCACCACTAGACCATGCCTCTCAGCACCACATCTACACAGATGTGAAACTCCTCTAGGGATGGGGACTCCACCACTGCCCTAGGCAGTGACAACTCTTTCAGGGAAGAAATTGTTCCTCATGTCCAACCTAAACCTCTTCTGGTCCAGCTTAAGACCATTTCTTTGTCCTATAGCTTGTATTCTGGGAGACGAGACCAACCCCTATGTGGCATGGGCACCCACCAGCTCCCGGCCTATCAGTCCCCAGTGCAGCACTGTGGCTCTGCAGGGTAACCACCTGGCTTTGTGGGGTTGGTGTCTTTGTGCACTCACCACAGAGATTTCAGTAACACACAGACTCAGCCTGGAGAAGATTGAGAGGGGAATCTTCTCAATGCTCAGCAATAGCTAAAGGGTAGAGGGCAAGAGGATGGGGCCAGATGCTTCTCAGTGGCGCTCAGAAATAGGACAAGGAGCAATGGGAACAAACTGCAATCCAGGAAGCTCCATCTGAACAGGAAGAGAAAATTCTTTGTTGTGAGGGTGCTGGAGCCCTGGAGCAGGCTGCCCAGAGAGGTTGTAGAGTCTCCTTCTCTGGAAAGATTCCAAAGCCACATGACCATTGTGGTCCTGGTTAAGCTGCTGTGGGTGCCCCTGCTTTAGCAGGGGGATTGGACTGGATGATCTCCAAAGGTCTCTTCCAACCCACCACCATGCTGGAGTTCTGTGAAACTCCAATTTAGCTATTTGAAGCGACACTTAGTGCTTCACTTCTTCAAGCCTAAGCTGCATAGACCTTTGATGCTTTCATGGTGCTTTGTAAAAGGCTATGCTTCACTCTGAAAGATGCAGGCATCTGGAACTAGACATACTGAAATATCTCTCTGTATTTTCTCTGTCATCCAAGTAGTCAGACTCTTAAACAGTCTGAATAGCTTACAAAGGGAGAAACACCTCAGAACTGTTGCTGAGCCAAATGAAACCCCAGCATTGTTTAAAAAGCACATTCTTTCATTCTGTGCCACGGACTGCGAGAGCTGAGCATCTGATTACTGCCCTCATAACATTTCATCTCTGAGGCTGTCCATAATTACAGAGCATTTTAATCCTTTTATCTTTGGGCTACCCTGGGACAGAATAGAGTTGTTGTCTCTGTCTCTTGTTTCACACAGTTTTGCAGAGTCAGAAGGAAGAAATACAGAAAGCTTTCTTCTTCCCCTACCTCTGGATGAGTGCATAGGGCTAGCAGAGCCAAGCCCAGGCTGCATGATACACTCAGCCTAGGGAGGGAGCAGCATTACTGATCTGAGCAGGAAAATGGTAATGGAATTGTGGAATCATTTTGGTTGGAAGAAACCTTTAAGATCACCAAGTCCAACCATTAGCTCAGCACTACCAGGTCACCACTAAGCCATGTCCTTCAGCAGCACATCTACACAGCTTTTCGATCCCTCCAGGGATGAGAACTCCACCACTGCCATGGCAGCCCTTTCCAGAGCTTGACAACCCTTCTGGGGAAGAATATCCCCTAATATTCCCCTACTACCCAACCTAATCTCACAGACATCAAAACAAGCCTTAAATTCAGGGTAGCCTGTCTCTTGCTAAGGGCCCTTGCAGGCAGGTGACCCCAAAGGAGAATGCAAAGCCTCGTGTGCTGCTCCACCTTATCAGTGCTTCCTCAGGTGAGGTCAGAGCAGGTCTTCACCTTCTGCTGCCTTCATGCCAAATGGCTGGATCAGGAACCTTCCTCCAAGTGAGTCCTCCCTGCACCACTCGGAGGCAAAGGCTGCTGCTTGTTTCCATAGCAGCTTGAACCCATGTGCATCAGACTCATTCTGCAGCACTGAATCTTGCCCCACCTCGCTCCTGGCTCCTACCAGCAGTCCAAGTCTCACTGCTGCCAGGAACCACTGCCTAAGTCATCCTTCATGGAAGTGCTGGAGCTGATCATTTCTGAAGGTCTCCTGGCCTCACCACAGGAGGCTAATGGCATTGTGAAGAGACACCCAGGGCTGGTAATTCTGTGCCAGAAACAACACAAGCACTCTGTTTGCCAACTTCCTAAACTCCTCCGCTTCCCTCCAGCTCCCCCCTCTCCTAGGACCCCTGGATAAACATAGAGTCAAATGATTCAAAGCTCCACACACCCACCCCTGTCACACAGGGACTTTCATTGCTTATTTATCCCCTCCACAACTTACCTTTTTATTTTCACCTCCCTTTCTGGAAGGGACACTCCTAGGAATGGATAAGAGAGGTTGAAATATGGCAAATGAAATGTGCCACGGGTAGGTTTTCTTGAGCAGCCTCTGCCTGACTGTAGGTTCACTGGTGAGGTGCACAGCATTGATGATTGTCCAGGAGCTGGTGGGATGCTGGGAGAAGTTACCCATGCCTAGTCCCTGTGCTTAGAGGGCTGTTGTGCTGGGGTTTGTTTACTCAAATGATGCAAATCACAACCTGTGCCATCAGAAATGCAAGGGAAGATGATTAATAATGACTTCAGTCAAGTCCATCCCAACAGCTGAAGCTTTGGCTCCTCTCACAAGCCTGGATGAATTTCAGATCAGGACTGATTCCTCTTCCTAATTAAATCTTAATTTGCTCCCTGTAATCAAGCTCTATGTGAGTATATATCTGAGCAGCCAGCCACAGAGGAAGACTTCTGAGCTTACAGAACTGAAGTGCAGGTGGGATGTTGTGAGCAGCAGGTCCTGGCACATAAAGCCATATCCCATAACAGGAAACTGGGCACTTACCTCTGTTAATTCTGGCTTGGAACCACAGCCTGTGAAAACAAAGGCAGTAAACCCAAACCCAGCACTGCTCTGAAGCTTTCATCCCTTCAGTCTCTGCACAGATCACCCCACTACTCCCAGCACCACTCCAATTCGTTCTTGCCTCACTTCCCTGACCCTGCTCCTTCACCCACACACCTTGGACCCAGCCTAGTCTGCTTATCCCTGGACCTAGCTCCTAGCTCCTTGTTTCTGGAATCCTCCCAGAGCCAGGGTACTCCAAGGAAGCACTAAGAAAAGAGATGAGAAGCTCATCTGATAGTAGAAGAGCACAAGAACACCAGGACATGCTGGTGGTCCCACACACCTTGGCAGCATGTGAAAATATTGAGGGGGGGGACAAAAACTGGTTTATTTGATTTGCCAATTGGTTTATTTCATTTGCAGCCACTTCCCCTGCCTGAGCCTGGGCACAGCTGTCAGTGCTGAGGTGGAAACAGGCTGAATGAAATGTGTTCTTCACACCAAAGCTGAAGGCACAGATTTTCTTCGATGGCAACTGGCAATTTTGCCATCGTTGTGAGGATTATACTTTGGATTTATCACATAGAAACACCCCACATAGAAACCAGCACTGAGCAGCACTTGTCTGAATTGCTTCAGCCAGTCCCAAAGCCAGCTTTGCTTTACGAGGCTGGGTTTCAGCTCTGTGCCAAGACTCGTGCTCAGGAGCCTGCTTAAGGGACCAGCTTTGGTGGTGTCTGTACTCCCTAAGGACTTGAAAGACACAGCAACTCGCAACTGTGAATGAATGCTCAGATGGTCAAATCACAGCACAGTGAGGTGTAGCAAGACGCTGGGTCCATCAGAGGCTGCTCTAAGACTCTTTACCAGTGCTGCCATCTAGAGAGGAACAATCAGCCTTCCGTCAGCAGAAGATTCCACAGAAAGACTTCAGAGCTCTTCAGCCTCTGGCACATGGCTTCAGCCTTTGGTGCGCACACTCGCTGGCACCAGCTTGTAAAACCGTCACCCCAGCGGCTGCTGCTCACTAACACTAATGGCACCCCTGCAAGTCCCAGCAGAGTGGGAGCAGGAATCACGGAGGGGCAGTTGGGTGGCCAGGCTGATTTCTGCTCCGTGCACAGCTGAGCTTGTTCTGTGGCTGAGCTCTTGTGATGTGTTTTCATTTCAGCGCAAGGGAGACTGCAGGCAGAAATCAGAGCCTGCATTACATGAACTCAGGGTAAAGATTAAAACACGTTTGGCTGCTGAGACATCTGGATCTCATTGGGCTCCTCTGGGACAGCAGCCTATAGCTCAAGCCTGAGGAGAAGCAAAAAAGAGCAGGAGTCATTTTTCATGCAAACCTCCATCTGTGCAGAGGGACCGATTCTTGGTGAACCTCCGCGGCCACAGCTCTGGCAAAGGCAGCCCATGAAGTGCCACATGGGCTGAGCATGTTCCCCTCTTGCTGCACAGTTGCTGACTTGGAAGGGCTCTGCTGTAATGCAGCCCAGGGGTAAAAGTGAATTTCCTGAGAAAATGATGACTAACTGACCCTGGACACATAGAAGGAAGCCTCCTGGAGGAGCTGCACCAGTTCTAGGATCACAGAATTGTTTCATCTGGAAAAGACTTCTAAGATCATCAAGTCCAACCACCAACCTAACACCACTATGGCCATTAAGCCATGTCCCCAAGTGCCCTGTCCACACATTTCTTGAACACCTCCAGGGATGGTGGCTCCACCACCTCCCTAGGCAACCTGTTCCAATGCCTGATCACTCTTTCTGTGGTTATCCTCAGCCACCAACCACTTCTACTTCTCATGTTGTATATCCAACTCAGAGATTTGCTGGCATTTAGGCAGCTGCCTGGAGCTACATCCTGCTCAGCATTCCAGTGAGTGAATCCACCCAGGCTTCCCCAAGAGCTGTCTTTTGCCTGTAGCCATCTCCTCCCACAGAAGGCTCCAAATCCCACGAGATGAGGATATTGATGGGGGAACTGCCTGAGCTCTACTGTACTGCACTTGTAGGTGCACTGGGAAGTGACAGTTAGAGGAACTGTAGCTGAAATGAACCTGTGACATTGCAGAAATCACAGAATCACAGACTGGTCTGTGTTGGAAGGGACCTTCAAGATCATCTAGTTCCAACCCCCTCCCCTGTGCAGGGACACCCCCCACTAGATCAGGTTTCTCAAGGCCCCATCCAACATGGCCTTGAACACTTTCAGACTTAGAGCCTCCATAACTTCTCCGGGCAACCTGTTCCAGTGCCTCACCAGCTCAGGAAGCTTTCCATCTCCTGAGGATGCTGAATTAAGGCAGGAGCCCCAACAGAGGAAAGTTGTGAACTGCTGTCACGCTGTTAGCAATGGGCATGAGAGCAGGTCCTGATACAGAGGCTGCCTGAAAAATGTTCAGGGTTCCATCAGAAGGAACTCAGGGCTGACCTGCTTTAAAAAGAGGCCAACCATAAACTATGGGGTCACTTGTTCCTGCAACGCTTCAAAGGCAAATTAGAGCAGCCAAATTGCTTTTCCCCCTACTAATCCCAGCTTTCTGGTTTAAAGCTTTGCAGCCGGCAGCGAGCAAAGCCCCTGACCTTGTGTGGGGAAGCGCCGAGCTCACCGTTATGGCACCAAACCCATGGCTCTCCCAAGCTCAGGCACAGCCTTGCCCAGGGGCAGCTGCTGCCATGGCACTGGGTGATGGTGCTGCACAGTACCCATGCTTGCAGAATGCAGCCCATGGGTCCTGATGCACACTTGCCTGTGGGCAGCAGTGGCTCCTACCCTGGCTGTCAGTCTTCATTAATGTCACCTTTTTTCCCTTTACCCCAGACTGAGTGAGATTCAGAGATCCATAGAATTATTTGGGTTGGAAGGACCCTTAAAGATATCTAGTTCCTGTCTCCCTGCCATGGGCAGGGACATCTTCCACTTGACCAGGTTGCTCAAGGCCTCATCCGGCCTGGCCATGAACATCTCCAGGGAGGAGGCATCCACCACTTCCCTGGGCAACCTGTTCCAGTGTCTCACCACTCTCACTGTAAAGAAGTTCTTCTTAATTTTCAATCTAAATCTCCCCTCTTCCAGCTTAAATCTACTCCATCTCATTCTTTCACTACAAGCCCTTGTAAAAAATTCCTCCCCAGCTTTCTTGTAGCCCACCTCAGGTACTGCAAGGCTGCTCTAAGATCTCTTTGGAGCCTTCTCTTCCCCAGGCTGAGCAGCTGCAACTGTTGCAGTCTATTCCCATAGAGAAGGTGCTGCACCCCTCTGAGTATCTCCATTCCATTAAGCAGCTCTTAGGGTGTTAACCCAATTTACCAAATGTATTAGTTATGACTCTTGTTGTTTTTTATAACCAAAATCAGGCTAAAGCTCTGTGGCCAAGTGCAAATTCTTTTGTCTCTCAGTGTGTTTCATAATCAGCACTTTACCTTGTTGCCAAGTTTGCTACTTGCTGACTGAGAGCTCAAACGTTTCCATGCCATGTGTGTTCCTACAGAAGAAGCTGTCAAGAAGATTTAGGCTTGGTCTTTCAAGTGCTCACAAAAAAGGAGAGACACCCCAGATCAATTTGGAAGCTTCCTTGATGACTGCACCTGCCCCTTCTGGGCCATGTGGCTCACGCTTGCAGAAGTCACAGGAGGCTGGATGCTAACGCTGCCTGACACCAGTATGGGAGCCCTTCACGGCAGCCCCAAACGCTCCAGATGTGCTTCACTGGAACAGCTGCAAACCTCCTCTGTGCATCAGGGAGGGAACAGCAAGCTGGCTGTGTGCTGCAGAGTAGCAGCAAAGAGAAGGTGACTTTTATCTTCTCCATGAAAAGTAGCTCTGCAGAGAAGGACCTGGTGGACAACAAATTCACCATGAACCAGCAATGTGCTCTTGTCGCCAAGTAGGCCAATGGTTGGTCTCCTGGGTGCCCAGCAGGTTGAGGGAGGTCAAGTCAGCAGTAAAATTAGGAGCAGGAACATGGCTCAGCTCCAAGGACATAGCTTCCAGAAAAAATGCAGGAAGGTGCAGCTGCAGGCCCTAGAACTGACCATGTCCCAAGTGACTCTCTTCTCTGTGCCCTTGGATATGACCACAGAATGACAAACTGGTTTGGGTTGGAAGGGACATTTAAAGGTCATCTAGTCCAAAGCCCCTGCAGTCAGCAGAGACATCTGCAACTAGAGCAGATGGGGCTCAGAGCCCCAAACAATCTAACCTGTAATGGTTCCAGGCATAGGACATCTGCCACCTCTCTGGGCAACCTGGGTCAGGCTCTCCTCATTCTCAGTGTAAAAAATGTCTTCCTTCTGTCCAGTCTGAATCTCCTTCTTTTAGTTCACTCCCTGTCCTGTCACAACAGGCTCTGCTCCAGCTTTCTTATTGACCCCTTTAAGCACTGAAAGGCCACCAGGTCTCTCTAAAGCCTTCTCTTCTCCAGGCTGAATAACCCCAACTCTCAGCCCATCCTCAGAGCGGAGCTGCTCCAACCCTCAGATCACTTCTGCACATTAACACCTGCACACCTGACTATGCCAAGGACCAATCACACACAACCAACCAAGAGCTCACCAAAACCATCTTTCCTTCTCCAGAAGGAAGCCTCACGTGATGTAACAAAATACAAGAGCATCAACAGCAACCGTAGCCCAGATCACTTTAATGTCCTGCAATCTTTGTTACTGCTCATCACTGCGTGGAAGGTTTGTTGTGAGGTTTTTTCCTTATACAGAAGGCAAGTGGGGGCCAATTTCCAGAATTTAGTTTTGAAAGAGAAAATTCCAGAGAAGTGACGGATCCTCAGCCCTGACACACAGCCACTGCTCACTCGGACCTCACCCTTCCGGGGACTGTGTATTAACAAGGATCAAGTATTTGTACTTCTCTGCCAGGAAACTTTCCAAGCTAGAAAAAAGGCCTCTGAATTACTGAAGATTTGAGTCCCTTTGTTATTTCCAGAGCCATTTGTTTAAGAAAAAAACCCCAGCAGGTAGCTGAAACAAGAGGCTGTGCTAAGGAGCACCCTACACCAGCCAGCAGTAGTGCTGAGTGATGCAGGGCAACAGCACAGCCAAGTGCATGCTGTGTTGATAGAGGCTGGGTTTATGCCTATCCTTAGCTGTTCAACAGTGTTCTTAAACAGAAATTAAATTACTATTGCTCTGTCAGTGAGAGATGTGACAGGAGAAGGGGCAGAGAGACTAACTTCCTTCACTCAGGAGCATTCCGGCACGCTGGCTGACCAAGCCTTTATGTTATGACGGTGGGGCCGGTGCGGCCAGTCCTCTCGTGGAGCTGGGAGAGCTTCAGTGCAATGGAAATCAGCGGTGCCAACATGACCTGCAGAAAGAAAAGAGATGGCTCAGATTCACCAGGCACGCACAGCCACGTCCACCCTTCCCTCACCAGAGTCTGGAGTTGTCCCTGGGCACACACAGCTCAGTGCTGCTGATGGAGGCACTGCTGTAGAGGGACCAGCAAGAGGAGTGGTGCAGCAAGGGATGCCCTGTTACAACAGGGGCTCTGCTGCTGCTGCCACCTTCACTGTGCCATGAGCTGGGGCTTTTCAGCCTGAAGAAGAGAAGGCTTTGAGGAGACCTTAGAGTGGCCTTCCAGTATCTCTGAAGGAGGCCTACAGGAAGGCTGGGGAGGGACTAGTTACAAGGTCTTGTAATGACAGGATGAGGGGGAATGGGTTTAAACTGGCAGAGGGGAGATTCAAAGTAGATGTTAGGAAAGGGTTCTTTCCAGGGAGAGTGGTGAGACACTGGCATAGGTTGCCCAGGGAGGTTGTGGCTGCTTCCTCCTTGGAGGTGTTCAAGGCCAGGTTGGATGATGTCTTGAGCAACTTGTTCTAGTGGGAGGTGTCCCTGCATATGGTGGGGGGTTGGAACTGGATGATCCTTGAGGTCCCTTCCAACCTAAACCATTCTATGATTCTATATATTCCAAACCCAGCTGCACCACTGGCACAGGATACTGAAATCCCTGCTTTAGTTGATAGGATTTTTCCACTATTCTTTGTCAATAATGGCACAGGAAGTCATGCACAAAGAGCTCTGAGGTTGGTTGTTGGGGACTATAAAATGCTTCTTTTCCTCCTGTGCCTACAAGAGAGATCAGCAGCGTTTTTAACTGATGCTGTAAAGAACAGCTAGAACTTAGCAGAGGACAGGTCAGTAATATCTTACACACAGCCACATCCTTTTACTCACACTTCTTTTTGTTCTCAACAGTTATTTCCCAAACTGGGTGTAGGAGTGAGCTCACTTATCCCTAGTGAGGCAACATTTCTACCTGAGTAATAGAATGGTTTTAGTTGGAAAACAACTTTAAGATCATCAAGTCCAACCATTACTTAACTCCATCAAGTCTGGTGCTAAACCTCAGCACCACACCTCTGTCTCTTTAAAACACCTCCAGGGATGAGGATTCAACCACCTTCCTGGAAAGCCTGTTCCAGTGTTTGAGAGCCCCTTCAGGGAAGAAGTTTCTTCTAACGTCCAACTTAAATTTCCCCTGGTGCAACCTGAAGCCATTTCCTCTTGTCCTATAACTTGTTACTAGTGAGAACGTGAGGCCAGGACTGAATGCAGGTCCACACCTGAATCCAGTCATGAATGTCCCACAAGCCACCAAGAAAACTCATATGAAACTGCACTTGTTCCACACAGAGCTTCACTGATAGTAAGATCTGTTTATTGTGGGATTACAGACACCAAAGTGCTTGCTCCCAGGATCCCTGGAGCACTTCCACGCAGCTCTGAGTACAGCAGTGCTAAGCGCCGGGCAGGCCGGGAGCCAGCGGTGCCACGGTGGAGATGTGACACCTACCTGCGGGTCTTGATGTATCTTCTGAGCGTCCTTCTCGTAGCTGTCGATGTAGAGCCGCACGGTTGCCCCAGCACTGCCGGTACCACTTAGTCTGAAGATGATGCGGGAGCCATCAGAGAAGATGAGCCGCAGGCCCTGGTAAGAGAGAAGGGATGAGAAGAGTCTCTCAGCTATGTGCCTCCTGGGCACCCAAGAAATCCTCCTGAGACCCAGCATTGCTGTGCCTGACCTGCACAATCCCCAAACTCTAACTCTTCACAGAGCCACAGAAAGCTTCCTTGATATCTCTCCTCACTTCCAGAGGAGCTACCATCCCTCCTAGCCTACCCTGAGAACCTGCCAGAGCTCCTGAACACGAAGCACATTGCTGCTGTAAGGTTCCTTACCCCAGTGCTTGCTTGGAAACAAGAGCCAGGGACTGACTCTGTGAGACAGAGCATTACCAACCCACTGCTCTTCCACCCAAATAAGACACTAGGACAATGCTCTGTCACCCTACAGGCAAGCCAGTCATTCCTGCAGAACTTCTCCATTATTCCTCCCCAGTTCCTGTGCTTCCACATCCTGCTGCCAAAGCAGTCCATCCACAGGACATTCTTATTTCAGTAATCTCTGGTGACAGGTTGCTCATCTCACACGGATTTAGTACCTCCATGACTTCTGGAGCCCAGAACTCAATCTCCTGGCACAACCGCTCTGCCCTGCTGCCTGTCCTCCCAGTGCCATCACCTGGGCATCTACGAAGGACTTACCTGAAGCAGCTTGGGGGTCTGGCAATAGAGAAAAGATTCTACCTGAATGGGAAGGGTTGTACCTCATGCTTCACTTTTGACTCTTTCTTCAGCACAACTTACATCTTGGCTGCTGATTGCTCAACGGATTCCCTTACCTCAACCCCATCTCTCCTTCCCCTTTAGGGTGACTGTAAGAAGGGCTCTGCTGCCCTTACATCTTTCCAACATATAGGCCAAGATCCCACCAAAAAACAGAACAGGGCAGAAATGTTTTTTTCCAAGGGACAAACACAACTTTAAAGCAGGTGGAAATCCAATGGGCAAAGATTAAGTCCAAAATACAGAGCCCAACACCCCTCTGTGGTCACATTCAGCCCAAGCAAGGCTTTGCCCACCTGGTTTCTGGAGACACTTCCATCCACAGGATCATTGTACTCAAAATTATCAGCTTTCTCAACTGTGTAGACTTTGTCACCACTTGACAGCTGCTTCCCCACAAAGGAGCGGTCAAACATCAAGGTCTCCAGATCCTTCATCATTTTGTTAGCTGCATCTGCATCCACCTCTTCGTAGTCATACCTGCAAACAGTCACCACAAAATAAAGAGCAGGAATGAGGGGCAGTGCTTTGTGATCTGAACTCTGTGGTCTGCTTCATAGATTGAATCACAGAATCACAAAATGGTTTAGGTTGGAAGGGACCTCAAGGATCAGCCAGTTCCAATGCCCCACCATAGGCAGGGACACCTCCCACTGCAACAGGTCGATCAAGGTCTCATCCAATCTGGCATTGAACACCTCCAGGTAGGGAGCAGCCACAACCTCCCTGGGCAACCTGTGCCAGTGTCTCACCACCCTGACTGCAAAGAACCCTTTCCTAACATCTAGTTTGGATCTCCCCTCTGCCAGTTTAAACCCATTACCCCTCATCCCATCATTACAAGACCTTGTCAGTAGTCCCTCCCCAGCCTTCCTGTAGGCCTCCTTCAGGTACTGGAAGGCCACTATAAGGTCTCCTCAAAGCCTTCTCCAGGCTGAAATGCTCTTCACTCCCTCCTTGGAGGAGAGGAGATTTGTGAGCTGCAATACAGCCAGAATCTGAAACAAACCCATGAGATGTGCTGCAGGCAATGGGCATAAGCAGAGATTACAGCCCAAACTGGACTCTTCTGAACTAGGCATATTGAAGGCAAAGGGTGAGAATTCACCAACACTGACTACAAAGAGTTCACTCTAATTCTGCTGACAGGATCTCAGTAGCTTCCTCAAGGTAACAGCTTCACCCACAGCAAAATGTGGGCGTGACTGCAGCACACGTGGTGGGAGCCAGGCATCCATCCAGTAAGGCATTGCCATCACTGGAGATCAGCTTGTGAACTGGAATGCAGCTCCACAGAGAAGGACCTGGTAGTGCTGGTGTGCATGTTCACTAGGAGTCAGCAATGTGCTCTTGTGGCCAGTGGTCTCCTGTGATGTATGAAGCAGAGCACAGCCACAATGCCAAGGCAAGTTCTTCTACCTCTCCACTCTGTGGCCACAGCTGGAGTACTGGGTCCAGTTCTGGGCTCCACGGTTCAAGAGACACAGGGAAGTACTGGAGAGACACTAATGGAGGCTATAAAGATTACAAGAGGCCTGGGGCATCTCTGTGAGGAGGAAAGGCTGAGACTTGGGGCTGTTGAGCCTGGAGGAGAGCAGTCTAGGATTTTATCAATGCTCAGCAAGAGCTAAAAGACCTGTGGGGTGCAAGAGGATAGGGCCAGACTCTTCTCAGTGGTGCCCAGTGATAGGACAAGGAGCCACGGGCACAAATTGGAACCCAGGAGATCCATCTGAATAGGAGGAGATACTTCTTTGTTGTGCTGGAGCCCTGGAGCAGGCTGCCCAGACAGGTTGTGGAGTCTCCTTTTCTGGAGAGATTCCAAACTCTGCTGGACATTGTGATCCTGAGCAAGCTGCTGGGGGTGACCTTGCTTTAGCAGAGGGGTTAGACTGCATGATCCCCAGAAGTCCCTTCCAGTCCCCATAATGCTGGGATTCTGGAACTTATGATCTCAAGAAATATGCTGTTCCAATGGTAAATACATTTTCTTGCAAGAAAAAATAATCTCCATTAGAAGAAAAAAATCTGAAAGGTGCAGCCTTTGACACTTGCTCGATTTATGTTCAGAATAACAAATCCTAAACTGGGCACCATTTATTTGACCCAGATACAGAATTACACAATCAGTTTTGCTTGGAAGAGACCTTTAAGATCATCAAGTCCGACCACGAACACAGCACTGCCAGGTGACTACAAAATCATATCCCCTCAGCACCGCATCTCCACAGCAGTCAGGGAGTCTCTGAGTCCCTCAGGGAGTTTTAAGTTCCTGCAGGCCAGGTGCAAGAAGGCAGGGATGGCAGCGTGGCAGCAGGTGCTGGTGCCAGCAGTGCCTGGGGCCCTGGCCCTGGAGGGCAGAACACAGGAGGGAGGTAAGCATAAGGCATCAGGAGAGCTTTCATAGAATCAGAATCAACCAGGTTGGAAGAGACCTCCAAGATTGTCCAGTCCAACCTAGCACCCAGCCCTAGCCAGTCAACCAGACCATGGCACTAAGTGCCTCATCCAGGCTTTTCTTCAACACCTCCAGGGATGGCAACTCCACCACCTCCATGGGCAGCCCATTCCAATGCCAATCAGTCTCTCTGGGAAGAACTTCCTCCTAACATCCAGCCTAGACCTTCCTCAGAACAACTTGAGACTGTGTCCCCTTCTGTTGCTGAGTGCCTGGCAGAAGAGCCCAACCCCACCCGGCTACAGCCTCCCTTCAGGTAGTTGTAGACAGCAATGAGGTCTGCCCTGAGCCTCCTCTTCTCCAGCCTGCACACCCCCAGCCTCTCCTCACAGGGCTGTGCTCCAGGCCCCTCACCAGCTTCGTCACCCTTCTCTGGACATGTTCCAGTATCTCAACATCTCTCTTGAATTGAGGAGCCCCGAACTGGACACAGTATTCAAGGTGTGACCTGACCAGTGCTGAGTACAGGAGCAGAATAACCTCCCTTGTCCTACTGGTCATGCTGTTCCTGATCCAGGCCAGGACGCCATCGGATCAAGGCCAGGATGCCATTTCCCCACCTGGTGAAGAAGTTCCTGCCATATTTCTGCCAGTGATCCTTCATGATGTCCTCCACGCTCTGCTTGCGGGTGGCTAGGATGGACAGCCAAGCCAGGACAGCCCACAGCCCGTCCTTCTCACGGATGTGGTCGGAGCCTACAGGGAGCAGAGAGCACATTTCCCACCTCCTTTCACGCAAGAGTCTGTGCGAGGGCCCTACCTTGTCCTTTCCACCCAACTGGCAGCCATACAAACTCACAAATGGAAGCCATTTGGTGAGCTCCAGCCCTGCTGTAAACTGTTCAAGATATCATCTGCTTTTAGCTGGAGCTCAAACAAAACATTCGGCTCCTTTTAACACACACACACACACACACACACTCCCTCAGTGTTCACAGATCCTTACCTCTGTTCCCAAGGAAGTAATGAGGAATGCACAGTAAAAAAGGTGATCATCAAAAAAACCCAAAAAGGCCAAACCAACAAAACAGCTCAGGAAGGACTAACATCAACCTCTTCAAGCAGCTGTCATGAGCCCTCAGCCAAGCCAGCCTGCTCTGATCAGCACAGATCCTGGCAGAGCACCAAGAAAAATGTCAGTCCTGGCTCTCAAACCAGACCCTAACAGCCCCAAAATGACGCTGCAATGGAGAAGAGCAGCTTGGTGGACAGCAAACAGCTCCAGGAGGGACTTCAGTCGTGTGTGGAAACCAGAAGAGCAATTCATGCCTGCTCTCAGTGCCACACAGGCTGTGAAAGAGCCTGGTTTGGCTAGGAGAGGTTCCTCCAAAGTGAGCACTGCATGGAGAGCAGGACACCTTCACAGCCACACGGGAGAGGGGCTGACAGCAACAGGGCAGGGACAGCACAGCACTCAAGGTCCTTAGGAAACCTGAGAGGGTACTGCAGCTTACACAGCACCCCAACACCCAAATTAAACAAGGGGTCAGGTGGCAGCCCAGAATACAGCCAGCCCAGACTCCATGCTTCTGACTCATGAGTTCAGCACCGTGCACTGATGCACAGCTCCTGAGTTTTGTCTTCTGAGCTCTGGAAAACCTCCAAACAGGCGTTAATGAAATCCCAGGGAGCCAGGGAACGCCCGCCAATGGAGAGAGCACTCCAGAGCTGCCATTTTACCCTCTCAAGAACTGCCAGAGTGGGCAATCACCTGGGGAAAAGGGCTAGGGGCTGGGGCAGGGGGTACCAGGCTCTTTGCACAAATCCCACCATTGTGGGCACCGTGATAAATTCTCCTTGGGGTCCTTTATGGTGGGGAGAGCTGCAGGGAGGTGACAGAGAGGAATGCTAAATAAACACAAGTCCCCTGTGATGTATCAACTTATGGCTGGAACGAAACAGCCAAGAAAGCAAGCAGGAATTCTGTCATGTCGCATTACTCTAATTGCTCCTGGACTCCAGCCCCACCGGGTCACAGTTTGGTTCAGTTTTTACTGGGGTCTATTTGGCTGCTCCTTCACCTCTCTCCCTGTCACCACTCACATTCTGTCCGGCTGCAAACAGCTCCTCATTAACTTGCTATCAACCAACCTTCCTCACCCCTTGTTCATTCCTTAAAGTGCATTTACCAGAAGGGCAAACCCCTCTGGCAGTATTGGGGAAGTCCAGCACTCCTGGGCCCTTTCTTAATCTGTTCCCCCTCCTCTAAAACTGCTTCAGTCCCAGGTCTCTCAGATGTGATACTGCATGGCCAAACTCTCCCAGACCTTGCTGCAAATAGAATCCAGCCATTTTTATTTGCAATGTAGTCACCTACTGGGGGATGGAGAGGAACTATGAGCTCATTACTCACACAGTAAAAGATGGAAACCGTTTTAGAGCTGCTCATTAGAGTCCATCTTCCATCAGCAGCCCCATGAATCACTTGCTGCTTTTTGTTTGTATCTGCTTCATGAAATGCCCTCTTATTAGCCAAAGTCCACAATATCTACTTAATGCAAGCTGAAATCGCTTGGGGCAAATCTCCAACAGCTTTCTTTACTCACCATTTGCCTGAAGATTTCTTTACAGAGATGCCACATTTGCTGAAATTCCCTTTCCCTTCAAACCTGAGGTCAAATCCAGTGTATCAGAGTAGCAGCTGATAGAGAAAATATTGCCACTGAAGGCTGCTTCAGCCCCACAGCCCCCTCTGCTTTCACCAGAGCGTGTCAATGTGATGCCATTTCATCATCATCATTATCAAATTCCAGGTTGGAGGGGACCTTGAGGATCATCTAGTCCAACCTTCACGTGTCTGCTCCTGCCAACTGGCATTTCCTCATCTACTGGAGATCTGGGATGATCCTTTCCCATAACTGCATACCTCAGTTTCACAAAGCACTCAGACACCTGGGGATTTAAGGCCATCCATGCTCTGCAAGGCACCCACACACAGGCTAAAATGTTCTTCTGAAATATGGGGTGGTGGAATGAAAGAGTGCAAGGTCTGAGCCTGAAATCATCCAGCCTTCTGCCTTGTGTATCCTTCCAGCTGTCCCCAGCCGTCAGAGAACAGGGAAACCAAGACCTAAGGAAGACTTCAGACCAGATAAAACTCAAAGAAGTATTAGGTGTAAATTAGGTGCATGCAGAGAAGGTCCTGGTTCCACAGTCAGGACAAGGTAGATGCCATGGAAGAAGTCATAGATCATAGAATTAGCCAGGTTGGAAGAGACCTCCAAGGTCATCCAGTCCAACCTAATACCCAGCCCTGTCCAGTCAACTAGACCATGGCACTAAGTGCCTTATCCAGTCTTCTCTTGAACACTATCAGGGATGGTGACACCACTGCCTCCCTGGGCAGCCCATTCCAATGCCAATCACACTTCCTCCTAACATTCAGCCTATACCTCCCCTGGCACAACTTGAGACTCTGTCCCCTTGTTCTGTTGCTGGTTGCCTGCTGAAGTCAGAAGCTGCTAAGGCCTCCTGGGAGCAGTGAGTGTTTTGGGCACGCCACTCCAATGTGGAGTAAACTCTGTTCACTTAAACTTCCCTGTACAAATAACAGTTTTGTGTCACGTGCACCCCCCTAGTAAATTCCTTGTGATGTTCACTTTGTTTCTTAGTAACCTAATAACTCGCTCAGACTGTTCAAAGGCAAGTGTTAATTTAAACTTTATAAATCATACCTTGTTTTTAGAACAGGAAAATGAGGGCCCTATTAAAGCTCAGAGATTTAATAGTGACCTGAAACCTTCCCTAATAAAACTGCATGCTCCAAACCATATTTCTTCCCAGAAATGAAAACATTTAGAAGGTTTTCCTGGCCACCAAGAGTTGAAAAATACATTTAACACTGCACTTAATCCCCACAGACTCAATGACCGGGCTAGTAAAGAGGCCCTTAGACTTCCTGCCTATCTACAGATGCCTTCCTAAACAACTGAGAGGAGAAGGAGCTCTTGCCTGACAAAGCTTTTAGCATTGTGTTTGTTCCCGCCAGTGATCCTTACAAACATTTTATGATTTTAGAAGCATTAACAACTCCACATGAAGGATAAATCCCAAGCTGCCCAGCACAATGATGCTATAACGGGAAGGAAGAAGAGGAACAATCCCATCTCTGGTGAACTCAGGAACATTGACTTACCAGTACCAAAACTTTCCTCCCCGCACAGAGACAGCTTGTTTGCATCCATCAAGTTGCCAAAGAACTTCCAGCCAGTTGGAGTTTCATACAAAGCAATCTTAGTAGCATGGGCCACCCTTTAAAGGCAAGAAGGTCAAGTCACAGCCCAGCTGGACTCTTGGCACCCTGTGTGAAATACTGCAGCAGGAGCTGTGGGTGCTACCAAGCAGTGATTCTGGGGTAACGCTGAGGGCAGGTCTTGCCACTGTTTGGTTTTGCACCAATTCTGTGTACAGGAATCCTCTATCCCATTTTAATGTCTGGGTGGGATGCACAACTAAAGAGCAGATATAAATACACAGCTCTTCTAAAGACACTAAACAAGTGACAGACACTTTCTATGAACACCTCTTTCTTCCCAAAGGGGAAAAGAAAGGGAACAAGGCAGAGAGGCTTGAGAGAGAGAGGCTGTCACTCATCTATCAGCCAGCCCAGCCCCACCCCTTGACAATCTCACAGATTCACACACTGCATTGGGTTGGAAGGAACCCTCAACGGTAATCTTCTTGTCCAACCCCCCTGCAGTTAGCAGGGACACCTCCAACTAGATAAGGCTGTCCAAGGCCACATCAAGTCTGGTCTTGAATGTCTCCAGGGACAGGTCCTCGACCACATCCCTGAACAACCTCTTACAGTATTTTACCACTCTGACTGTAAAGAACTTCCTCTGTGTGTCTAAGCATTATCTCAAAGCACTCAGCAAAGCATCAGTACCACATCTGCAAAAAAGGGGTGGGAGGATCATTTGTTTGGGCTTCTCTGCAGAGACAAGCCAAGAGCAGAGCCCAGCTCAGGCCCCAGAGAGGATTTCATTCATTAAACTCCCCTGGCAGCCAGCCCACAGCAGCCCTGGCACCGCTTCCCCCATGCACTGACACCAAAAAGGGCTGGTCACTCCCCTCCAGCAGCAGGCGCAGAGGTTAGGCGGTACCTGTCGAGAGCCCCGCTGGTGGGCATGCTGCGGGCAAAGCCCCGGACTCCGGTCTGCTGGAAGTAGGGGATGCTGAAGATGTTGGCAGCGATGACGGCGACGGAGTCGGAGGGGTTGACGAAGAAGCCGTGCTTCCCCAGGATCATGTTGCGGTCCTGGCCAGCAGAGGGGAACACTCAGCCCTGCTCAGCGTGAAAAGGCTGCGGCAGCAGAGGCTGTGCCGCCTGGCAGGCGCAGCCCATAAACCCACAGCTCAGAGAGGCTTTTGACTGGAACAAATCGTTGTGAGACAGCTAACCGGCAGCACCTGTACAGTATTTCACCTTCCTGCTGATTTTTCACAGCTTTTAAAGCTACTTAAACACACTTTGGACTTCATTACTAGCACAGCAGCCAGCTATTGCCGTGGCGGTGAGCTGCAGCAAGTGGATTGCTTCTATTTGCGATTACAGAAGGGAGAGAGGGAGAAGAAAGATCTTCACCTTCCTCCTCCTCAGCTTAAAAGCAGCTGACCAACCAACGAATAACAGAATCATAGAATTGTTTTGATTGGAGAAGATCTTTTAAGACATAGAGCCCTGCCATTAACTCAGCACTGCCAGCTCATCAGTAAATCATGTCCCTCAGCACCACATCTCCATGGCTTTTCAATCCCTCTAGGGATGGGGACTCCACCACTGCCCTGGACAGGCTGGGCCAGGGCTTGACAACCCTTTTGGGGAAGAAATTGTTCCTTGTGTCCAATCTAAACCTCCCTGGTGCAACCTGAGGCCATTTCCTCTTATCTCACCAAAAGAGAGTAGCCCATTTACCCCATCTCCATCAAAGGCAGCTCCAAAGTCATACTCTCCTGTCTTCATGGTCTGGACCAGGTCAGCAGCATAGGTTAAGTTGGGGTCAGGATGGTGGCCACCAAAGTCCTCCAGTGGGGTGCAGTTCACAGCTGAATTTGCTGGGGCTCCAAGCTCCTCACACAGGATCTTTTTTACATAAGGACCCACAACTATCTCAGCAAAACAAGGAGAGGACACCAGTCAGTCCCTGCTCTCAAACTGCTCTGCAGCAGCCACAGACCCACCCAAGCCTCCAGTCTGCTCAGTTTTTAAGTTGTATTGTGCTACAGCCCAAACACTCACATCAAAAGCCCCAAGGGGCACACAGGTGTGCTTCAGTCTGATCCGCCAAAACAAGCTCCTCAGCTGAGGGGCTGTCCCACTAAATAAGTCTACTCATGGATTCAGGTGAGGAGGAGCCTGTGCCAGGGACTCAGCATGTGAGCCAGGATCCCACTGTGAAGGGCTTGAGCACTGAGGTACAAGTATGAGGGCCCCATCTAACAGAACAAGCTGCATATGTATGATTCACAGCCAGCCAGCAGTACCACAGGAGTCACTGCTCCTCAAACACTAGTTATGGAGACAATAACAAGTGAGCATAGGAAAGGGAATGCTCAGGAGAGAAGGGAAACATGGTGCTAAGAAAGTTGGGGTGCTCCTGACAGCATCTACTGAAGGAGACTCACAAGCTTGGCTTAGGTATTAAATTACACAAACCAGTCTAAAGGTCCCATTTTTGCACTCAAATGTTCTTGGCCAGACTTTTGTCTAATTGCTGTGACCTCCATGGCACAAGGGCTGACATAAAGTCTGACAGGGCAGCTGGGATCACAGCATCTCCTCTGCCTCTCAGATGTGGATTGTGGGAGTGCCCCCCCAACACAGACCCCAAATACTTCCCCAAGTCCAAACATTTGACCAAAAAACCAAACCAAACCAATATAAAGCCATAAAAAGTTTGCCTGCAAAAAGGAAAAAACAATTCTTTTACAAAACAGGAAATGAACGTCCAAGGGATGGATATAAACTCCAGAAAAAAGCTTTCTCTCTGAAGCAGATGCTCCAGCCCTGAGGACACTTGGCCCCCAAATCCAAGTCCACCCATACCTCCATGCATAGCATCTATACGAATCTTCAGGTGGTTCTTCCCTGAAAGCAGTTCCTTTAAGGCACTGAAGTCAAAGATGTTCCTCAGCATATTTGCATAAGCTTCCACCGAGTCCACAATCTCCACTGGAGAAAAAAAAGTCAGAGACCATGTCTCAGAGTCTGAAATCACTGGAGTAATGTTGCTGTTCATGGCAGCATGATGACAGATCTTAGTGCAAAGGGCCAAGACTTGGCATAAACCCTTCAGACATCCCAAAGAATCATTTCATTATGGGCCCAAATCATAGAATTATCTCAATTGGAAAAGCCCTCTAAGATCCTTCAGTCCAAACTTCAACCTGAGACCACCACAGCCATTAAACCATGTCCTGAAATGCCATGTCCACACATTTCTTTGACACCTTCATGCATGGTGACTCCATGAAGAATTTAATTAGGGGCTGTGATGGTTTGGGTGTTACCCACCCCCCTACTCCTATGCAGTCACCCAGACTAGACACAGCTGAGCTGGGAGTTAAGGAATGAAGCTTTATATTTACAGCTTAGCACAATAAACAAGCAGGTAAACACAAATATATACAGTTATATACAGAAATATACAAGGTAAAGGTAATACAGAAACACAACAGCCCTCTCAGAAACCAGACTCCCCAGGAGGGGCTCCTAACCACCCTTCCAACCTCCTTTCTCCCACTCTACCTTATCCTAGATTTTGCCTTACATGCAAGGTGAGTTTGGAGGATCGGCCAGGGGGTTAGAAAGCAGAAGGATTAGTTACACAGACAGCAGGTTAGGGAGAAAAATACATGCACCAGCACCAGCTGCACTCAGAGAGCAACTGTGTTATCTATGTTTGTGTTCTTGTTTTTATACATCTCAGCAAGCCTATGAGTGCAGTAGACATCATCACTGTTTCCTTTTCACAGCCTAGAATCTAATTCTTGTCACCAAAATATCCCAGCTAGGCTCAAATCGGCACAGGGGCTGTCACTGCTAATGGGGCTAGAAACCAAATGGACCAACAAAATCCTTAGGGCAAACACTGCTCCCTGTTCCAGCTTCTTTTGAGATGGTTCAGTTCCACTCTGTTTACCTGGAGAACGATACCAAGGAGAAGTGGGCAAAAAAAAAAACCCAGATAGAAATACAAAACCAGACCCATTTTCCACCAAAGTCAACAGAAACTAAGAGCATGCATCTAAGAGCCTGAAAAAGTTGCACCTTGCAACTAAGAGGCAACACAAAGACAGAGCCATGAAGACCTCATTAACGTGATCTAGTTGGAGCTGTCCCTGCTCACCGCAGGGAGGTTGCACAAGATGACCTTCAAGGGTCTCTTCCAACCTGATGCATTCTATGAACACTGAAACAGAAATGGGGACTAAGAAAAATACCAACTTTTACCAGCTTTTATTTATACTTTTGTCAATTCCAAGCTCAGGGCACAAGGAGATGGCAAAAACATTCTTGCTGTAAGTGTTTTTCCAGTCTTTTTTAACGCATTTTCATATTTCACTGCTGACAAAAGTCATGTGTGAAATGTAATGGCTTTCCCACTCGCCAGGAGTGGGAGTTTCCCACTCCCCATGGTAAACCATGGGGGAAAAAATATTAGTTACAAAGATTAAACACTAACACTGGGGTTTTTCCTCAGGAAAATGCCCTCTAACTGCAAAAAAAAGGTCTGCAAATACACATAAATGGCAACCTCACAGACAAAATAGTCTCTGAAAGTTGGATGTGATGAGCTTAAAGGCCCCTTCCAACTGAAACAATTCTGTGACTTTAAAGAACTTTGATGGATCAGATTTACCTCCTTTTGCAGGACATAAGCAATGACATAACTGAGATATCTACACAAGGGAAGATGTAGGATAAAGCAAATTTAGGATGCCAGGGTGACCAAGTGATGTCCTTGCTTGGCTTACCCAGGAGATGAGGAGAGGTCAGAATGGTCACGTCTGTCCTTCAGAGACACTGAAGGTCCTTGCCTGCTTGTGGCAGGTCCACACTAACTCCAGCAGAAAGGAAGCTTTCCAAGAAGAAGAAGAGTCATTTACCTGTGAATGGTTTAAATTTGTTCTCCAGGTCAAACTGCTGTTTTCCAATGGTGCTTAGGTCCACCTGGAGATCTGGACAGATTGCATATTCTTCAATCTTCTTGCTGATCTGGAAGATTTTGTCAGTGATACCTTCTGGAGCAGGACCTGAAAGATAAAACAGGCAAGGAGCAAGATGTTAAGGAACCAGACTGAAAGAAATGTGTGCTTCAGAAGTAGAGGAAGAGATCTGGAGCTGGTAGTACCTCACTTGAAGAGGATTACCACAAGGTATGAGGTGGGGGCAGATCAGTCAGCTGCTCTGTTTAGGGAAACTGAACCTCTGCGATACCACGACAGTTAAATTAGCCTCCTTGGGGTCAACACAAGAAATGGCCAAGTAGGAGTGAATGAGAATGACCTTACCTCCATTTGCAATATTGAACTTAATGCCAAAGTCCCCATTGGGCCCCCCTGGGTTGTGGCTGGCTGTCAGAATGATGCCACCGATGGCTTTGATCTTCCTGATGATGCAGGACACGGCTGGGGTGGAGAGAATCCCGTTCTGCCCGATGACCAAGCGGCCAATCTGACGATTAAAGAGCAAGACAAACCTACAGTGAGGGCCAAATCCTTGAACCAGCAAAACTGCCAACCCCCAAATGCAGCTAAGGCAGAGGTGTGCTGAGGGCAGAGGTGCTGCTTCTCTGCAGCCAGACAGGTTGTTCCTGGGAGGCTGCCAAAGCTCCTTGCTGTGTCCCATGAAGGTCAGCACCTGACTCTGCTCTGTTGTGCCATGTTAGCATTTTGCTTTGTGAATGCTGCAGCTCAACTGGACGTGGCAGCTTGCACCAAAGAGCTGAGCCTTCCAGAGGCATCTAAACAACAACCTAGAAAATAATCCCAAACCCCTCTGGCTACAGTCTGGAACTTTGCTTTCAAAAGGCACAATGGGACTGAGAGAGGCCAAAACAGAACAAAAAATGAACTTCATCACTATGCCCACAGGAGCAGCTGCACATCCTCTTACTCACAGCACATAACAAACCTCCTTTCCACAGCTGCAGAGTGAATCCAGACCAATGTGCTAACAATGCAAGGTAATCAGGACCTGCTTGCTGGAGATCATGCAATGGAACAGAATCACAGGGTCACTTTTGCCAGGTTGTCTCCCTTCAGTGTCTTTTTCTCCAGGCTAAACAACCCCACTTCCCTCAGCCACTGCTCACAGGACTTGTTCCCTAGACCTTTTTTCCAGCTTTTTTGCCTTTCTGTGGACTTGCTCTAGGACTTCCATGTCTTTTTTGAAGTGAGGGCCCCAAAACTGAACCCAGTGCTCAAGGTATGGCCTCACCAGTGCTGAGTACAGGAGGACAATCCCTTCCCGGCTCCTGCTGGCCACAGTACTGCTGATCCAGGCCAGGATGCTGTTGGCCGGATGATGTTGAATATTTTTCTGGAAGAACATGCCCCAAATGAGGTGCTAGAGATTTAAAAACATACCAGATCACTCTCCATCAACTGAGGAGATCAAACAGAGAAAACAGGAGGATTTTCATTCCACATAAGCTGAGCCAGGAAACAAAAGGCAGTACTGCCAGCCTGAAGGTGCCTGCTCGGTGCTAAGCCAAGGGCAGTGGATGACTGTGATTCCTCTGCCCTGGCACTGCCTAGTGCTAAGCCCCAGCTCTGCTGCCCAGCCCTTATTACATGCCCCAGCTGTCACAGTCCAGATGGGCAAGCGAGGTGGCTGTGGAAGAACTGCACCTCTAGCAAATGATGAGCAAAAACATGAGCCAGCACTTTATCAACCAGGGCAAGTGCCTGCCTTTCAGCTGGACACAGCATGTGACATCACAGCCCTCACAGTGCCTACCTACTGGCTTAGAGACATAGAGACAACCAGGTTGGAAGAGACCTCTGAGCTCATCCAGTCCAATCTATCACCCAGTCCTGTCCAATCAACTAGACCACGGCACTAATCTGATTTGGAGGAGCCCAACCAACATGGGATTGCTTCTTTGCCCATTCTCACCTCAAGCCAGCACACTTTCATGTTTTAGTCCACTCTCCAAGTCTTGCTTTTTCAGTTTCACTGACAATGCAGTCTCCATGAATCTCCTCCCTAAAACTTCACCTTGTGTTTCCCAGCTTCCCTCTGAGAGTCACATTCAGCCACAACAAGCTTCAGCATTGGTGCTCTGCTTGCATCATAGAATCATAATCATAGAATGGTTTGGGTTGGAAGGGACCTTAAAGATCACCTAATCAAACCCACTGGTCACCCTAATCAAACCCTGCCCCCATGGGCAGGGACACCTCTCACCAGACCAGATTGTTCAAAACCTCATCCAGCCTGGATGGCTTCCAAGGATGGGGCATCCACAGCTTCTCTGGGCAACCTATTCCACTTCCTCCCCATCTTCATGGAGAAAAATTTCTTCCTAATGTCCACTCTAAACCAAGCTTCTCCACTTTGCAGCATCATCTCTCAGCCTGTCACTCCATACCTTTGCAAAACGTCCTCTAGCTCTCCTGTAGCACCCCCCTCAGATACTGTAAGGCTGCTCTAAGGTCTCCTTGAAACCTTCTCTTCTCCAAAGAAGTTGGAGAACAATCCCAACTTTCAGCCTGTCCCCACAGCAGAGATGCTCCAGCCCTTTGATTGTCTTTGTGAAGCTCAAAGGATGCTGCAGAGAACTCGCAAAATTGGAGTTTCCCTCTCAAACCATGTGGCAGCTGCAGGAGTGCTGGGTGAGCACATCAGATCCACTGTCCTTACCCAGCTTGTCCTCTGCACACCTGAACTGCAGCTTTTATATGAGCATTGCTGCTCCTGCAGCAAGGAAGGAAAGAGAACAAACCAGCAAATAAGCAAAAAACCTATCCCCATAGAAACTGTTCTTTGATCTAGGGTCCTCCTTGGCTCTCAGAGGTTATTAGCTTTCATTCCTTGTTCATCCCATGCCAGATCCTTTGTAGTAACCACTGGAAAAGGTTGCTCAGAGCAGTACTGTGCTGAGCAATTCACACTTCATCTCTTTTCGTGCCCTGGAATTTCTTATGAGAAAAATCCAGGGCTGTAATGATGCAGAAATCCCTTTCACAGAATGCTCCAAAGACATCCGTTCACCAACAGACTCACTTTGTGCAGTCATTTTGGGTTACAGCATTTTGAAGCAATCCAGGCAACAGTTCCACCCTGGTTTTACTGAAAGCCTCACTAAGATGCAATAAAGGAGACCTCCTGTAGTCCCTCTCCTCCCTCCAGTAGTGCAAGCTGTTGCTTTCACATCAAAAACATGTTTTCCAGGCCAAGGAAGCTGGTGTCTACAGCTCCATCATGTCATCAGCAAATGCTTCCAGTCCTCCTTCTGTAAAAGGGATGCAGCATAAGATGCACCAATCCCATACACAAAATCCTCTACCTAAATAGAGACACTTCTGTTTACACAAGCTAGGTTAGGTGCACAAATTACCTCTGTCATCTCCTTTAATAAAATAACCATTTCAAATACACAGTGTGGTGGTAGTGACACAGCAAGAGTGCTCAGCACAGTTTGGAAACCTTCAACACTTCCAGGCTTGGAGCCTCCACCGCTTCTCTGGACAACCTGCTCCAGTGCCACCTTCATAGGGAAGAATTTCCTCCTAATACCTGATCTAACTCCAGCTGCATTTTGAATCCATCAGCCCTCATCCTGTCACTCCAAGCCTTTCTGCAGGTCTCCTGTGGCCCCCTACCACATCTGGAGAAGTAACAGTACCTGAGTCTGCCCAGTGCCAGCAAGGAGATTTTTGCACGCTCAGAACACAATATGCATGTCCTCCTCATGGCTTTTTCCATCTGAAAACATCCTTGGACTTCTATTCTACAGAGCAAGATGAGCACAATGCTGATAGATACTATACAGACTGTACAAAAACAATCAATGAAAAACATCAAAACCACCAGCAAAACTAGAAAAGGCTGGAAAAACACGCATGAGAGAAGTCTCAGCTGGTGAAGACCAGTCTAATCCCAGCTTTACCAGTAGAAACCCTGTCCTCATGTCAAGCAGTCCAAGCAGCAAGCCTGGCTCTTTGTGTACATTTTCCATCTCTTCTACTCAGCCCACACACTGACCTAAGGGGAATACCTTAATTTGCACTTCCAAAGGAGTATTTTCCCCAGGATGGAAGGGATCCTGATATTAAAATTAAAAACCCTCTCTGCTCCTACATGCCTGTTCACTACTGATCACCCCACTGCCATCAAGGATGTCAGATTCCTAAAAGCCAAGTCTTCTAGCTTCAAGTTTGCTCTGTGCTAAGAGATCCAGGACAGCCAGCAGAGTTTTTAATTCTTAAAAAGCAGACAGAAACAAAGCCAAGTCCCCAGTGCCCAAGAGTCTTGCAGTGCACCCCAACCAACCATGCTCTACTGCAAACTTCTGCTTCCAAAACAGAGACCTCCAGCATGACCAAAGGCTGCCACTCACTTGCTAACTCTGAGCTTATTTCACTTCTCAAAGTCTTTATCACACAGCCTCCATTTAAACCTGCTGGGACAGAAACAGCCCCCTTTCGCCTTTGCCTTTGCTGAGCAGCTCAGATGGATGCTGGAAGAGTTTCTGCCAAGCTGCCACTGAACAGGGAGTCACAACTCTCTCAGTTACATTGCTTCTGGACACTACCAGGGGTTTATCATCTGAAGGACAGGCTACAAAACCCACAGGTGCCAAGAGCTTGTGGCATCTCAAAACACAACATGAGAAGACACAGAAGCAAGTAGCAGGTATTTTCCTGTGTATTCCCACACACTTCCACCCAACTGCATCACAAAACATCAAAAAACCTCAGTCATTTCTCTACTACCAAACTGATCCTCGTTAACAAGTTAACTATTGGCAGGCGAATAGAGCCTGGGAGCAGGGGGGGAGGGAAATTAAAGTTCCCAGAGGCCAATTCAGTCTGTTGTCAGGCTAAATTTCATTTATCAACTAGACAGTTACAGGACTTGAAGCCATTTAACATTTACCAACCCCATTGGCAGCAGCCATTTGGACTATCAGTTCCACTGCAGACTTATTAAGGTATCTCCCATCACCTCCGACTACCATAGAAGATCCTTGTCGGTCTCTTAAGTCTATGGAAAAAAAGATACTCTGGATAAAATTCTGCAAGTAGTTCATCTTGGATTCAAAATAAAAGGTCTTCTTCCGTAATCCACTGGTTCCTGGTTTCTGATCAGCATAAGGAGCTGTAGGCATGGTCAGCAGGGGCAGAGGAGCGCCTTCCATGTTCCTTTTTCACACAAACGCATTGAAAAAGTAAACGACGCCAAAACACAAAATTCAGTCTTGACACCAGCAATGGCCCACCTAGTACAAGTTCAGTGAAGGCGTTGGGCACCCAAAAATAGCTCCTGGAACCTTGAGCTGCATGTGGTTCTGTAACTGAAGACGTTTTCTTGCACTTGCTGTGGAGGATCAATGTCACGGAGAATGCACAATTCCACGCTGCCCCCCTCACTGAGCCGGTCGGGAAAAGGGCATTTTGGTCTTCTTGGTCATCTTTTGCCCTCCACGGGAGCAGCTCCGCACCATCCCGTGCTGCCAGCCGCTGCAGAGGTGCCTGGGGAGCAGCTTAGAGCCCTCCGCTCGGTTCCGCAGCGAGGCGCTGCCCGGCGCAGCCCCAGCGTTTTGCCAGCCAAGCAGATCCGTGCGGCAGCGCCAGGCCCGCACGCCGCGCCCCCGGGCAGCGGCTCCCCGGGAGGTGAGCTCCGGCGGGCACGGCACAGCTCCGCTGGAGCTATTTTGCAAAGTCTGGGGAGCTAAAGGTCACTCTTAAAATGGAAGGCAACAGATCTGTTACCTACAGTTTGCTCATACGACTCCTGAGCTGATAACCTGACTTCTCCACGGGCTCCCGCTCAAACGCAGGGACAAACTGTAGGTCAGCACGGCAAAAACCTGTCAATGAGGCTCTGAGCAACCTGTTCTAGTCGCACATGTCCCACAAAAACCTGTCAGTGGAGCTCTGAGCAACCTGCTCTAGTTGCACGTCCCACAAGAACCTGTCAATGGAGCTCTGAGCAACCTGCTCTAGTCGCACATGTCCCACAAGAACCTGTCAATGGGGCTCTGAGCAACCTGCTCTAGTTGCAGATCTCCCACAAAAACCTGTCAATGGGGCTCTGAGCAACCTGCTCTAGTTGCAGATCTCCCACAAAAACCTGTCAATGGGGCTCTGAGCAACCTGCTCTAGTTGCACATGTCCCTGCTCACTACGGAGGGATTGGGTTAGATGATCTTTAAAGGTCTCATCTAACCCAAAGCATTCTGTGACTCTATAAATCATTTGGAAAATGACATCTGATCAAGCAGCTTTAACACAGGCAGAAGAGACTGAAACAGCAACAAACCCTTATAGAATCACAGAACAACATCGGTTGGAAAAGACCTTTCAGATCATCACTTTTTCTCTGTAATTATATCTGAGCTTGAGGACAATTTCCATAACAGCTTAAATTGTAAAAGCAGTGGAATACTTTTTTTGGGGAGTAACCAGCACTAGCAGCAGGTAGTCCTTAAACTTTCTTTATAGAACCAAAGAATTATTTTGGTTGGAAAAGACCTTTCAGATCACTGAGTCAAATCATTCTTTAACTCAACCAAGTCTAGTGCTCAACTATGTCATTCAGCACCACAGCACAGCTCTGCCTTTTTGAACACCTCCAGAGGTAATGATTCAAACATCTCCCTGGGTAGCCTGTTCCAGTGGTTGAGAATAGTTGCAGTGAAGAAGTTCCTTGTAATACCTGCCCTGTTGCAACTTGAAGTAATTTCCTCTTGTCCTATCAGTTGTTGCTCAAGAGAGAGAGCAGCATCCACTTGCCTTGAACCTCCCTTTCAGGGAGTGGTAAAGAGTCAGGTCTCCCCCCCAGCCTCCTTTTCTCCAGGCTGAACAATCTGAGTTCCCTCAGCTGCTCCTCACCAGACTTGTTCTCCAGACCCTCCACCAACTAATGTTGCTCTTCTCTAGACCCTCTTCAGCACTTCAACATCCTTCTTGTAGCAAAAGACATCATTGTCCTGAACATAGGAAAGGTAACTTTGAACACACTAGATTGAAATCAAGAGCTTCTTCCAAACCTTTTCAGTAACACTCAGAGTCCTCTGCCCGAGCTGCTGGAAACAATTTATAGAGATTCGTGAAGCAATTAAAGTGCATACACTTTGTAATGACTCAGTTTGTCCTGTTATTAAAAAGCAGGCAAGGAAAAAGGAGATGTGTACACAGCTGAACTGGGACCATTTAAGCAGGAGCTCATGGGACTGTTTCCTGAGGTGCTGATTCTGTCATTGCTCCAAATCCAGATTTTCTTCCAAGGGGTAAAAAGATCCTGTTATATGCATCAGTGTGTTAAAACCAAGCTGGGTAATTTGTATGAGACTGAGGGGAAACTTCATGCCTGAAGGCAGAAAAATGCCTCTGCAGAGAAAGGCTCTACCTGACCTTCTGTGAATCAAGAATCAGCCAGGTTGGAAGAGACCTCCAAGATCATCCAGTCAAACCTAGCACCCAGCCCTATACAGTCAACCAGACCATGGCACTAAGTGTCTCATCCAGTCTTTTCTTGAACACCTTCAGGGACAGCGACTCCACCACCTCCCTGGGCAGCCCATTCCAATGCCAATCACTCTCTCTGCCAGCAACTTCCTCCTAACATCCAGCCTAGACCTCCACTGGCACAACTTGAGACTGTGTCCCCTTGTTCTACTGTTGGTTGCCTGGGAGAAGAGCCCAACCCCACCTGGCTACAGCCTCCCTTCAGGTAGCTGCAGACAGCAATGAGGTCTGCCCTGAGCCTCCTCTTCTGCAGGCTGCACACCCCCAGCTCCCTCAGCCTCTCCTCACAGGGCTGTGCTCCAGGCCCCTCACAGCTTTGTCGCCCTCTTGTGGACACCTTCCAGCACCTCAACATCTCTCNGGACACCTCCTCCTAGCTTGGTGTCAACTGCAAACTTACTGATGATGGACTCAATCCCTTGTTCCAGATCATCAATAAAGATAAGCATCAGCCAAGGGTGCCAAGGAGGCAGGTGAGCTTCCCTAGGGAGGAGATTTAATTCCCAAGGAAGGGGAATTTAATTGAGGTTTGCTCTCAGCAAGCAAAGCTATTTGATCCATCTACGGGGAGCCCAAAAGCTGCTGCCCCAAGCAGCACCTACCCAAGGGCCAAGCTGTGGCTTAGACAAGAGCCAGGATGTTGTGGGGTGCTGGCCTGAACACACTACAGAAGAACCAAGCTGCCTGATCCATCCAGAGCCCTCACATCTCAGTGCCCCAAAAATACTCTGCATGGGTTTAGAATCTAACTCCCCAATTCCTCTCTTTTCCCTACCAGGCCACACTGAAGCATCTGCACTGCAGAACTAGGCCAACACATCTTTCCCACCAGCAGTGAGACTGCCTGGGATATGCAGCTACACACGACTGCTTTGTGGTTTATACCTCCATGCTACTTCAGCATCCTGCAGCTGAAATGCCCTTTATTTCCAAGCAAAGACATAGGCTTCCCTCTAGTGGCACAGAAACCAAAATCCAGCTCCTCAAATGAGCTCTGAGCAGCCTCACAGCACAGTCCCCTGGCAGGAAAAGCCCTAAGCAAGCTTTTTTCCTTATTCCCAGTGAGATAAACTTACTGCCCGGTGAAATGCTGTGGCATTAGGTGACAAGAGGAGGGCACAGACCACCTACCAGCTCTGGAGGATGCCTGGAGAAGATGTACATGGACTTACTGGCAGGAAAAAAGCTTACGGAGGGTCAGGAATTTGTCTGATTAAGTTCACTGTACTGGATAGAGGAATGAGACTAAAGCAAGCTGGGAGCAAGGTGCTGATTATTAGCACTGTGCTTATGTACATCAGATGAAACACGTTCTGGGGAGCCCAAAGCTCTGTCCAGGGAGACAAGGATCTACTGGCCAATGGCACTCTGCGCTGCATCAAAAAGCAGTGTGGCCAGTAGGTCAAAAGAGGTGATTCTGCCACACTGCTCTGCCCCAGTGAAATTTCTCCTGGAGTACTGTGGCCAGTTCTGGAGTCCCCAATGCAAAAATGACATGAACCTACTGGAGCAGGTCCAAAGGAGGTCATAAAGATGATCAGAGGGCTGAAGTACCTCTCCTGTGAAGACAGGCTGAAAGAATTGGGGCTGTTCAGCTTGGAGAGGTGAAGACTCCAGTGAGACCTCAGAGCAGTATTTCAATATCCGAAGGGGACCTATAGGAAGGCTGGGGAGGGACTGTTCAGAAGGGCCTGTGGTGATCAAAGGAGGGGCAATGGTTTGAAACTGGAGCAGGGGAGATGTAGGTTGGACATCAGGAGGAAGTTCTTCATAAAGAGAATGGTGAAAAACTGCAACAGGTTGCCCAGAGATGTGGTTGAGGCCCTACTCCTGGAGATATGCTAAATCAGACATGACACGGCCCTGGGTAGCCTGATCTAGTTGGAGGTGTCCCTCCTAACTGCAGGGGGGTTGGCTGAGATGATCTGTCAGGGTCCCATCCAACCCGATGCCATCTGTGAAAGCTCACCAATGGTGGATCCTGACCACCTTAAGGACTGGAGTGGAGACCAGAGATGGATCTTTCCATCTGGTAGGCTTTGCTTGGATGACTGTGATCATTACAGATCACTTAGAAACTGAAAAGTAGTTCAGCAGCTCATCTGCTCCCTGCTCAGGACTGACACAGGATCAAATACACCCCCAGAAAGTTGCTGTAACTTACTCTTGAAATCTTTTCCTCCAGGTAAGCTGTGCCAGTGCACAATTAGCCTCACAATTAGCAGTGCTTTCCTACAACCTGCTGCACATCTTCCTTGCTGTGGTTTAAGTCCTCCTGAGCAGACAGACTGATTGTAATTCTCTTCCTGCCAGCTTCTCAGACATGGGAGAAACACTCTTCTGCATACAGACTCCGAGTGCCCTCTCTCTGGCACAGTAAACAGCCCCAACCTCCTTAAGTTTTCCTTGTGGCCATGCTTCCTAGGTCTCTTACTCCTCATGGCAGTCAGAGGCTGGTGAAGGTGTTTCTATCACCAGCTGTATGCTGGGACATTTGCTAGCTTAGGTCCCGTTTTACTGTCATATAAGAACAGAGTTAATATCATGAACTAACTGTGACTCTGGTTAAAGATGAAAAGACAAACAAGACTGTTTTGAGATGATTTAAACTTCACCAAAACATTGTAAAGCACACAGCTCCTCCCTTGGCTCAATACAGTCAGTCCCTCCTGTATCATCCCAGCCCCTCGGGGCTCTAGCTGTCTGGAGCCAACCCCAAGCCTGAGTCCAGGCAGCTGGGGTCTCCCAGTCTCCCACTTCAACACCAATCCACCCCAGCACAGCTTTCCTCTAAGCTACATCGTCTGCTTTCGCACTCAGGCAAACAAAATAGTTGTGGGAGGCAAAACTCACTGTGCTAAAGCCAGACTGGACAGTAATTCTCTCTTCTAATCCCCTGCAAACACCCTTGGGCCAAACTTCTCTGAGGTCCAAGATGCTTTCTGAGCAGCCCTTCTTCTCCATTCCTTTCAGCTTCTTCCCACTCCTCTCTTGCACACCTCTTTCTCCTCACTCGGTGGGCAGATAGAGCCAATGTACCTGCTGTGGAGTTGTGTCTCTTTTAGAGCTCCTCAGCCCTTCTTCTTCATTCCTTTCACCTTTTTCCCACTCCTCTCTTGCAAAGCTCTTTCTCCTCACTCGGTGGGCAGATAGAGCCAATGTACCTGCTGTGGAGTTGTGTTTAGTTGTGTTTCTTTTCCAGCTCCTCCGCCCTTCTTCTCCATTCCTTTCAGCTTCTTCCACTCCTCTCTCACACATTTCTTTCTCCTCACTCAGTGGGCAGGTAGAGCCAATGTACCTGCTGTGGAGGTGTGTCTCTTTTAGAGCTCCTCAGCCCTTCTTCTTCATTCCTTTCACCTTTTTCCCACTCCTCTCTTGCAAAGCTCTTTCTCCTCACTCGGTGGGCAGATAGAGCCAATGTACCTGCTGTGGAGTTGTGTTTAGTTGTGTTTCTTTTCCAGCTCCTCAGGATTTTTCTGACAGCAGCCAGCCAGTGCTGAGCATTATCTCCTTTTGCTCTTATTCTGTGGTTAGTCAAAAAATTAAACTGCATGAAACCCTAGGGAACAAACAGAGGCAACTCAGGTGGTTTGCACTTATTGGGGGATTTCTCTTTAAGACAGAAATCCTATGCCCCTAGCTCCTGCCCACAGAAAAGTTCTAGTCCCTGTCCTGCTGCCTGCAGGCTCACCGTAAGAGGGTGCCAAGAGCTTTGAAGAACCTTGCTGTCCGGCTGCCAAAAGCAGGCACTTTCTGCTCGAGTGCAACTCGGGTTCAGGCAGCCACTGCTCTGTGTGTGACATTTGGCAATGTCAAGACAAGCGGAGCCAAAGAAAAATAAACAGACCAACTGCAAACCTATTAGTCATGCAAGGAGTGTGGCTCCAACTGCAAACCTCTTTTGTTTCCCTAAGCATCAATTAAAAAAGCTACATGTTGAAGACGCTGTCGAGATTCCAGAGAGGCAAAATATCTGGCAGCATCTCAACAACATGAGAGCAACCACGTACATGAGTCACCCTCCAACAGAGATGTTCTGTACCCACACTGCACCACGGTGGAAACGAAGAGACCAGACAGATGGGTGACAGAAAAGGGCTCTGCAGGGCTGGAGATCAAACCACCATCTGCAGGGCTGCTGGAGACACAGTGATGGGCTCCAGAGTTGTCACCCCAGTGTGGGCTGATCCTCCCTTTCCCAGGAAGGAATTACACAGCAGCAGCTGAGATTGAGAAATTTTCAGTTCAAAGGTCAGCTCTACCAAGCACACCCACATCTGTGTGTTACCTTGGACTGCTCTGCTGTTTGATGTCCTGGGGAACAGGAGAGGGATTCCGGCAGGTTCACCTTAAGTAGACCCAGGAGTGTGCCAGGATTTCTGACCCCAGCCCCTGACAGATAGCCCAGGTCCCTGGATCCTCTTAGAAACTGGTGCCTGAACCCCAGAAATCCTGAATTACAAAACACAGACAACGTTGTGGAGGGCACTGACCAGTTGCTAATGTGAGGAGCAGGGTTATATTTGGTTAAACCTTGCAAGGTCAGGGACAGCCACTGTGATCTGACATGCACAGAGCCAAGCTGCTGTTTGGTAGCAAGCCAGTAACCCCTAGCACACACACATGGTGGTGAGGTGGCTGTACATGGCAGGGAGCAGTATAGATAGAAGGGAGAACAGCAAACATACACCAGAGGTTTCTCACAGACTCACTAGGATGTGCTGGGGAAGCTTCATCTGAGGGCCCTGCAGTAAGAAGAGGCTAAGAACAGCAGCAGGAAAGCAAGCTGGAAGGCCTGTGGAGAGGTCACCTAGATCCTGTCCTACATAGGGTCAACCTTCCCCAAACCATTCTCACTAGGGGTTTTCCCAGGCAGAGATTCAATGATCTCCCCAGGCAACATTTCTCTTTTATTAGCCTTAAGCTTCCCAAATGCTTTTTAATGTCTAACTTCAACCTCCTCCAGTGCTGCAATTTTAACTTTTGCCCTGCCCCCAGCAGGCCAGAGAACAATTTGTTACCTTCCTTCCCCACAACATCACTGGCACCACTTGCAGCCTGCCAGCATGCTTCTCCATCTCCAGGCCAACTTCATTCCTTCCTGAAAGGCCCTATCTGCTCAACTCCAGGTCCTTCCTGCTGGAGTCTCCCTCTCTGAGGGGTCACACTCCAGATAAGGACTTAGCTCCTGGTAAGAATTTTCTCTCCTGGGCTTTACTAACAACAAATTTGTTTAAAAATCTAGGAATGGTGCCTATTTTTTCTGGATGGTGGAATTACACTGCCCATAGTCTCTGCAGTCTGCTCACCAGATCTGCTGCTTTAGTATGGTCCTGCACAGCCTGTCCTATGATTATACATCTGTATATCTGCCTGTGCATCTTTCTTTCCAAAATATGTTCCACTTCCTCCCTTGAAGCTTTAATTGATACATTGACTAGCTCAGGAAGTACCATGAGAGGATGGCAGAGACACCACAGAACAATTCCAGATCCTGGTGCAGCTCAATCTTGGTACAAGACATGTAAGGTAGCCCAGTTCATCCATCCCAAACTTTGCCTTAGCAAACTTCCCTGTATGGGAATAGGCAGAGAAAGGTGGAGCTGTTTAGCCTGGAGAAGGCTCCAGAGAGACATTAGAGCAGTCTTCAGTACCTGAAGGGGGCCTACAGGAATCTGGGAGGGACTTTTTGCAAGAGTGACAGGATGAGGAGCAACAGCTTTAAGCTTGAGGAAGGGAGAATTAGACTGGATATTAGGAAGAAATTCTTTACTGTGAGGGTGGTGAGACACTGGAACAGGTTGCCCAGGGAGGTTGTGGACATCCTCTCCCTGAAGGTGTTCAGGGCCAGGCTGGATGAAGCCTTGAGCAACTTGGTCCAGTGGGAGGTAGGTTGGAACTAGATGATCTTTAAAGTCCCTTCCAACCCAAACCATTCTATGATTCTATGAAAAAGAAGTCATTTGTGATGGTTTGGGAGTTACCCAACCCCCCACTCTTATGAAATCACCCAGACTAGAATCAGCTGGCTGAAAGTTAAGGAAATGAAGCTTTGCATTTACAGCTTAGCACAATATACAATATATACAGCTACATATAGAAATAGATGAGTTAAAAGTACTGTGTCCAGTTCTGGGCTCCTCAATTCAAGAGAGATGTTGAGATGCTGGAACGTGTCCAGAGGAGGGTGACAAAGCTGGTGAGGGGCCTGGAGCACAGCCCTGTGAGGAGAGGCTGAGGGAGCTGGGGGTGTGCAGTCTGCAGAAGAGGAGGCTCAGGGCAGACTTCATTGCTGTGTACAACTACCTGAAGGGAGGCTGCAGCCAGGTGGGGTTGGTCACTTCTCCTAGGCAAGCAGCAAGAGAACAGGGGACACAGTCTCAAGTTGTGGTGGGGGAGGTCTAGACTGGATGTTAGGAGGAAGTTTTTCCCAGAGTGATTTGCACTGGAAAAAAAAAAAGCCTGTATGAGGCACTTAGTGCCATGGTCTAGCTGACTGGACAGGGCTGGGTGATAGGTTGGACTGGATGAGCTTGGAGATCTCTTCCAATCTGATTCTATGAATACTGAAACACAATTCCCCTACCAGAAATCAGAGTCCCCCAGAGGGGCTCCCAACCACCCTTCCCCCTTCTTTCCACCCCTCTACCTTATCTCAGAGTTTGCCTTACATGCAAGGGGGGTTAGAAAGCAGAAGCATTATACAGAAGCAGCCCAGGGAGAAAGCACAGACACAAGCTGCGACAGAGACACTCTGTCTTATCTATGTTTTTGTCTTTGTTTTTATCCCCCTCAGCAAGCCTATGAGTGCAGTAGACATCACCACTGTGTCCTATAATCCAAGTTCTCTCAGTAAAATATTCCAGTTAGCCTCAAACTAACACATCATCAGCCTCTGTCCTGCTGCCCCAGCAGCACAGGCAGAGCCGAGGTTTCTGGTCATGCAGTGTCATTGTTCCAGGAGCTTACAGTTAAACTCCTGCTAGTATGAATTTCAGCTCTGTCTGCTGGATTTGCAGAGATTAACTGCAAAGCACCTTAACTCTCCCCTTCAGCTGGACTTTCATTATGGTAGGGTTTAAAAATTCCAAAAAGCCACTAAACTGCACAACCTGACCATTGCCTTAATAACTTTCAAGTGCAAACTGATCTAAGCCAATTAACTTTACAGGCAGAAAGAAGCTAAGCCTGTGTAACAGCAGTCTCCAAGCTGTAAGAGCTGCTGCACACATGGTTGTCTTCTAAACTCCACCATAATCTGAAGCTAGGACAGACCTCTGCACAAGAATGCTCATAGCACAACTGGTATCTGTTTCCTTACTCCAGATACCACAGGTCAACTTCCCCTTCTGCTTCTGAGAAAAATAGCAACGTAAGAAAGACCAGAAACAGGTTTTCCTGAATGGCCTGCAGGATCCCCAGCATCAGTGCATCCAATTCTGGTACACAGGGATTGCTTTTTGGACAAACTTTCTTTATGATCACTTTAATTTGATGGTTTTATACCAGAAGCTTTTACTTAAAGGAAAGATCTGACCCTGAGGACTGAAGTAGGCTATTCTTCAGGACAACAGGTTGCCCAGAAAGGTAGTTGAGACCCCATCTCTGGAGATATGCAAAGTGAGGTTCCACAGGGCTCTGGGCAACCTGATTTAGTTGAGAATGCCCCTGCTAAATGCAGAGGAGGGTGGACTGTGTGACCTTTGGAGGTCCCTTCCAACCCAGACCATTCTATGACAATGATGCTGATTGCTGAATGGATGTAGGTCTGTAAACCAGCAAGGCTCAGGCTGACTGCACAGTGTTGTGTGGAGCCAGGAACAAGCAGAATGAGACAAGAAAACCAAGCGATGTCAAGATAGGGGTGAGAAGGAACAAACTTTCNAAAAAATGAGACAAGAAAAACAAGTGATGTCAAGATAGGGGTGAGAAGGAACAAACTTTCCACCAGATAGGTCCAGCAGATAGGCCAAAGCAGATAGGTCCCTTCCACATCTGGGATGCTAAGGCTGGGAACATGGGCAAGCTCCAGATGGGACCGGAATGTGATGCTCCAGGCCTGCACTGTGCTGCTTATTCTGGGCTCAGTGGCACTGCCCTCGAGGCTATGGTAGAACAGCACAGAGCAAAAGAGAGCAGAGCTACAAAAGGAGAGGAGTGACAAACTAAGAGCTGTTAAGCAGTCTAACAGAGTTTAACCACACTCGACTTCCCTGGGGTAACTGAGTGGGGGGAAAAAGCTTAATAGCAACCAAGCCAGGAAATCAAAGTTTCCAGGGTAGGAAAGAGTACTTCTCATGAAAGCAGTGTTTGTCCTGCAGCAGGAAAACAAAACCAGGCTGGTATTTAACATGCAAAGCACTGCCTGGCATTCACAACACCTTCAAGCTATTTATTTTAATGTAGCTACTTTGCAGCACTTAGAAATCTGTTTATTTAAGAAGGAACTGGGGGCACAGTAAATTTGTTGAATGGCAGGTGACTATGCTAGTGAATCAACCTGGTGCTGGATGTATGGTCAGATCTAGATTTACACCTTGAATTCAGTCATTTTTGCTTGGTTTTGACAGCTTATTTTTCTTTGGCCACAATTCTGCTCTGACAGATGCTCCGACATCAGCTTTTATTCATGTAATTTAAGTGTCAGGCTCACTGTGTGGGAATAACAGCAAGGAAGCCTGGCACAACAGACCAAAACAGCAGGGCAGGCTGCACTGGATGCCTGCACTGAGAATGGCAAAACCAACAGCATCTATTTTAATTGCCTTGTATAAATGCAAACTTACAAATAGCATAAACATTTCTCAATTACATAACTACAAATCACAGAATCACACAGAATAGCAGAATGCCAGGTTGGAAGAGACTCCAAGGATCAGTTGAGTTGTTCCTAGTCAAACACCAGCACTGAGTTACACATTAACCATTCCAGATGGAAACAAAACTAAACCCCACTTTTTTTGCCTTTTAAATGATAAAACTAAGACTCCCAAACTGTGGGTTTTTCCTGTGGCTCAAGAGGACCATTCAAGCACATCTTAAAATGATGTGATTTTAAAGCATTAATCCAATCACCTCTTCATCTCTAGGACCAAAACCACATCATGAAATGGTCAAGCCTCTACAAGACATGACTACTGGAATCATAGAATCATACCTGCGATTCTGGTGGACAAAACCCTTGGAATCATCAAGTTCAGTTAGCAGACTCCCAGAGCATTGGGGAAAAAACAGTCCCCAGGAAAAAAAAAAAACATGTCTTGCTACCTGTTCTGCAGCACACTCTCTTACTGGTTAACAGCAATAATCCACCCTTCTCTTTGAGTAGGCAACTTCCAGTTACTTCACATTTATCATGAAAAACCAGGATTTTGATAGGCTCTTACTCAACCACCCTGAGGTTAGGAACCAATACTTTGCAGTTGCAGAGAAAAACCACCAAGCAAGCACCCCCTCAACATTCCAAAACAGGAAAGCAAGTACATGGAAACTGATTAAACCCCAGCATTTTAAACATGCCCAGAGAAGTTGTGGAGGCTCCAACTCTGAAAGTGTCCAAAGCCAGCTTGATGCAGCTCTGAGCAAGCTGGTTTAGTAGGAAGTATCCCTGCCTGTGGCAAGGGGGTTGGAACTCGATCTTTTAAGGTATCTTCCAACCCAAACCATTCAGATTTTACATTTGCTAATGGAACTTTCTATTCTTAGTTACCTCATTTCTTGGGACCCGATGGTTTTGCCATTCTTGAGTTTGGCAATGCAATACTTGCCCTGTCTTACACCACCAGTGCCACTCAAAGACAGGCAGCAGCTGTGTATCAAGTTTTCAGTGGCTCGAGTCTGTAGATCACTGCATCACCCTCTAGTTATTTAGGCTTTGCCTGCTGTTTGTTGAAGGATTTGGGGGATATTTTGCTCTTCAGTGTTCCCCTATGAGGTCTTTTTTCTCCTCTTTTTTAAGTGCAATACTCAGATGAGGGATTTTGTGGTGCTTTTTATCTGTCAGTCCTCTTTGAACCTCTGGGGGCAAAAAAATGGGGCAGTTTCAGGGCACTCCGGCACTGTGGCAAGTCTATAGCACTATTTCTGCCCTGCTACAGCAAAGGGACAGAGAACCTGTGTCAGTAGATGACTGGTAATGCTGTAATATTGCCATTTGCTTACTTAAATAGCCTAACATTTTGTCTCAGCACATGGTCATTATCTTGGTTTATAAATTATGACTGAGAATGGAAAGCTTTTCAAGTAAAACTCTTCATATATTCTTTCTCTTGTGTTCTTCCTCTACCTCATTTCCTTTCTTGCTTTTCCAGATCATTTTTCTGACTTCAGAGCCAGTTTGTCCCAGCATTTTAATTCACATGGACAAAACACTACAAGGTACATGCCCCTTAGCAAGGGAACCCCTTGGGACCTGCTTCTGCAGCTCTGCAGAAAGCTCAGTGCTGTAAAGCCGCACGTACACCAGTGTCTGCAAGAGCAGGGTGGATTTGAGCAGCAGCTGGCTCTCAGCCTCTTCCCAGGAAAACACCCACTCAGCCCCCAGCATGGTTTTACCTTCAGGTCTTTGCTTACTTCTAGGATTGAGCTGAGACATAGATGACAAAGAATTCCTCAGCACCTGGAAGGCTGCCACATCCCACCAGGCTCTGGATGCACATCCAAAAACCTGCACTAACTCAGGCTTTGTTTCCAAAGAACAAGTCTCCCAGCCTGCTTACTGACAAGGTTCCAAGGGTATGCAGATAGGTGTGAACATGGCATGTTTCACTTCCAACCCCTCAAATAAATAAACCAGCATCTGTTGCCTTTTCCATCACTTCCACACACCAAGGCTGGAGCTGCAGAGGGATGCTGGGGCACTGACTGTCAGTGGAACGGCTACCACAAATCACAGAAGATAACATTTCTACATGGCTTAAAGAGAAACAACTTGTTTATTTATGCCATAAGAAGGCAGCTATCTCAATTAATGCTGTTTTCCTAAGAATTCAGGCATTTAAAAGCTCTGAGGAACCCAATTGCCACAGGGAAGCTGGCATGGGTAACTCTAAGGTTTTAACCTAATGTCCAGCCCTAGGCACCAAGCATGCATCACTCTCTTTTTGTCGGTCTGAGGAAGACAGTTTGCTGCTGCCAAGGAGGAATCGGGTATCCTAAGAGACTGGGATGTTTTCATTTGGAAAAGACCAAAGGAAGGAAAATCCTCCCTTTGCACATTCAGCTTCTGCTCAGCTATCCCTCCCAACAACACATCCCCTGCTCAGCTTCTCTTGGGCTGACCAAGGGGCAGCACCAAGACAAATCTGCAGCGATAAATACTCCAGCAGTGAGATGTTATCCAAAGCATCCCACCCAGTACACCTCACCACCAGCATGTCATGCCACTGGTTGTGCTATTAGCTGGAAAACACAACTATCACACAAAGCAAGAAAAAGCAGCAACAGGAAAGCTGCACTTAACTCCACAGGAGCACAGCATAGGCTAGGAAGTATCTGGCTAGAGAATGGCTCTGTGGAAAGGGACCTGGCAGTCCTGGTGGACACAAGCTCAATATGATGGTCAACCAGGGTACCATCAGCAGAGATAAAGAAGGCATCAAACCACTGTGCTCAGTGCTGATCAGGCCACACCTGGAATTCCGTGTTCAGTTTTGTTCATCACTATGCAAAAAAAGATGTGAACAGGCTGGAGAGGGTATAGAGAAGGCCCAACAAGATATTCAAAGACAGGGAAGCTGCCAGATAAGGAGGGGCTGAGAGAACTTGGTTTATTCATCCCAGAGAAAAGGTGGCTCAGGGTGAGACTTTATCACCGTGTCCCAGTATTTAAAGAGTGGCTAAAGCGAAGCCTCTCTTTTTACAAGGAGACACACGTTAAAGATGAAAGGTAATGGGTTCAGGTTACTCCTGCGGAGATGCCCAATGAACACAAGAGGGAAGTTTTTCACAGGAACCATCAGCCTTTGGAATAATCTGCTCAGGGAAGCAGTGTAGCCCCCAGCATGGACACTTGTTAAGACTCGACTGGGCACCGTGCTAGACTATGTTACCTAGACCCAGTTTAGCCAAGAAAGGCTGGCGCAGATTACCCTTGAGGTCCTCCCGCCTGGGCTTTCCCGACTCCTCACCTGCACGCTTGCAAACCTCACCGCTCCTGCAGGTACCCAAGGGAGATGAGACACCAGGTGCGTTTCAGTGCGCGGAGCCCCAGCTGCCCCCACGCCGGCACTCGTCACCTCGTGTGTCATTCACCGCTTCACTTCCACGCACTCACCGCCGCCGTTCCCCGGGCACCTCCCGGCCGGGCACCCGCCTCCGCCCCGGGGCGCCGCCGTTTTCCCTCTGCGGCTACGAGGAACCGTGAGCGAGCGCGGCGAGGGATCTTACCCCGTTGGCGGCGGCGATGCGGACGATGAGCTGGATGGCGTCCGTCATGTAGAAGCGGCCGTCTCCCCCCACCACCAGCGTGGCCTCTTGCCGCTCGGCCTGCGGCACGGTGGACAGGATGCTCTGGATGAAGTTCTCGGTGTAGTGGGCATTGCTCTGGAAGACCGTCACCCGCTTGCGGAGCCCGCTGGTACCGGGTTTCTGGTCGCCGTACGGCTTGGTCTTCACCGTCACGATCTTCACCATGGCCGGTCCCCGCTGCGAGTTCCGGGCGGCCACGGCGAGAGGGGGGAGCCGGCCTCGGGCCCCGCCGCCGCTCCCGCCCTACCGCCCGCCCCTTAAAGGCGCCGGCAGCCTCGCAGGCAGGCACATCTCCCTGCCCCGCCAGGAAAAAAACTATCCAGGGTGGAAAAACGGGATAACCGCAACCTGAGGAAGTTCAGCAAGGTCAAGCGTGCACCTGGGAAAGCAGAATCGGCACAAGGAGCGCCTGGAGCTGTGGGAGCAGAGCCAGAGGAGACCACAGAAGGATGGGAGTGCTGGAAGCACTCTGCTGTGAGGCCAGGCTGAGAGTTGGGGTTGTTCAGCCTGCACAAGAGAAGGCTCCAGAGAGACCTTCTGGTGGCCTTTCAGGACTCCAAGGGGCTGCTCAGAAAGCTGAGGACAGAGTTTTGAGCGTGGCCAGTTGTCAAAGGATAAAGGGTGATGGTTTGAAATCAAAAGCGGGACATTCAGACTGGAGAGACACAAGAAATGTTTGACACTGGGAGTGGTGAGACCTTGTCCCAGGTTGCCCATACTTTTGACAAGAAAGGTTGGATCAGATGATCCTTGAGGTCCCTTCCAGCCTGGTATTCTATTATCTATGATTCACTGCCTCACACTGCCAGTAAGGTGGCAGCAAGATGATGCCAGCCACACATCTTTGCACCAGAAGCTCTCAGAGGATACCTGTGATGACAAGCACTGTGTGGGGAGTGGAGGACTGAGGAACTTGGTCATCAGAGACAGGCTCTGGGCTCCTGAGTTGTTGACTACTCAACACAAGCAGGAAAGCCACCCAATGCTTCCAGAAGGGGAAGGGCAGTCTTAGCAACACCAGGAAGCAGCTGTATTTTGTTACTACAGGTTTAGTTTTCAAAAGAACTACAAGATCCCAGAAAAAACACTTCTTGGTCATGTCTCTCATGGAAGAAAAGAGACTGACATCTGTGTTCACTCTTAGAAGACAGAAGGTTTTTCCATCTTGGTGGTACACGGTCTTAGAGCAAACTGAGGCTGATTCTGCAGATAAATCAGATCTCTTACCTCCTTCGAGGCAGAAAAAGCAGACCCTACCACAGAGAGCTAGCTTATATTCCCACTTAAAGAGTTAGATAATGAGACTCTTCCTAGCAGTAAGAGGATCACCAAAAAAAGGTTCCACTGTGTATTGCTGTGTCATGTTCACTAGAGCCTACCTGCAGCAAACCCAAGACTGTTCACACACAATGATTTTTCAGCTAAGAACTTCAGCTTTAACCATTCCTTTCCTAAAAATGCAGGAGAATTTCTGTAGGGATTTCTGCCACATCTAGCAAGGTTGCTTTTATAAACAAAAGAAAGGCAAATATTGGAGTGCTGTGCTGTGCTGTACAGGCAGAGTGCTTCATGATTCCCAGCACCTCCTCAAAGATGTAGCTAGAACTGCTGATGTACCCACAGAGTCCTCGCCTAAGGCAGCGTTTAAAGAGCTGAGCCACCTGCTAGAAATTACCAATTATTTCTGGGGCCTCTTAACACAACTTCTACTCCTTCCAGACAATTCTGAAAATGAAAATGATGCCTGCTGCACTGGCTAAGAGAAGAAAAAAGGAAAGAAAAGCTGAAAGATCACCAGCAAACCTGCCTGAGTGGCAATTGCTGAGGCATGTAAATCACTGGCAGCCTCGAGCAGGGCTCTCATTTTGTAACTGACATTTTACTCGCCCAGGGTATGATTACAGCAGAGTGCAGGAGTTGCTGGCAGGTAAATATAGCCTTTCAGGACTGCTTGCTGCCCTTCCACATGAGGTCACATACATTTCATGTCTATTTTAAACTCAGACACTTTTTAAGCACCCAGCAACCAGGGTCATATTTTTTTTTCCCACATTAACAGACATTTAGAGGGGCCAGAAAAACATAATAGGGTGAATATGTCTGAATAGTACCTTGAAGCTGGTTTTCACTGCTATTGCAGCCTAAATGTGGTGGACTTCAGTCTCCTTGTTTCAGCTACCCTGAAAATAATTGCTGATAACCGTCAAGAGCCCAAGACAAACCTTCATTTTCCTCAAATAATCTTATTTCCTTATCATTTAGAATCACAGAATTGTTTTGGCTGGAAAAGACCTTTAGGATCATTGAGTCCAACCATTCTCTCACTCTACCACAGCTGGTGCTAAACCATGTCCTTCAGCACTGCATTTCTGCCTCTTTTCAACCCCTCCAGGAATAGAGGGATTCAACCACCTCCCTGCAGAGCCTGTTCCAGTGTCTGAGAACCCTTTTAGTGAAGAAATTCCTTCTAATATCCAACCTAAACCTCCCCTGATGCAACTCGAGGCTGTTTCCTCTTGTCTTAAATATGAAAAGGTAGACTTTAATTTTATATAAAAGGGTATGAATTCAGGCAGTAACTACTCAGAACACATCTAAGATACTGTCACCAAATGACAAAATAAAAAGGAATGAACCAAATCCTTGACCAGGTGGCAAAATAAATTCTATTTGCCCATGAGGAATGGGCACCTCACCTGCTATGAGGTGCCCATTCCTCATGACAGAACCACAGGAATGTTTAGTCAGGAAACCTTCAAACCCATTTAAGAAAGTAAGTTTCTGCTCAGTGAAGCAATTCCAGGGTGTGATGAAACTATATTATGTTACAGAAAACAAGAATATATCTAGGGGAATCTAGTGCCTAGATTTCTAGAACATATCTAGTGCCTTTATAAAGCAGAAGTACATTGCAAGTGCCAGCTCTGATACTTAACAGCACTAACTTTCATCATGCCTAAATGTTTCCATGCCTGTGTATTTCATTAAGCTCTATGTAACAAGTACTCTGCTACAGTTATCCCACCCCTAAGCTATCCCTAGAAATGTTTCTTAAAAGCCATTAGCAGAAGTGTGAGAGCAGCACTAAGTACTTCGGTGATTCACTTGCTTTAACAAATCAAATTCTACGAAGTACAAAGGTGTGCCTGCTGTTTGAGAAGGATAAGACCAGAAATTCTAAGGAAAAAAAATCCTGGTTTAGTCTGAAGGCTACCAAGAAGAAGTCTTCTCACAGGAACGTCTAACGAGGGACGAGGGAATGCACACAATTATAAACCCACTCCTCCTGCTCACTCTGTGGCATCACATGCTGAGAAACCTGTGTACACGAGAGAAAAGAGAGGAGAAACTGTTTATTACTTAGAACCTCAAGTGCTATGGAAGCTGAACAGTTTCATGACTGAATGTCCAGCATCTCTAATGACAGTCAGTGTTCAAAACTTACTACTGAACTGAATTGCACGACAGCAAAATACACCCCTAAGGGGCACTGAGCCTGCAGTTTGGACTGAATGAAGCTGAATCCAACATTAATTAAACACCTCCCAGGATCATACAGTAGATATCTAAAGTGTCAGCAGCAATATTAGAAGAGGCCTTAACCCTGCCCATGTCATCAGACTGTCTCTGTTCACCACTAGTTCGAATGTAGCCATGCTGGAAAGCTGTGAAATATGAAGTAGTTTGGATGCTTCTCCTTTTAAAAAGAAACACTTTAAAACTAATAAAACCTGGATTTTCCTCCTAAATAAATGAAGGAAAAAATATTACCTGCATTTATAATGTTTTTTTGAATCTTGTTCTATCCCTTAAAATCCACATTTAGATTTATATCACTACAGCCTGCCCAACTCTGGAACAGGGAGCAGCAGTCTCATGGCTGAATATGATCCATAAGTTAAACAAAAATCAGCCATCTGCAAATCCCACCGTGCATAAAGAGTGCAAATTCATCTTTTTGTTTCTGACTAGCATGTGCTTGGTCTGTTTCTCATAGAGATCAATCCATCTGATTTAAATCTGCCAATTTCAAAAAGAAAACACAGCTTTAGAAAACAAATGTTTAGAGTATTCCTCGAGGATCCAACCATTCTAGGTAACAGCACGGTTTAAATCTATTGCTCAGCACCCTGTCAAGCTGAGTCTTAAATATTAGTAAATAATACAATAATGGACAACTGGAACAGGCACAGAGATGGAAAACTGAGCAGCTATGGACTTTTACAGCCACCTGCACAGGCAAACATGGATATATCAAGTGTACGTCCAGCTATGAAACATCAAGAACTCAATCTGATCCATAAAGGTGATGAAGATGCCACAACCCTACATGCTCATTGCCATGCTAAAAGATCTGCAAGAGGAAACTGTAAAGATGTGACATGATTTTTTTTTTCCCTTTCTGCTTAGATTTTCAGTTGGTTAAACAATAAAAATCTTACCATCATGGATTTTGGTGCCACCTCCACAGCAAAAACAGTAAGTCCCCTATTACTCAGGCAGTTCTTACTCTGTTCATTGTTGACATGAAGAATCACTTTGTTTTCAGACTGTGAGTGAAAAAAAAACACGAAGGAACCCATTACTCTTACTGGTTAGGTGGCTGCTCTTTATGTAGCAACTCCACATTGCTCTTAGTTCCTCTGACTTTGCTATTTTATGAGATAGAAACACTTTAAGTGTGCTGATGCCTGTTCTCTTGGTAGACTAACAGTTCCAACTGTACATCTGCAGAGCCCAGATCACTGGCAAAAGTCATTCAAGAGTCACTGAAAAACACTGAACTTGGGAATACCATTTAGTGAGCAAACTACTTAGATTCTAACAGCTTACAGTGTTTCAAGAGATGACTGGACAAAATCATGCTAGATTTTAAGTACAAAGCAGATGTTTCTCTCTCAAATAGTCCTTGAACTGCAAATCACTAAAGGTGAGGACAGGAATCTGGAGAAGTCTCACTGGATGTTTGCCCAATTCCTGTTTACAACAGCCCCAATAGGCCACTTCTGAAGACTTCATTAACTGAGATTTACAAAAAAAAACCATCTGATGAACTTAATAGAAGTATAGTGACACAAAGAAAAGATGCTTACTAAAGCTATGCAAGAAGTATGCAATATATAAAACTGAAAGCTCAGCTAACAGGGATCCCCAGAAGAGGGGATCTTCTCAATGCTCATCGATATCTAAAGGGTGGAGGTCAAGGGGCTGGGGCCAGGCTCTCTTCAGTGGTCCCCAGGGACAGCACAAGAGGCAATTTCTATCAGTGTTGAAAAATAAACACAATCTAGTGTTAAGCTGCTTGTGGCTTTGATCTGCTGCCACAGATCATCACTTTGGTGAAGTCATCATTTCTATAAGGCAGTGAGATAAAGGCAAGCAGAAGAATTAGCTCTACAGCAAGACAGTTACAGCAAGAGGGACAAGGTCACTGACACTCACCTAGCACAGAAGGTATTGCACAGTAACTTTGTGCTTTGGGTAACAGGAAATGTCCCATTAACTGCTTGTTTTGGCATAGAAACAGGCAGAGAATAGGCACAGTGCTGCTTAGTCCCTGAGAAACTTGTGGCTGTGTGTGCAAGGTTTCTAATCTCCCCAGCCCCAGCTCACACCCTATGTACAGAAGGTTAGAAGACAAACACCTTCCTATACCCTCTGATTAAATACACAAGCAAGATTCCCTCGGGAGCTGGCATATTTCCTTAAGCACAGAAACAACAAAGAAACAATTCTATTTAAATCATCACTAGAGCAACTAAAGATCTAATTAGACTGCACTGCTTAGAAGACAACAAATGCATAAACCTGCTTTTTTGTTATTTCTCCCCAGGCTTCCATAACACCAAAAAAAAGCCTCCAATGTGGTTTACAAGGAAGTGCAACTCTTCGCTTCAACAGAAAGCAGAGGTATTGAAGAAACCTAAATGGTATAAAAGGCAGTGGCCAGTGATTTTAATCAGACAGCATCCAGTTGCCTTTGTACAGACCTCATCTTCTTCTCTCACATATCCCTAAACATATAAATAACTCCAGCATGCTCACCCTAAAGGGCGAAGTGCAGAGCTAAACTTTTAGTTCCAAGGAGTCTCAGCATTCAGTCCTAATATTAGTCCACCAACACATCCCTTTTGCATGTTTGCCCATTTAAAAATATACTTCTTGCTGGGATCTTCCAAGATTTAATGCACCTTAAGTTTAGCACCTTACTGCACTACATTTATTTACTCTCAGTTCCTGATATAAATGGAGAATGAAGTGGACATTCTTTAGGTTCTATGCAAAATTATTTAAGATCTTTGCTTCTAACAAACACTTTTGCTTGGAGTTATAATTGTGAACTGGGGTTAGTAAATTCACCAGTTAACAATTCATCCTAAATCATAATTATGCAAATTAATCATAGAATCATAGAATCAGCCAGGTTGGAAGAGACCAGCAAGATCATCCAGTCCAACCTAGCACCCAGCCCTGTCCAGTCAACCAGACCATGGCACTAAGTGCCTCATCCAGGCTTTTCTTCAACATCTCCAGGGATGGCAACTCCACCACCTCCCTGGGCAGCCCATTCCAATGCCAATCACTCTCTCTGCCAACAACTTCCTCATGATATCCAACCTAGACCTCCCCCCAGCACAACTTGAGACTGTGTTCAGGTAGTTGTAGACAGCAGTGAGCCTCTTCTGCAGGCTGCACACCCCCAGCTCCCTCAGCCTCTCCTCACAAGGCTGTGCTCCAGGCCCCTCACCAGCTTTGTCGCCCTCCTGTGGTCACATTCCAGTACCTCAACATCTCTCTTGAATTGAGGAGCCCAGAACTGGACACAGCACTCAAGGTGTGGCTTGACCAGTGCTGAGTACAGGGGCATAATAACCTCCCTTGTCCTACTGGCCATTGGCACTCCTGGCCACTCCTGGCCACCACTGCTGGCTCATCTTCAGCTACTATCTACCAGTACTTTTACTTTCTTAGACACAATGAAAATATCAAATGGTGAAAATGCTGTAGTCTTTGCTGTCTCTGTAATCGTATTTCCTCTTCTTAGTATTAGTTTTCTGGCATTACTAACATATTATGTCACCAATAAATAGGAAATTCTTGAAAAATTGGAACGTGAGCACAAGTAGTCAGACTCTATATGGTCTGCTTGCCTCATTTAATAAGCTGCCCTTTGCAAGAACACCAATGCAGACTGTTTCGAAGTCTGAGTGCTTCAGGTACTTTGGGTTTTTTAATGAACTAGATCCAGAAAGTTGGTATCAGAAATTAAACTTGTAGGAACAAAGGGAGAAGATTCACCACAATACCAGACCTTAGCACAAAGTACCTTGCAGAAGTCTCATGCCATACCTTATTTTCAATGACAGAAGTGATTCTCCTGTCTGCTTTGTAGGTGTAGACGACGATGTTCTCACAGCCATCCATTACTTTGGCCTCTCCTTTATTAAGAACAGACTTGCAAACAGCCCTGCTGAGTTGCCAGCTCCCTGCCTCTAGATACATGGCTTTAATTCTGGGTTTGCATTTTTCTGCATAGACGTCGATGACAAAGGGGCATGCCTGCAATGGACAAAATCAGTTTCATCAACACTTTATCTGTAGCTTTTCCTCTCAGATTTTCATCCACATCTTCAGATATGCTCTGAAGTAGAACTACCCAAATACAAGCAGATCATTAAATACTAAACTAATACTAATACTTCTCTGAAGAGCCCAGAGAAGAGAAGGTTTCGAGGAGACCTTATAGTGGCCTTCCAGTATCTGTAGGGGACCTACAGGAAGGCTGGGGAGGGACTACTGACAAGGTCTTGTACTGACAGGATGAAGGGCAATGGGTTTAAACTGGCAGAGGGGAGATTCAAACTAGATGTTAGGAAAGGGTTCTTTCCAGTGAGGGTGGTGAAATGCTGGCACAGGTTGGCCTAGGAGGTTGTGACTGCTCCCTGCCTGGAGGTGTTCAAGACCAGGTTAGATGGAGCCTTGAGCGACTTTTCCAGTGGGAGGTGTCCCTGCCTATGGCAGGGGTTTGGAAGTGGATGATCTTTGAGGTCCTTTCCAACCTAAACCATTCCATGACTCTAAACATTCAAAACCTGAAAGCTGTGGTATCCTTTTGAAACAAATGAAGACTCAGGGCAAATAAATGTTTTTCATACCAGTCACAGTAGACTCAACATGCAGTTTGGTGCATTCAGCTCCAATATAACAATCCCTTGGACAGCAAAATGTACAGGAATCGGAATTAAGGTGAAGTACAAATGTATTTCAGTCTCTGAAATAAACCTGTCTCCTTTACCTGTCACACCTCTGCTATTTGTACCACTTCAGACATAGTTAAGAGAAGGGGATGGGTTGGAGGGGACCTTAAAGATCATCTAGGTTCAACCTCCCTGCCTGTGGGTAGGGACACTTTCTACTAGACCAGTTGCTCAAGGCTCCATTCAGCCTGGCTTTGAACATTTTCAGGCTTGGAACTTCCACAAATGCCCTAACAGGCAGCAATACAGGTTGGGGGCTGCCCTGCTGGAAAGCAGCTTCATGGAGAAAGACACTGGAGTCTTGGTGGACAGCAAGTTCTGCATGGGCTGGCAATGTGCCCTTGTAGCCAATGGCATCTTGGGGTGCATCAAGAAAAGTGTGTCTGGCAGGTCTAGGGAGGTTCTTCTCCCCCTCTACTCTGCCCTGGTGAGATCACACCTGGAATACTGTGTCCAGTTCAAGAGAGATAGGGACCTGCTGGAGAGAGTGCAGCAGAGAGCCACAAGGATGACTAGGGGCTTGAGCATCTCCCCTATGAAGACAGACTGAGAAACCTGGGGCTGTTTAGTCTGGAGGAGACTGAGAGTAGATTTCATTAATGTATACAAATATCTGAGGGGTGGGTGTCAAGTGGATGGGGCTAATCTCTTTTTGGTGGTCAGCAGCAATAAGACAAGGAGCAATGGTTATGAACTTGAACATAGAAAGTTTCACCTCAATATGAGGAGAAACTTCTTCACAGCGAGGGTGACAGAGCCCTGAAACAGGCTGCCCAGAGAGGTTGTGGAGTCTCCTTCTCTGGAGACCTTCAAAACCCACCTGGATTCCTGTGCAGACTACCCTAGGGGAGCTTGCTTTGGCAGGGAGGTTGGTCTTTTTCAGCCTCTAATGTTCTGTGATTCAGTGATCTGTAATGCTGCATTAAGCAGTCTGCTCTTAAGAGTCTTGGCTGAGTACGTATAACAACCAGGAGTCTGCATTTTCTTAGACTCAGTAATAGCATTTTGGTTTCTCTCAGATGGCTACTGGCATCCACTGGGATTTCTCAAGTTCTGTCTTTTATTTGTTAGTTTCAATGATCCTGAAATACCAATCTCCTAAATCATCTGAAATCAAGAAATTAAAGGGTTAAATTACAGAGACAAGAACTAAAGTGTTCCAAGAGCTACGCTGTCCTTTGGCAAGCAAAGACTACAGCCATAAACCGCAGGTAATATAAAGCACAAAATGTCTTTCTGAAATGTCTAACTCGATAAAAACCTCCCCAAAATCTTCTTTCTTACAGGCCAGCTCCCCCTGACGTCTGAAATGCAGAAAGACAGTTTGTAGTTGCTCTGCTAACCCTAGCAGCAGGAAAAGGAGAAAGTGCTCATCACAAGAAATCTTTCATCATGAGTTTAGGATTTTCACTGAGAGATGTCTCAACTCTAAGGAGTGTTTTTGGTTCTGTAGGTATTCGTTTCCCACACATGTATTTTTATATGTGGGCTACACACTGACCTGTGTAATAATATGCAGGAAAAAAAGAATATAATCAGAGTGCAATTGTTAAAGAAATAATCTCTTCTTGGGAATGAAACTGAAATTATTAAACTATCTTTAGGTTTACTTTAAAAACTTTAAACTTTAGGTTTCTTTTTTTTTCTTGAATTGTTAGTATTTTTTTTCTTCATTAAAGAGAGTCTCTTTCTTTATGGGAACTATTTACATCAACACTGATACTGTTTCTGTAAAAAAATAGAAACTTTTTTTTTTTCCATGTAGAAGCACATAAGAAATCAGAGAAATAATTCCTGGCCCTGTAAAGAAAACTCTGTCACCCAAAGCCCCTCATTAAAATTTTAGGTGAATACCTTCAGACACTGTTATGAAAGGCAACAGTAACAGAAACAGCTATGACTGAAAATGATGAAATCTGAATCATGTGGGAAAATTCCACTCTCTTATCCTTACCTCCTTCTCTGGTGACTTGGGCCAGGAAAAAAACTTTTTTTAAGCAGAACATGTTTGCTGACAGGTCACAGTTTACCATCACTGTCTCCTTATCACTTCCCATCAGCAAGGTGCATGAGTTTTTGAAGGGGTATAACCCAAGGCTCCTTCTTCTGCAACCCCACAAAGTATTTGCTTTCTCCAAAACAAAAGGCAAATTTCCTCTTTCAGCAATGTCAACGTTATCCTAAGAAAGAGGACACCACAACAACTGAAAGCTGTGGCATAAACCCTGTACTAACAATGTTTGGACTCGATCACTGACCTACTAAATTCAATTTGTGACAGAAACAGTGCTGCAGTCAAACATATGTGGTGAGCTGTATAGGAAGCTGTTATTTTTGCTCTCTGGCTATCATACCTCTGTCATTTCTAATGCTTTATTGTAGCCCAGAGACAATAAAGTGACCCAAAGGTCACTAGGATCCCCTTCACGGTCATTGGCTTCCATGAGATTCAAATCCATAAATCCTTGTCTTGTTAGTTCATTCTTCTTCATATCAAAATTCTCTGTTTCAAAAGAAATATAAAGTAGAACTTAAACATCTGTTCTCTCTGCAAATACCCTTTTTCCTTCCAAAGCTAAACTCCCACTTAGGTCAACAAGGTTGAAAAGATGGAGCCATATTTGCAGCCTCAGGCTCTCCAGTATTATTTGGGAAAGAGTGTCCTTGACCAGCAATGTGCTCTTTGCAGAGCTTCCCTGTGGAGCTTAGATAATGACTAGAAACAGCTGCCCCTTCTATAACCCAAAAGAGAGTGAGAAAGAGTTAATACTGATTTATGGTTTTCTTTCCCAGTTGTATTGTGGTTGAGAATTGCAGAATGGGGTATATTAGGAATGGGAAATGAAAGTCTGCTGGAACAAACACCCTTAGTGTTTGAGGTCCTTGCTAGAGAAATGATTTACTTAGTTCCTAAAAAGCAATAAAATGCCAGTAATCCTAACACCCCTTTCTAGATGAGATATCATAGATGGACCACTCTAATGTCAGCAAACACATAATTGAAATGTCCTTGTGTCAGAAATGTTTTTAAATGGTTTTCTCATCTTCATAACAATACTAAATCTTTACTATATATTATTAAAAAGGGATTACCAAGCTAATAAATCTATCTAAGGGTACAGATGCTATAATAAATGGCTTGAACTTTGGTGTCAAGATTTATGATATTTGTCTGAACTCTCCAACTGATTAACGACCTGGTAAAACATTCACCATAGTCTCTCCTTTCCTCTCCTACACACCTCACACACCTCTTCTACCCACAGTGAGACCAGTGCACTGAGACATCACACTGACAAGGTCATCAAGTGTGGAATAGCATGGACAGGCATGAAAAGGACAGGAAATTCATCTACAGAAAGCATTTTTATATGAGCTTCCTATCATTTAGGAAAAAAAAGGCAGTATCTTAAGAGCGTTTAGAGGAGAAATAATTAGCAGGATCTGCCAGACTGAAAGTAATTAAACACTGTGCTAAAGCCTACAAAGGAATTAAATCAAACACGATACACAACAATATGCAATACTTGCATGGTAGAGAAAAGCTACAGAAAAACTCTCTTTCTTATAAAAACTTCTAATTATCATATAATGGCTTCTAAATTTCCAGCTCGTCCATTCAACTTTGTCTCATGCTTTGGAACTTCTGCTTCAGGCACAGTGTTATTACAGCGGCCTGCAGTCACTGGTGTCTGAATTCTCCCAGCCCTGCTATGAGGTCAGCATGTGTGTTTTCAGGGCCTTTGCAAGCTTAAGCAATGCCACAGAATTCCCATTTTCTTCAAAACCGACATTTGTAGCCCAGCACTGCTCCTGCAAGCCAGTAAGATACTAAGTAGCACGGGTGAGATGTAACAGCAGACAGAAAACAAAGCACAGCTGGAAGAGTCTAAACCATCAGCTTCCTTATCTCACAGACATCAGATGTCCCTGCTGAGTGCAGGGGGGGGTTGGACTAGATGACCTTGAAAAGTCCCTTCCAGCTCCAAGCAGTTGGGGATTCTATGATTACAGCTCATAGCTGTCATATAGCAGAGTATGGGCAAAGAATCCTCAAGGGCAGATGTTTAATGAAAAACTGTAGACATCTGAAGAAAAAAAATATAGTTGCAATAGGCATTTTCTAGGTCTAATTTTCTGAGCAATCATTGTAAGCTGTAAATGTAATTTTTAAAGCATTACACAGATGCTTTAAGTGCTTTAAATCAAATAGAATTTTTTTTTTTAAAGCATCATACAGATGCTTTAAACACAGATGTGATGCTTTAAACATAGATGTGGTGCTCAAGGACATGGTTTAGTGATGACCTGGCAGTGCTGGGTTAACAGTTGGACTCTGTGATCTTAAAAGGTCTTTCCCAACCTAAACAGTTCTGAGTATATATATGCATTAATTAAATGTCCCCCTTAGCACTCTGTGAGATACTAAAGCAGCATCAACCTAATCTGCAGAAAGGTGACTGATTAAACAAATACCTGTTCCAGTTTACTTCACCACACGATCCATGACTAGAAAATCGGTAGTTTTTTGGCAGCTACAAAAATCTTTCACCTACAAAACTTTGCAGTTAGCAACAGGAAGAATTTCCATAGCAGAAGATCAGTGGCACACGAACGAGAACGAAGAAAAGCAAAGGGTGGGAGGCTGGAAAAGGAAAAAAAAAGAAAAAGGGAGAAGAGAACAGTACCTTCAAGTGTTCTTGGTACAGGGTACAGAATGCTCAGTCCTTCTATACTATATGCATAGTAGGGTGTTACAAACAGCTTGCGAGTAGATCAAGAGCCCTGGTCAGTTGTATCAAGCACAGCACTGAACTTACCCTTACATACAGCCCATGCTTCCTCATCACATTTCTCACCACTAGTTCTCAGCTCAAAGAAGTTATATTCCTCCAAACTCAGAAGACCATTTCCATCCAAATCAATGGTCTCAAATATATCCAACAAAGCAGCTCTGGAAGATTAAAAAAGCAGAACTATTTCAAAATACTCCTGTTTGCTTTACTGTCTCCTCACACTGTCAGCAACTGCTCAGTCAGTTTGAGAACACTCTGTACAAACAGCACTTTAGGAACTTTTAAAGAGTCACCATGTCTGCTTTGGAACGTGACTCACCGGAACTCTTTGGTCAGAGCCAGGTCTCCATCTTCACCTCTGTACACCAATTTTGCTTCTCCAGTGATCTGCTGTTTTACCTTCTTCAACCTACAGCCTGTTGTGAACGGGAGCAGCCAGTAAACTCCTGATCCAAGCTCCCCTTTCCATCCAAACATCTACTCTTAAAAGAAGACAGGCCAGTTTGTAAGTTACTTCTCAAATTGTATCTTTCTTTTTTACTATAATATTCATACACAAGTGATGAATTACTTGAAAGCAGAGGTAATTCTAGGTTCTTTCCTGAAAGAAAATGATTAAAATAGATATCTCAGAAAAATACCTAACCTCTTTGGTTTGTTGTTCAGTAAAGTTCACCAGCTGGAGATGTTCTTGAGTTTCATTCTCCCTGAGAATAAAGAGAGCAGTGTCCACTGACAACCAAGGACAAGGCTTTCCTAAAAAAACAAAACATTCCCAACACAAATACTTACTAAAGGTCAGAAAATGTTATTTTCTGAACCCCAAAGTAGATATTTCTATGGTATTTATCAAGTTGATCCCTGTTATTGCATGATAGAAAAAAAAAAGTCCATTATATGGGGGTTGGAGCTGGATGATCCTTGAGGTCCCTTCCAACCTAAACCATTCTATGATTCTATATGCTGTCAGGATTTCCTTCCTATTTAGGCTGGTGGGATTAATTGTTCAGAGTCTTGTGGTTGTCTTACTGTGCTAGTTTGAGTCTAGCTGGGATATTTTGGTGAGAAGAATTAGATTCTAGGCTGTGAAAAGGAAACAATGGTGATGGCTACTGCGCTCATAGGCTTGCTGACATGGATAAGAACACAAACATAAATATGGATAAGGGAGTCTCTCTCTGAGCTTTTTGACCTGCAGACAGAACCTTTTCCATCCACTCTCTTCAAACAGACTTTCAGGATGCCGGGTGAGCTTTCTTCTCTGTGTGGGGGTATTTTTTTCTTTTCTTTCCTTTCTCTTTTCTCCCCTGTCTCTCTTCACTTTCCCTCTCCTCATCCCTATCCTCGTGTGTGTATGTTGTGTGAATGCAATATAGCTAGCCTATGCATTTGACACCATTTGTGCCTTAAGTCTGTGCCTGAGAATCTGAACTCCCTATATCCAGGATTCCTCTGGACTGGGACACCACTATTAATAGTTCTAATATTAAAATCTTTGGTAGCTAAGGAAGGTCTTTCCATTATTTTCTATTAGTAAAACATTATTACTTTCCTTTACACCAAAGCTCCTATACATTTGCAATTAAGAATGTCAGCAAAATCATATCATATTCTCCTCTGACGGTCTGTAGAATATTACTAAATTCATCTTGACTGGAAAAACACTGCAGACACTTCAGGATACCATAAGATGTGACTCTCAGAGAGGTTAAATTTTAATTATTTATAAGATTTAAATACAAGATCCCCACACAAAGAATCAATTAGGATTTTTTTGATCATGTAGGATTTGTTTATCTTGGGTTGGACTGAAATACAGACCTGTTGAACGGATGCCATTCGAATCTCTTTGATCCAAAGCTAACCAATCTGACTGATTTCAAGTGGCTTAAATGAAGATGGGCATTAAAATAGGCAAACTAAGCTATAGAACCCTCAGACTAGATTCATAACCACAACATCAAGATAACATGCTATAAAAAGCTATCATCTAGTATTTACAAAAGTCTTTAGAGTGGAAAATAGACTATTCACTGGTTTGTATTGCTGTTTCCCACAAAGCACCTTAACAGCCTGAAGAGAGACACTGCAAACACTGCCAACATTTAAATTGTGTAATTAAAAAGCTTAACAAATTTACAGTCAAAACTAGTCTAAGAGGTTGGCTGACTAAAGGGAGAAAGATAATGGACTTTGACAATTTGCATTTCCCAGGCAGCAAAAAAAAAAACTGAGCACAAAAACGGGTCACAACATTGGTGAAAGGGTTGGAAGCCCTCTGCTGTGAGGCCAGGCTGAGAGAGTTGAGGTTGTTCAGACCTGGAGATGAGAAGGCTCCAGGGAGACCCTCTGGTGGCCTCGCAATACTTAAAGGGGCCAAACAGAAAGCTGTTCAGACCTGGAGATGAGAAGGCTCCAGGGAGACCTTCTGGTGGCCTTTCAATACTTAAAGGGGCCAAAGAGAAAGCTGTGAAACACTTTTGAGCAGGACCTGTTGTGACAGGACAAGGAGTGATGGTTTAAACTAAAAAAGGGAGATTAAGGCTAGAAAAAAAAGAGGAAACGTTTGACACTGAGGGTGGTGAGGCACTGGCCCAGGTTGCCCAGAGAGGTGGTAGATGCCCCATCCCTGGAATCATTCCAGGTCAGGTTGCTTGGGGATCTGAGAAGCCTGCTTTAGTTGAAGATGTCCCTGCTGACTGCAGGGGCACTGGAACCAGATGATCTTAAAGGTCCCTCCCAACAAAAAGCATTCTGTGATTCTAAGATTCTAAGCAGAAAATGTGGTGTGAGAAGTAATAGAACCCAGAAATCTTCTCATATCACAGTATCAAAGTCCTCTGAGTGAGAAACAGGTGTATCAGCAGAAAATATTTATTTATAGAGGAAAGTTCTCCCCAAGAAACACAAATACCCTTACCTTCTACCTGATGAATGTTCAAAGGCTTGATGGTAATACACACTGCAGACCTCTGAGGTAAGTGCAGCTTGTACTTGTGACTAATGATTTCACCATCTTCTTCCAAGTAGAAGCATCCTTTCGACTGTGCCCATTGCCATTCCTGAAAACCAAGCAGATATTAGATATGGCCTGTGGTATGCACCACTGAAAGGCTGGAATTTTTGCTCCATTAGTTCCATCAGGTCAAAGAACCAAAAAGCAGAGCTGAATACTGAACAGTGAAGAGTTATTTGCTCAGATAAATCACAAGCACAAGTACCAGTCAAATTCAGTGGTTCTTCTTGACTTCTGGCAAAGCTATTGGAAAGACATAAACTGGAAGCTGCTCTACTTGTGGAGAACATGGCTCCTACAGAAACCAAGATTTTGCTGAGATCTTAAAACAGCTCCAAGTTTTGGTGGTGGTGTTTTTTTAAAAAGCAAGTCCTGATTCTGAAATTTCAAATACCATTTGAATATTTCTTTAACAAAACAAAAATAGAGTCCTCACAGAGATAAATAACCCTCCCTGGAGGAGTTCAAGGCCAGGTTGGATGAGGCCTTGTGCAACCTTGTCTGGTGGAAGGTGCCCCTGTCCCTGACAGAGGGGTTGGAAGTAGATCATCTTTAGCATCCCTTCCAAGCCAAACAATTATATGAATACTGAATGCCTCAAGGAATGAACAAAACATTCTGATTTGCTTTCCTGTTGCTGTGTCATTCTGTGGTTGCCTGCACTCTCTACCACTCTGTCTGGAGCACCTGAAACAGCTGCCCTTCACAAAGCTCCATTCAGAGTTGCAGGGTGGAAACTGCAGCTTCCTCTGCTCACTTTCTGCTTGGAACTTCTGAGCTTTCTCAATGGCAGCCTCAGCCTGCCTTAAAGCTTCTGTTGGTGCCCCATTTTCATCACAGAATTGGCCCACCAGTTTCCCCACGAGATCATAGCTGTCAATGCAGAAGGGCAGCCAGCTCTGAACGGCAAGCATCTCACCCAGTGACAGTGCTAAGACACTGTCCACCAGCCCAGTCTGGGGCAAATGCTTTGACAGCATCTCTCCCTGCAAGGCCATTGTGGGTACCGCTGGGACCGTAGTGCCTGCAGCCACGCTCCAGGTTGAAGACGCAGCCCAGCACGGCGAGGTAGAAGCCAGGCAATCCCATGGCCCCACGGTACCAGGCCAGCTTGGCGACACTCAGCAGGCAGCCCCGGGCCAAGGGCCACACCATCCAGCAGGGATCCAACTTGCAGCCCAGCAACTAGGCTGCCCTCAGGCACAGCAGCACTTTCCCTACTCCGGATTAACTCCATGATTTCTCGTCACTCTCCCAGCAATGAAAGATAGCTTTTCTGAGCAGAGCCTAACAGGAGCAATCTTGCAGTGTAGAGAGCTCTGTCCAGATGGTTGTACCTATGCTTAGTGTTCAGTGCCACAGGTAAGCTAACATAGACTTGAGAAGAGAGCTTTATAAAATGGAGAATCTCTGCATAAAACTCCCAGTAAGGAGGCTGACTACTAACCCCAAGGCTGCATAGTCTTCAGCAGAGTGCTACATTTCACTTCTGCTCTATTTACCACACTCTGGTTAAGCTGATGCTCTTTTACAGTCAGTGGCCTAAAGGTGTCAGGCAAGAACTGGACTTTGCTAGTGCCTGCACAGCCAGGATGGTGAGTAACACACTTGGTAATACATGCAGCTCTGATCCTGAATTTGGATTTCTCCACCAGAACTCTGCCTTTCCTAAGAATATAAATTACTCTGGGACTCATGGATTTAAAAGCATTCAGTCCTGTGCCAGTCTTGCCATCGATTTCTGTTGGAACGAGATCAACTCCTCTACACTAAATATTTCTCATTTAGCCATTACCAAAGTCATTTTCATTCTACTCCTTCCTGCTTTTAGAACTTTGTAAAAATTAATTAAAACAAAGAGAGATGTACTTTGAGAAACCGGCATAGAAAGGCTGCAGAATCTAATACTATCCCTCATTTCATTTTGTGCTTTTGAATCACTTTGAAGTTACACCCAAATAGCACAAACTCAGATACAAAAAAGAACCTTACACTAAAGGAATAAAAAAATCACATCATCTTGAAAACATAAATGTGGATAAACACTGAGAATTCCAAATTTTACATGGCTGGAAGCTATCTTCATCTCAAGTCATTTATTATTATGTAAGACTCCACTGTCCCAAGATGCTGTCACCATTCAAGATGCTGATCTAAAGACAACAGTTATTTCATCCTCAGTAACCCAATAGTTTTTGGTTGCATAATGTCCTACACTCAGTTTAGAAGACAAATTCTGTGAGTTATATTTGCATACAGCTGACAACATGGTGCACCTTTAAGTGGAAACACATTGCAACTCACTTTCTGCTGCTCTTTGGAGGTTTAGGATTTTTACACAACATGAAGACTTTGCTGAAGGAGCTCTAAGGGACTTTAAAAGTAAATATGCATCCTCAGAGTACAAACAGACAAAGATCAATGAAGACATCTAAAATAAAATGAGACATCCAATCCCTGATGGAAACTAATATCCAAGTGTCTCCTCTCCCATAAAAACAAATAAGCCTGATGGATGGAAGCTGCCTATGATACTTGGTCCAGAGAGTCAGAGATCAGTCCCTGGCCACCTCTTATGTAGTTGTCTAGTCCTAATTAACAAGGCCACCTAAAAATTTTATACCAGTTTTTATGATGAAATTTGATTTTTAGTGATGGGATATGCAAAAGGGTCCAATAATAAAGAAAAAATAAGAAATGATCAGGGGCCTACAGCCTGGACAGGCTGAGGGAGCTGGGGTTGTTCAGCCTGAGGAAGAGAAGGCTCCAGGGAGATCCTGTAGCAACCTTCCAGTACCTGAAGAGGGCTTAAGGGAAGGCTGCAGAGGGACTGTTTACAATGCCTGCAGTGATAGGAAGAGGGGCAATGGTTTCAAATTAGACTGGATATTAGGAACAAGTTCTAGATCATGAGAGTGGTGGAACACGGGAAAAGGTTGCTTGCAGAGGCAGTTGAGGCCCCATCTCTGGAGTTATTAAAGGTCAGGCTCAACAGGGGTCTGATCTAGTGGAGGATGTCCCTGCTAGCTGCAAGGGGTGTGGACTAGATGACCTTTGGAGGTCCCTTCCAACTCAAAGCATTCTATGGTTTTATGAAATAAGTTAACAGAGATAAAACATTATTTGACTTCATGATGAGGGTCACATGTTGAACAACAGAGTTCTTCCAGGCAAACGTGAGTATTGGGAGTGGCCCTGCAGAGTTAGATAATGGTTAGACTTGATGATCTTAAAGGTCTTTTCCAACCATAGTCATCCTGTGCTGCTAACCTTTGAGTCAACCTAAATCAGGGGTAGAATTCAAATATATAGCTTAGTCTGGATAGGGCTGAGTGATAGGTTGGACTGGATGATCTTGGAGGTCTCTTCAAACCTGGTTGATTCTATTCTATTCTATTCTAGTCTAGTCTGAGGTAACCTTTTTTTTCACCTCCTTCAGCCTCTAAGCTCAAGACCTTACAGACATGTTTGAGAAAATGACATTTCAGAAAGCTCACATCCCAAAGGCCTGGTAATGAAGCAATGTGGCTGTTCTCTGAGACAGAAGTACACAATACTAAGTTTCGACAGCAGTCCAAAGGTGCTACAACTATTCAGAAAGATACTGTGACCATTTTCGTGTACAAAAATTACCCTAACATGTTCTCACCAAGGTAGTCTTCAGACTACCACCTCACAGATGCAGAGTAACTTCGTCCTGTTTGTTTATTTTTCTCTAGCTGTTATTTCAGATTCAAGTCAACTGTTTTCTTGCAGTTTTGCATTTGGATGGGCATTGTTATAACAACAGGGACAGCAAATGATCCAAGTAACCAGGGACATTCCCTCAGGGAGCAGTGTGCAGGTTAAAACATGAGCTTAAGTTGGACAGTGCTTGAGCAATCAAACCCTTCCCTGTTATTGTCGCAGAGAGCAGAAGGTGGTGCTATATTCTCTGAATTGTCCATGTCAAAGGACAATAGGAACCTAAACTTGGGAAGCTAATTCCTTTGGGATTTTAAAATGTCACTTCAAAGCATACCAGAAGTTGTCAAAGTTGTCAAGCAGAAGTTGCTACCATACTGGGAAATGTTTGTATTAGAAAGGTTAATTATAACATTGATTACTGCTTGATGCTAATCACATCGAGGTGATGGAATAGGTCCAGAGAAGGCCAAAGCTGGAGAACAGGTTTGGGATTGTTCATCCAGCAGAAAAAGAGGATAAGGGGAGGCCTTCTGGCTCTCTACAACTCCCTGAGAGAAGATTTGCAGCAGGGGAAGTTTAGGTTGGGTATTAGAAGAATCTTTTTCACTGAAAGGGTTCTCAAAAACTGGGACAGGTTCCCCAAGGAGGTGGTTGAATCCCCAGACCTGAAGGTGTTTCAAAGAGGCAGAGATGTGGTGCTGAGAGACATGGTTTAGCACCAGATTTGGTAGAGTTAGACTCAATGTGTGATTGGACTCAGTGATCTGAAAGGTCTTTTCCAACTGAAATATTACAGACTACCTGCTGCTAGAGCTGGTCACTCCTCAAAAACGTATTCCACTGCTTTACAATTTAAGCTGTTACTGAAATTGTCCTCACACTCAGGTATAATTCCAAATAAAAAGCAATGCTAGTGAGAGGAACTGTTCCTGTATTGGAAGAACCTCAGCTCTTTCTCTTGTACAAACCTGTTCCATATGCACAGAAGTCTTGCTAGTTCAATTCCATGAGGCTGTGCAACAGGTGTGAGTGGGAACATACCTGTTTCTCTCAGGAAAAAGATTTCTCTTAGCTATTTCTTTTGCTGCCTGCTGTGTGTAGAGGTCTTCTACCAACTTCAGTAGAGCAGAATGCAGAGATGAGATAATTTAGCTACTGAAAGCAGAGAGAAGATCGAAGATCTTAGAACCTGATACACCCTGCCTTTTGTTGTTGTTAAGTCTTGATTAAACCCAAGACAAAGAATATTTTGCAGAAATTGAAGACCTCCATTAGTCATCTTCAAGTGAACTGTGATTCAGGTACAGCTGAAGCCCAACAGGTCAGCATGTTATTTATGCACTTCATTAACTACTTTTTTTCCTCCCCACTTTTATTTATCTAGCTCCAAACACGTCACAAAACTCCATTGACAAAAAGAAAGCATGTGGAAGAAGGTACTATGAACACATTCTGTGTTTCCTATGGGGTTTTAGATTCACCTATCTTAACTTCTACCATTTTCCTCTGTCAAAAATGTAAAGCTGGCATTGGTTCAACTTCTTGATGACAAAATTTTGTTACTGAGAGGTGAATTGCAGGGGGAAAATATTTATATATATTTCTGAATATAAAGTAATCAGAAGAATTTTTGAGTGCCAGATTCTGATCCACACCACCTCTGTGCATTTATTAATTGACTTTTGAGAGTCAGCATTGTGCTCTTAATAAAAAGCTGTCCCAAAAAAGTAATTTTATTTATATCTTTTCATGATTCCTTATTGATTTCAGGTTTTGAATGATGCTAACAGATAGCAGCCAACATCTGCAGCTGCTTTTTTTCTATTAGTTATTACTAGCTTGTACAAAAGAAGGAGGAAAACAATATTGGAAGACTGTGTGCTGGTTTTCTACACTACACATCATGTTTGAACAAGGTGAAACTGCAGGTTAAATTGCATGAAGGTCCAGCTACCTAAACAGACTGCAAAAAAATTCCTTTGAGATTATGTTTTTAAATTTTAATATAGAACAAATGTCACTGTATAGCAATGGTGAAGATATAAAGGACTTCAGAGTTCAATAACAAACACAGAGTTGTTATTTGAAACAAAAATGTAGCTCATGAGAACAATCAGTCCAGTTTTCTAGCAGCAGTTATGCTGTGTGGTCATAACCATTTTTCCCCTCTTATACAGGAGTCTCAAGGTGCACATTTTTAATGTATCCCAGCAGTTTCCAGTTAATGTTTTATATTCCTACAGCTATTATTTTCTGTTGAAAGAAAACTAGTAAAAGCTCAGTCAAGAAAGAGAAAACAAAGGAAGAAGATCAATATTAACACTCTACAAATATTGACTTAGCAAAGTGACTTTGTTGTTGTTCTCCCACAGGAATTTCTATTGAATGAGTGATTTATTTAAAAGAAAATATTGATAGGACATATTAGTCTAACTAAAAATCAATATTTTCAGGCCAGAGCCTGTATTTACAAAGTAATGCCCAAACTGAGTATGCTCACAGCTCTTGTTATTTATTTCCAATTACCTTTCATATAAAGGTTTATGATGCACAATCTTTCAGGCTACTTAAGCATTTGAAGTTCTCACCAACCTAATCAATGATTCATCTTTAAATTTCTCAAAAAGCCATTAAATGTTTTATCCAACAGTGGTTGCATTTATTAAAAACACACACTTTGTTCTATTAAGCCTTCACACCTGAAAAATTATTTGCAATAACCAGGTGTCAGCAAAGCCAACAACATATAAAAATGTTCATCATAAGACGTAGCAAGAAACTTTTCAATCGTTTATGGCTGCCCTTGACAAACTATTAATAAAATATAAGCTAAAAATCAGAGAAAACCAATTTCTTATTTGAAATGCAACAACACATGTGCCTAGAGGAAAACAGAATCATTTCCATAGGTCTAGCTTATGTGATACCTTCATTGTGTCTGGTTCAATTAGCTTTGTGTTTCTGTGGCTACTGGCACCCATGGTGATGGTGGTAGATACAGCTGCTTTGCAAGTTTGAGCTGATGAGGGTCTTGAAGGACTTCTGCTATCACCTATAAACAGAGATATTTTGTTACAATTTCATACTTTCAACCCACTTCTAGTGGCTATTTATCACCAAGTCTTACTTTTACAGGCACACAGTAAAAAACTGAGCGAGAACAATGTCAGTCAGATAAACTGACTTCCTCTGTAACTGTGTAGCATTGAATAATTCACTTACCAAACATCTTCACCTCCCTAACTGTGCAACCCAGGTGAACAGGCATGGCACACAGATGACAGAACCTTGGAACCAAATCTGCCTGGAGGATGTGAAATTGTTACCACGTGATTCCATTTGCCTTGGAATCAAGGTAAATCTGTCCTAAGAGGACAGGTTTAACGTGCTTCTAATTTAAAGTTGTTTCTCTTCACTGTTTCCTTGCTAGACAGCACATCACTTAAGCAACAGCTGCAACAAACTGGTTCAATGTAATTACTTCCAAGCGTTTATTTTCTGGTTCCTTCACTGGGGCACTTCTGCTGATGGAATTGTTAACTTAGCTACATAAACTCAGTCTTCATCACTGTCTTGTCACCCTTGGACCTCTTCAGTATTGCCTAGAATTGAAGCAACTTAAACAGTACACACTCCACATGAATATTTCATGTGTGGTACCTTTGTGGTGGTCTTTTTCCAGTCTGGGAAGGTTTTGAAGCACCTTTGTAACTTCAAGAGGAACATTAAACTCTCATACTGATTGTGCTTGAGAAGTAGCCTTGATAATTGAAACAACCAGACTGCTTATTGATAAATGTTTAAGGTTTCATCTCTATTCTGGGAAGGAAATAACTAGCTATCTTGCAACATCTGAGCATTCAGTTTCTGTCTTCCCTATGGACTGTGCCACGTGAGTCAATAAAACTCACCCTCGAGAATTCGAGAGCTTCAGATCACAGTGGTAGCAGAAGTCCATTTGAACATGAAGGTCAGATAGGTCCTAGTATGAAATAGAAATACCTTTTGTTGGTGCCACTTTGTGATCAGTTTTCCTTGAGATCCTTGGTGATGGTTTTGACACTGGCAGTGTGATTCCTGCAGAGGAAGAAGTTTCAGTTTGACTTCCAAACTGCTGCTGCCTCAGTCGACTATCCACTTCCAGTTTCTCTCGTGCAGTCTTGCAGCACTGCTCACTGGCTGCCATGTAGAAGTCACAAAACTTTGGATGAAGAAAAGTAAGCTGTGAGTGAAACATTCTCTCATAGTTTTAAGGATCACAAGGTAACACCAGCAATGAAAGGACAGGTCAAGAGATTTCCCCTAAAACACTTAGTCTTAAAGCACAATATTAATGTTAATTTTCATGAATGAAGAGTGACCACTCGAGTGACACAGCAAAATGGAGCCATGACTCAACAAAAAGGTCCAACATAGAATGAAAATTAAGTGCAACCTTCATCCCATGAGGTAATTCATATTTCTTTCTAGGTATTTGAAAACATTGATTTTTTAACATGATTTTTAATAGGGGGATGGTTTTTCTCCTGTGAAACTGTATTTATGTCCAAATCTTTGGGACTGTTTATTCAATTCAAAACTTATCAATGCTGATGTCTGAAAAGACTTGAAAGCTTTTGCATCTTGAAAGTTAGATGTTTAACGTACACAATAATGGCCCACATGCAGGAAACTACCAAATGTCACTGTCCTGGTTTGAGCTAGCACAGAACCAATTGCTTGATTTTAGTTCCCAGCTCAGTTTCTGCTTAGTGACAGCACTTTCTGCAGTTCAAGGCATGTTTTCACATGCAGAGGCTGCTTCTAATAGTGAGAATGTGATGGGGAGAGTCACTGCCATGGGCTAGGCTTGAAGGCTTTGCCTTGGACTTGCTTTGGACACACCAAAAGCACTGCTACATCTTGTGCCCCATGCTGAGGGGTAGGAAGTCAGAGGAGGCACTTGTGGGGAGAAGCAGACAGAACAAATTACCCTAAATGACCAATAAGGGATTCCATCCCATAGACAACATCCTCAGGATCAAATTGAGGGATCACCAGGGTCAAGCCTCAGTTGCCAGCATCCAAAGACTCCATCTATTCTACCTTTGATCCCAATCCATGTATTCCTGAACCCATTCCCCAAATCCAGCTCCTGAATCTGGCTCACATCTGCTAGTAAGTCCAGTCTGGGACTTCCCCAGTGCCTGCCCCCAGCATTACTGGTGACTGTGACTAACTGCCACCAGGGAGCCGTGTTCCATATTGGTTTGTATCTCCTTTTACCTATTTCAAGTTATTGTTACTTTCATTAAAGCTTTGGTTTTCCTTCCCAACCCATCAGTCTCCCTTTCCCCTTTTTCTTCCCTTTGGGAAGCAGAAAGGTTGACAGAGAGACTCATTAGTGGCCAGTCCAGCCCTAATCCTTGACAGTCACAGACACAGCAACTCTGCCAAGATGTTTGCTGTTAGTTGTCACCTATATCCTGCCACTCCTTTAACTCCTATCTTCACACATGCTGTTAGGCTTTGTGCTTACTGATGGGCTCTGCCTAACTGAATCACAGAATCAGCCAGGTTAGAAGAGATCTCCAAGATCATCCAGCCCAACCTAGCACCCAGCCCTATCCAGTCAACTAGACCATGGCACTAAGTTCACATGCAGTAAGTGACCTTTTCAAGGACAGTAGCCAGATAAAGTAAAGGAAACAGCCCATGTTGCAGTACACAGCCAGCTGCAGGGCACTTAGGGTAAGGTTGTGAACAGACCAACTCATGGAGGTGGGATGTGTTGTGTTTGATAACATTCTCAGGAACCTCAAGCCAATAACACAAGAACAAATAACATTACCCTGTTTGTCATACCTTGTTGTAGTCAAGTTTGCCACTGCAGTTAAAGTCAGCTTGTTTAAGAATGCTGCTCACTTCATCTCGACTCATTCTTTCACCTCTCTGCAATAATAAAACAACTCAGTTTGGAATCCTAATCAAGAATGCTGCTCACCTACAACTTAGTTTGGGATCCTGATCAAGAATGCTGCCCACCTACAACTCGGTTTGGGTTCTTAATCAAGAATGCTGCTTACTTGCAGCACATGTTTAATAAAAACACAAAGGAAGGTTCCTTTAAATATCCTTTCAGGGAATCTTCTCTGGGGATTGATTTAAATGGCTTTCAATTTGAATCATCAAAACAAAGGTCAATGTCATCAAAAAAATATGTCCCTACAATGCCACTAAATATTCAGTAGGCAAATCACACCAGTTTATGCAATTTTATTATGTCCTCTAGAAATCTACCCTGAATCATAGAACCACAGAACCACTGAGGCTGGATAAGACCTTTGAGATCATGGAGTCCAGCTGCTCACCTATAGCTCACAATCCCACCACTACTGCTAAGCTACTACCACTAAACCAGGTCCTTCGGCACCACATTAACACATCTTTTCAATACCTCCAGGGATGAGGACTCCAGTACCTCCCTAGGCAGCCTGCTGCAATGCCTGAATGACACATTCATTTCAGAAAATCTTCCATAATCTGGGGAGTCATAGAATCATAGAATGGAGAGTCTCAGCTCTCAGTCATCCTTACTTACACCGTAGCATGCTAAGAACCAAGAGACAACTCCATAAGGGTCAGTCTCACTTACTGACTTGAGCTATCCTATTACACCAGGCTACTTCTGCCATTTTGCTCACTAAAAGGGTTACTCTGGGCATATATATTTGCCTTGCACTGATCTCTTATTGAAATCATTATGGTGAGGCCAAAGCAATTTGTTTCCTTTTGGATCCAGGTCTGAACTGTGTGTCAGAACATAACCTCATTGCCCCACTTGCAACACGGTGACAAGGTACATCTCTTAGGTACATCTCTTAGGAACTCCTGGGTTCTTTCACGAGGTCCTCCAGCAATTTGCTCTACACGGATGTATACAACTGTTAGCAGTGACACAGCAATATGTGACTGCTGCACAGAAGTCTACTTCACTTTTCAGCTATAGATGTGTGGTGTAAACTTGGAAATAACTGAAAACTAATGGGAATGTCATTATTGGAAAGCACATCATGTGGACATTGTTGGCCCAGAGCCATAGTGAATTGTAACAAATCAAATCCTGACCCTCCTGTCTTTCAACAGCACCAGTTGCTACTGCGGGCATTCAGTCTTCAGTGTGGGTCTATATAAAGCAATACCCTGACCTTATGTAACAACAGAGTTTATAGCTCTTTGTGGCATAACTATGGTAGCACTCAGCACCTCTTATTTCTATCTTAAGTTATATAAAGATGATTCCCTCACCATTGAAACCAAATCTTTTTGTTCATGCAGAATGGAGGTTGAAAGTTCTGCCACAGTGAAGTAAACGTTTTGTTTCACAGAGTTAATCACCACAAATACAGTATGAAAACTGTTTGTTTCTTCTGTCCCAGTTTGCTCTCTTGTACATTTCCTTAAAAATTGGTTTATTCTCACTTTTGAGCACTCTATTAGAATTCTACTACCAGTCTATTTTTAGTTGCTACTGCTCCTCAGTGCAGTATACTTGGCTTTTGTAAAGGGGGCAGCTGTACAGAGGAAAAAAAAACAAAGGGAAAGGAAATCATGATAATCATCTGTGATGTACATCTCTATGCAATTGCAATGGACAGACATTATCAACTGCAAGATTGTAAAGGGAAAAAATGGAAGAAAGATCAGATAACCACAGAAAATTAGACAAAAAATTGCAAACACCTCCTCTAAAAAAAAACCAAACAAACACACAAAAAACAATTATTGATATTTTTGATCAGGAATATGTGTTTACACATACAGATATCCAAAAATCCTTAATGGTTAAAGATATGTAATTGTTTCTACTGACACTTACCATTGTAAGAACTTGATAAAGTTCATCATGTAAGATATATCCAGTCTTATCTGTGTCTAGCTTTCCGAATGCTTCAAGCAGTTCAGTTTTTGTAGCTGTTTTTTCTTGTTTTAAAATAGTACAAAAATCATCAAAATTCAGTGTGGTTGTTTGTGACGTCCAATATTTATTAAGTGTCTTCTGAGATGGATTCCTTCCAGCCTGCTGAAGTACTGAACAATAAACCACAATGTTAACTATATATTCCAGCTGTCAGTAAAGGACTTCTCTCAGGACATCCTTTAATCACTTGCCATGTTCAGACTTGGTTTTTAAAGCCAAATCAATCCCAGGGAAACAGGCCTGAAGGACAGCTTTGCCCATAGTCTCAATCCTGTACTTGACTAATACAGAGTGACCATGACCTTCCCTAGCCTTGAATTCACTAGTTTGTAGCAGAGAGGCTCAAACAGCCTAAGGGGCAGATGAGCTCACTTGCATGCAGACAGCAAACAAGCAGTGCTTGGCATCCTAGATCATCCCTCACAAATGATGACCCAGCACAGAGATGACATCTACCACACTGCTGAGAACCACACCCAGAGAGCATTCTGGGACTTCTTGTAACACAACAATATAATGGGAACTGTTCTGTTTAAAGGCTCTGCAATTTCTACTTAATCATGTGCACTGCTCCCCCAAACCCAGAGGGATATCTTCCTTAAAGAAACTTAATGAGTTCATGCGTATAATTAAGCCAAATATCCATTCAGTCTCCTCACAGAAAAAAATCCCAGCATGGTGGGAGTTGGAAGGGACCTCTGGAGATGATGCTGTCCAACCAACCTGCTTTAGCAGGGGCACCCACAGCAGGTTGCTGAGGATCACAATATCTGAACGTGAGTTTGGTATCTCTCCACAGAAAGAGACTCCACGACCTGTCTGGGCAAACTGCTCCAGGGCTGCAACACCCTCACACCCAAGAAGTTTCTCCTCCTATTCAGATGGAACCTCCTGGGTTTCTTTATGCCTGTTGCCATTTGTCCTCTCACTGGGCACCACTGTGAAGAGTCTGGACTAGTTCTTTTGTCCCCCCACCCTTTAGCTCTTGCTGAACATTGAGAAGATCTCTCGGACTGCTGTTCACCAGGCTAAACAGCCCCAGGTCTCAGCCTCACCACGGCAGAGCAGATGAGGAAGAAAACCCTCTTCAACCTGCTGTCCACAGTTCTTAATGCACCTTCCTTAAGTGACAAGTGTAAAATTCAGCCCATTGTCTCCATTCCCTGCCTTAACATCAAGAACCTACTATTTGTAAGCTTGCACATTATTAGAGCCTGTTTATACTGTGGTCCATATATATCACAGAATTAACTAGGTTGGAAAAGCCCTTCAAGATCATCAAGTCCAACCTATCTTTCTGCCTTGCCCAGGACTGAGATCTTGTGCAGAACTTATCTCAGTATTTTGTCACATCTATACATTTAAACTTGTCAATCCAAATGATGCAACGTGATATCAAATGTAAAGGATAAATTATACCAACAGACACACATTGATAAGGAAAACAGTCAATATCTCACACAGAACCAGTCCCACTGCTCCTGCAACTGGGATCCTTCAAAAATCATTTTCTGGAACTATTCTGCCCTTAAAAGCTTTCACTGAAAACATTCTTTCATCAGTTTCCAGTGTGAAGAAGGTTTTATCATAAACTGAAATTAAATTCAAATGCAAAGCCTATCTGAGACTGGATGGATTCTTTTATATCTTCCCATATAATCTTGATTTTAGAGAAAAAAGCCATCTTTCCTCTCCACTTAGAATGGCAGCTTGGCTTTTAGCCAGCTGACCAAGTCTATAGCAGCTGAGAGCAGTTCAGAAGCATCTGTGAAATGAGGTGGCGGCAATCATTACAATTCTCAGTAGGCAACTGTGTCACCATCAAAACAAACAAACAGAAGCAGACACCTTTGTTGCTAATCTCCATCTGAATGCCAAGGACTAAATAAAGGTTTCTCCCCTGGCACCTCTACGAGCAGAGTCACAGAACACAGCAAAGCTTACATCTTTATCCATGCCAGGCTTGGGCACAGAGCAATTGTTTCAGGATTTCAGTGTCAAGGTCAGCCAAGAAAGGGCAGTTACTCTGTGTGCTTGTTTAGGTGGACAGCAGAGTTCCCTGGAATCACAGAACTGCTGAGACTGGGAGAGACCATCAAGATCACCAAGTCCAACTGCTCACAATCTCACCACTACTGCTAAGCTACTACCCCTAAACTGTGTCACTCAGCACCACATTCATGCATCTTTTAAATACTTCCAGGGATGGGGACTCCACCAACTCCTTGAGCAGCCTATTCCAATGTTTAAGAACCCTTTCTGTGAGGGATTTTTAACTAATATCCACTCTAAACCTCCCTTGGCACGGTCCTGTCACTTGTTACTTGAGAGAAGAGATCAAGCCTCATCTAGCTCCAACCTCCTTTCAGGGAGTTGTACAGGCAGATGAGGTCTCCCCTCAGCCTTCTCTTCTGAAGACTAAACAACTCTAGTTCCCTCAGCCGCTCCTCCTAAGAGTTGCGTTCAAGGCTCTTTGCCAGCTTAGCTGCTCTGCTCTGGACATGCTCCAGCACCTCAATGGCCTTGTTGGAATGAGGGGCTCAAAATCAACCACAGTACTTGAGGTGCGGCCTCACCAGTGCCAAGTAGAGGGGGTGAACCACATCCCTATCAACCTGCTGGCAAATGTGGCTATAGCACAGCCTCCACTTATATTTAACAAAGTATCCTTCAAATACACAATTTTATCCTTTCAGATGGCAAAGTCAGCATTTGCCATACCCTACATGCCTACCAAGTTTGCATTTCTGAAAGTTCAGTTAGACTGCACCTTGACTCTGCTAAAACCCCTAGGTAATTTGACAACACAGGATATGAAGCTAGTATCCATGAATAAGTAAAACTTCAACAGATTAGATTTCACAAGGCCAGTTTCCAAGCGAGTATTTTACAGTGTGGAATGTTAGTCAACCATGGCGAAGCAAAGGAGTCAAACATGGCAAAGCAAATGAGGCTTAAACACCGGCACCACTCATTTGAGCATTGACAGAATTTACTGAAGGTCTGATTAATGTATTAGAGGTCTGCAATCACAGAATTACCAACTGTTTTGGGTCAGAAGGGATCTTTCACGGTCATCTAATCTAACCTCCTGCAGCCAGCAGGGACATCTGCAACTACAGTTGATTGCTCAGAGCCCCATCCAAACTAACCCGGTATTCTTCCAGGGATGAGGCATCTACCACCTCAAGGCAACATGGGCCAGTGTTTCACCACCTTCAACATCATTTTTTTTCTTAGTTCTAGTCTAAATCTCCCCTCTTTTAGTTTAAAACCATCACTCCTTGCGATTCTATGAAAACTACTGTAAATTCATTCAATGGGTTACGGAGTTTATATGCATGTGGGGTGCTCTTACCACTCAGTCACCGAGTGCTGGTTGCAAACTACCCCTTGTAATCATCACACACGAGTTATGGATTAAAAAACAACTCATCCTTACCTAAACTGAGTTGTTCTTTTGATTTAATGTTTTCTAAGCTGCTTTTCAAAACAGCTAGATAAGCTGCTCGGCAGTTCATGTAGAAGTTTGCTTCCTCTGCATGCTGGGACTTCTTTGCTTGAGAACTTCCTGAGCGTGTGGCTTTCTGATGAGAGAGGGATGCATGACTCTCAGGACTGCTTGCCATCCTGTGAAGAATAAAATTTCAGTTACAATTTGTTACTGTCTTACCTGTTCAATAATGCATCTGCTTTGTCCTCTAAAACACAGACCAGCACAAATTATCCTTCAAGAGAGACAGGGAAAACTACTGCAGAGTCTAGTGGAGGCCTATGAGAAGGGCAACAAAGCTGGTAAGGGGCCTAGAACACAAACCCTATGAGGAGAGGCTGAGGGAGCTGGGCTTGTTCAGCCTGGAGAAGAGGAGGCTGAGGGCAGACCTCATTGCTGTCTACAACTACCTGAAGGGTGGTTGTAGCCAGGTGGGGGTTGGTCTCTTCTCCCAGGCAACCAGCAACAGGACGAGGGGACACAGCCTCAAGTTGTGCCGAGGGAAGTATAGGCTGGATGTTAGGGGGAAGTTCTTCACAGAGAGAGTGATTTGCCCTTGGAATGGGCTGCCCAGGGAGGTGGTGGAGTCACTGTCCCTGGGGGTGTTCAGGAAAAGACTGGATGAGGCACTTAGTGCCATGGTTTAGTTGACTGGATAGGGCTGGGTGATAGGTTGGACTGGATGATCTTGGAGGTCTCTTCCAACCTGATTGATTCTATTCTATTCTATTTTATTCTATTGAGATACCGAGGGAATTGGAGCATGTCTGAAAGGCCCAGAGACCTGGGGCTGTTGAGCCTGGAGAAGAGCAGCCTGAGAGGGGATCTGATCAATGCTCAGTAAGAGCTAAAAAGTAAGGGGCAAGAACCAATCTTATCAAGAACAGATGTAGCACTTTATCTCATTGGAGAGAGCTCACAACTGGCTCATGTCATGTTGGATTCTTCGTTATATTTCCTAGTGTTAGCAGCAGAGTAAGATCCCCCACCTTTGTCTTCCAGTGAAAACTATGCTAAATTGTGTGTCAGAAATCCTCCCTTAAAGGCTGACTTTCATATTTCCAAGGCTAGAAAAGAGTGCAGCTTTATACAGTTTCAACAGAGACACTGTGTTGTGTCATAAATACCATATAACCTTCAATGTTAAAAACACATGATATAATAATTATTAAATTGATTAGATGCTTGCTTATGCTGCCAGCCCATAGTAGAACGATCTTTGTTTTCTCTTTTTACACTTACACGTATAAGAAAGCTTTTTACATGGGTTTCTAGTGTTAGGGCAAGAGGGAGTGGATTGAAACTGAAAGAGAGGAAGCTTTAGACTGGATATTAAGAAGAAATTCTTTACAGAGAGGGTGGTGAGACACTGGAACAGGCTGCCCACGTAGTTTGTGGATGCCCCCTCCTTGGAGGTGTTCAAGGCCAGGCTGGACAAGGAAGGTGTCCCCCATGGCAAGCATTTGGAGTTAGATGGTCTTTAAAGTTCCTTCCGACCCAAGGCATTCTAAAAGTCTATGAATTAATAGAAATACATAAGTCTGGAACTAAGGATGTATTTAAACTTCACACAATTTAAGCCTTTTAGGTACAAGAACTCAAATAACTGTGCCCATAGAATTGTAAATGAATGGGAAACAAACTAAGACATGCATTTTTTCCCAACTTATTAAACCAACTCAGAGCAGGAACCAATACTATTTGCTCACCAGTGGCCAGTGAACTTTAACAGCAGTTTTCTGCTTTTACCAAGGGTGATTAAGGTTTTTAGAAGGCCATCACAGAGGGACACTAAATCGTGTTGTACTGTTGGTCTAACAGCCTCTCATATTATGTTACCCAATGTTGACTTCAGAAAATATATTCCAGTATAATAGATTGAATATCTTGAGTTCAGGCAACAAGACAACGACATCATAGGGTCCCCTTCAGGACTCATTGGATTTTTCCTCAGGAGGCCTAAATCACTTGCACCTTGTTGAGTTATATAGGCCTTTTACACTTGGGAAAGAAAGATAATAATCGCTTATCATGGATGAAGTACCCTATTTATAATACACAGACTGCCTGCCTGACACTTTAATATTACACTGGCATTAGAAGGACCCCATAGGGACATTGTGATACAGTCTGGTTACTGCAAACGGGTGTCACTATAATTAAGCACCAGCGTTACACACACAGACAAAATGGAAGGGGGTTAAAGTCAAGGAGGAAAAGAAGAATAAATGTTAATTTTCCAGTAACTAGTTTGTAAAATGTGAACTCTCGTTTACACTCCTTCAACTTCCCATTACCAAGATATTTCTTACATGGGCCACAGTTCTGCCAAGACGTGCTGCCAGCACACTGCTCAGAAATCCAGTGAGCAATGGCTCAGTGACAGCACAGCCAGCAGCCTCTCGGCTTAGGCTCTGGCTTTTTTACTGGGCAAATGATGCTTCAGACATTTTTACTGGGCAAATGATGCCTTAGACAAAATAGAAGAGAGCTATCTGGCCTTGGCGAGATAGGGGGATGACACAGCTTAACTATTGCTTTCATAGAGTCACAGCATCACAGAATGCTAAGGGTTGGAAGAGACCTCTGGGGATCATCTTTGGCTACTGGAATGGGCTGCCCAGGGAGGTGGTGGAGTTGCCATCCCTGGAGCTGTTCAAGGCAGGATTGGACGTGGCACTTGGTGCCATGGTCTAGCCTTGAGCTCTGTGGCAACGGGTTGGACTTGATGATCTATGAGGTCTCTTCCAACCTTGGTGATACTGTGATACTGTGATCCAGTCTAACCCTTCTGCTAAAGCAGGGGCACCCACAGCAGGTTGTCCAGGATCACAATGTCCAGGTGGCTTTGGAATCTCTTCAGAGAAGGAGACTCTATAGCCTCTCTGGCTAGCCTGCTCCAGAGCTCAGGCACCCTCACAGCAATGTTTCTCTTCATACTTAGATGGAACCTCCTGAATTACACTTTGTGCTTGCTGCCCCCTGTCCTATCACTGGCCAACACTGAAAAGAGCCCAGGCCCATCTTGGTTTCCTCTGCTCTTTAGATATTTATATGCATTGATAAGATCCTCTCTCAGTTTTCTCTTTTCCAGGCTAATCAACCCCAAATAGCTCAGCTTCCTCCTAAGAGTAATGTTCCACTCCCCTAATCATCTTTGTAGCTCTCCACTGAACTGTCTCCAGTAGTTCCCTACCCCTCTTGTACTTTCAAATTAAGTTGCTAACAAACAAAATACATCTTCCAAACAAGAATTAAGTTGCATCCTACTTTACAATACTGATCTTTCACACCACAGGCTGAGGTTCACCTCCACATAGGCAGGGGTTTCATTCACACCGCTGTTTTTTAAGCTTCTGAGCCCAAGAGCTCAGGCCTTGCTCACCTGAATCACAGAAGCATTTGGGTTAGAAAAAAAATTTAAGACTGACAGGATCCAGGCCAGACATGGCTGCAGGCCCTTAGCAGTTTGCTGTCAGTTAGGGCAGCTGAGTCAAGGTGGCTACAGGTCTACCCCTGACCGTAACACTCACACTCAGTGTAACAGGGGAAGTTTGCTGAGGAGAAGGGAGCCTCTTGCTTGGGTTCCCGCTCACGTTCCTTCACCTGCAGACTGCTTTCCTGTTTCTTGTGACTGCTGGACCTAGCATAACTACTTTATTCTGGCATTGGTACTAGTTCTGTTGTTTCATTAAATCCATTTTCCTGTCAGCCATCAGCTCTTCTCTCCTTCTCCTGATCCCCTTCCTCTGCTGGGTAGGGGTGATCGGATGACAGAGCGCTCAAGACCGTACATTGGCTACAGCTGCTCTATACTTCGTTGTTCACACACAGACACAGACTGGTAGCAGCTGGAAGAGACCTCTGGAGATCACCCACTCCAAATCCCTGCTTAAGGAAGGTCGCCCACAGCAGATTCCCAAGGATCACAATGTCCAGGTGGGCTTGGAATCCGCCTAGCGAAGGAAAGGCACCCAAGAGCAGGTTTAGCCCCGGATTCAGGCTAAATGTAGACAAAAAAAAAATCACCGAATCCAATTGTAAACTGAAATGAGGAAACTTTTACCACATGATTCTCACTACTTCCCTCTCTGGTGGGCGCAGGAGCCTTCTTGGCCAACATTTAGCAGGCAAAAGACACTCTAATCCCCCCTCCCTCACTGCCTTGGATGGGAACCAACTTTCCCGCCCGCCCATCAGACACCGCCGTCCGCAGCAGCCCTGAGGGGGCACCGGGTTCGACCCCACCTCGCACTGCAGCCGGCCTCGCACAAACCTTCCCAAGGCAGGGGTCACCACCGGCTCGGCTCCTACCGCTGCACAGCACCAAGGGCGGGGGGCAGTGGGGTCCAACGAGCCGGTTCCCGCCAGCAAGGTGCGGCGTACCCCTGGCCCGAGCCGGCCGCCACCTCCGCTTGCCGGAGCTGCGTCCCGCCCTCTCGGCGCCGTTTCCAGCCGGCGGCGTTTCGCCGGCGCACGCAGGCGGCAGAGGCGGGAGATCTGCAGAAGAAGGCGGCGGCTTCGGAAGTTACAATGTCGTAGGTATCGGGTTTGGGCGGCGGAGCGACTAAGCCCTTTTCTAGGCACCGCTATCCACCCACCCACCCTCCCCACAGTGAGGGCCCTCGCCGGGAGCCGTTGGAGCGGGGCGGGAAGAGCAGAACAGAACAGGGTGACGACTGAAGCCGGGACCCCTGTGAGGCGGAGCATTTCTCCCCGGCGGCTCCGAGCTGGTTTCCAAAGGAGAAGTGTGCTCCTGGGGTTATCCCGGAGCGGGAAGGAGCTCCCCGCTGTGTGGAAAAGGGCGGATTTTGTTCCTAGCTCTGTTTTGCAGCTGTTGGGTGGGACAGGGAATATTTAAGATTGGCCTCATCCAGACAGAGTTTGGGCGGGCGATGCCCAGAGGCTTGTGTGATACCTTTTGCATGTTTCCAGACTGTTGCCGGCTTCCCCAGCCAGGGGGAGTTTGTTTATCTCTGCTCATCCCATGGATAGAGCCTGGAAGGCTGTGGGTTGGGGTAGAAGAGGAACGGGAGACATGTCGTGGATGGGTCGTGCAGTTTGCCACTGAGTTTTGTACTTTCTTGTTTATCTTCATCCCTCAGCCATGTCACGTCCCGATTCAGCTTTACTTTGGCTTTCAGCTTTGTGCTGCAGGCCGCTGTGGGAAGTTGCGGCAGGCCTGCAATGCCAAAGGCGTGACACATTCCATGCCCACTTTCCATCAGGCTCAGTGGGAATAAATCCAGTTCATATTTCTCCTATTCTGTGCAGTTTATTGAGTGGTAGTCTTGCGAGTCTGATGCACTTCTTGTGTGTCTTTGCTAACTGTGGGCTCCTGAAGAAGATTAAAGAAACTGTGTACACTGATCAGAGGACTGGAGCAGCTCTGCTATGAGGACAGGCTACAGGAGTTGGGGCTCTTCAGCCTGCAGAAGAGAAGGCTTTGAGGAGACCTTATAGTGGCCTTCCAGTAACTGTAGGGGACCTACAGGAAGGCTGGGCAGGGACTATTGACAAGGTCTTCTACTGACAGGATGAAGGGCAATGGGTTTAAACTGGCAGAGGGGAGATTCAAACTGGATGTTAGGAAAGGATTGTTTCCAGTGAGGGTGGTGAGACACTGGCACAGGTTGCCCAGGAACGTTGTGGCTGCTCCCTCCCTGGAAGTGTTCAAGACCAGTTTGGATGAGGCCTTGATCGACCTGTTCTAGTGGGAGATGTCCCTGCCTATGGCAGGGGGTTGGACCTGGATGATCTTTGAGGTCTCTTCCAACCTACACCATTCTATGATTCTGTGTTTCTAACATAAACAGCAGTGAGTTGAGACAAGACTCATGCTGCCTATATATAGGCTTGGGATATTGTCTCACTTTACAGCTCTAAAGGGTGGTTGTAGCCAGGAGGAGGTTGCTCTCTTGTCTCAGGCAGCCAGCACCAGAACAAGAGAACACAGCCTCAAGCTATGCCAGGGGAAATTTAGGCTTGAGGTGAGGAGAAAGTTCTTCACTGAGAGAGTCATTGGCTACTGGAATGGGCTGCCCAGGGAGGTGGTGGAGTCGCCATCCCTGGGGGTGTTCAAGGCAGGATTGGACGTGGCACTTGGTGCCATGGTCTAGCCTTGAGCTCTGTGGTAACAGGTTGGACTTGATGATCTGTGAGGTCTCTTCCAACCTTGGTGATACTGTGATGCAACTTCAGCAGTAACTTGTGTTAGAACTAACATAGGTTCCAGCTTCTACCAACCTTGTCCACTGACAGTTGAAGTAATCATGCCAGACAATAGTAATATACAGGAAGCTTATCTCAGTACCCAGGCTTTGATCTATTGATGTTTAAGTCTTTCTCACTGGTTGCACAGTGAGTTTTAACTACCAAAAAATGATCATGTATTCTTTTTACTTTTCCAATTAATAAGACATTTTAGCTAGCAGGTTTTGAAGGTGAAGCAATATATATGGCATAGAGGTGTTTTTTTTTTCCCAGTAAAAGCAGAAACTTCAGAGGAGGCTAACTGGAATGGCCTCAAAATACACTGCAATATTTTTAAGATACTGTTAATTAAATAATATAATCAAGTTCTTAATTCTGTGTGGGGTCTTGTATTAAATCAGTATGTAGCCAGGTGAGGGTCAGTCTCCTCTCCCAGGGAACCAGCAACACACAAGGGGACACAGTCTCAAGTTGTGCTAGGGGAGGTATAGACTGGATGTTAGGAGGAAGTTCTTCACAGAGAGAGTGATTGGCATTGGAATGGGCTGCCCAGGGAGGGTGATGGAGTTGCCATCCCTGGAGGTGTTCAAAAAAAGCCTGGATGAGGCACTTAGTGCTATGTCTTGTTGATTGGCTAGGGCTGGGTGATAGATTGGACTGGACAATCTTGGAGTCTCTTCCAATCTGGTTGATTCTATGATTCTATTACCATTTCATTCATTCATAGATGGATTGTGAAGGAAAAGTAAGTGCATGTGGACTTAAAAACAATATTAAGAAACTAATTTCTTCATAGAAATCTGCATACCAAGACTTGTGGTTAAGCAGTTCTTCATGTAAGTGGTTTCATCAAAGCACTTTTCAAATGAGCAAAGGTCTCCCAGTACTGGAAAGGAACTGACAATATGACCTGGAACGATAAATGAACAATGTGTTGTGGAAGTAATTTGTAGTTCTTCAACTTGGTAAATATTATGGTCAAAATAATCATTGCAAGTTGTACAGCTAGCCATAAACATGTGCCATTGTATTCTGCAGTCAAGAAAATTAAGCCTTATTGGGAAATTTTGAAACAATTCAAGGGTAGGAAACTCAGGTAAATAAGTTGTGTACTGCCTCATCTTTCTGTCTTCTTGTTCGCAATCTGACATTTGATTTTACACCATAGTCACAGCAAGGCTTTTCCAGCCATGCCAAACAGCTAAACTAAAGCTGGTACTCTTCTTCCATGTATTGTTTTTCCTTCATGTTCATCTTTGTAAGGATCTGAGAGAAGTCATTTAGGCCAACTGGGTTTTCTTGTTAAGTATCTGGATGAATTAATGCTTCAGAGGTCCTAGCCAGGTGCTGCATGTGGGTGAAAAGCACATTTTAATTTTTTTTCACACAGAATCTCAGTTGTCAGAGATTTACTTTCTCACAGTATGGTATCAGAAAGACAATAATTAAAAATATGTCCACAAGCAAACCAGGCTGCTGAGAAGGCTTGCGAGAAGTGAGGGAAAATTGACTTTGTGAGGACAAAATCGCACCCGTGCAGCTCTTTCCAGCATGAAGGACTTGCCTGGAGGGAGGCTGCCTCTTTGCCATGTAGCTTAGGGTATTTTCAGGGGGTATGTAGGCCACCAGAGGGCAATTTGAGCTGCCTGCAACTCTGTTGGTGTACATAGTACTTGACGGACTTTAAAGAACATAATCTTGACCAGTTCACAACTTTCTAAGAAATGTTCTGAATATTTCTAATTCAGTGGGATTTTTATGTCCTTTCCCATTTATCTTCATCCTACAGCTATGTTGAGTCCAGATTCTGCTTTGCTTTGACTTCCAGCTTCTTGTGAAGTCTGTCGTAAAAACTTCCATTGTAACATGCCTTAGTACAACATGCAAAGCAGTGGCCCCAAGAGCATCCTCTCAGAAAAGATGGATTAATAAATAGAACATTTCTCTGCTGTCACTGGGTTGGAAGATGTAATGGAGACTGTATTCCTTAAGCAATATGGGTTTCTATTTAAAAGAAGAAATACATTGTAAAGAATTCCATCACACTGTTAACAGCTTTGGCTGCCCTTTGGCAAGCATTTCACAGGCTTGCTTTTTTTAGCTTGAATGTTACCTGTTTACTTGGCTTCTTTAAGGTAGAATACTTTCCTTTTCCTTTTTGCTGCAAAATAGCTGTAAAATTCAGATAGGATTGTTGGCTGAATTGTATTTCATAGAATCAGAATCAACCAGGTTGGAAGAGACCTCCAAGATCATCCAGTCCAACCTAGCACCCAGCCCTATCCAGTCAACTAGACCATGGCACTAAGTGCCTCATCCAGTCTTTTCCTGAACACCTCCAGGGACGGTGACTCCACCACCTCCCTGGGCAGCTCATTCCAATGCCAATCACTCTCTCTGCCAACAACTTCCTCCTAACATCCAGCCTAGACCTGCCCTGGCACAACTTGAGACTGTGTCCCCTTGTTCTGTTGCTGGTTGCCTGGGATAAGAGACCAGCCTCCACCTGGCTACAACCTCCCTTTGGGTAGTTGTAGACAGCAGTGAGGTCACTCCTGAGCCTCCTCTTCCCCAGGCTAAACATCCCCAGCTCCCTCACCCTTTCCTCATAAGGTTTGTGTTCCAGGCCTTTCACCAGCTTTGTCGTCCTTCTCTGGACACATTCCAGCACCTCAACATCTCTCTTCAATTGAGGAGCCCAGAACTGGACACAGTACACAGATGTGTTTTCATTCTATTTTTCCAATATATTTCCAGTTTTACAGTTTTGGAATAATACCATAAATTTTCAAGAATATCTGTTTGAAATCAGGTCATCTTAGTTCAAGTCCAAACACAATTTTTCCAAGATGAAAATTGAACTAAGTTCTTGAAACTGAGTTCTATTCTATGATTCTAACTTGTATGTTTCTGTCTGTAGCTTTATATATTGTAAATATCTGCTTGTTTATTGTGCTAAGCTGCTACAAAGCTGCTACAAAGCTTCATTCTAATTCCCAGCTCAGCTGAGTCTAGTCTGGGTGATTTCATGAGAGTGAGGGGGCAGGTAACACCCAAACCATCACAGGGTCTTATAATTTTCCTCACTATGTAACTTGAGTAACATTGTACTCAGTCATCTGACTTGAAAAGAGCTGCCTAAAATTGTCTGCCTTGGTGCTGTTGTGTTAGGAATCTGCAGCAATGTCCTGTATATGGTCAGTAAAACAGGATTGCCATATTTAATGTTCAAATTGTAAACTGAGCCTATAGCTGCTGATTTGGCACCTTCCTTTCACTGAGCTATTCCTGAAGTTTCTCAGCACTGTCATGAGTTTTGAGATTCTGAAAAAAAAAAAGAAAATCTGGCAAATTAACTTTATCAGGCTGCTTACATTTCCTCTAGAGATTGTTTATCTGCTGTTCTGTGTGCTGGTTTCCCCCTCTTTGAAAACCTTACCTGTATTACAAGAATTAATTTCATACGGCATGTGCTGTGCAAAACTTGAATTCCTCTTGTTAACATTTGACATCTCTTCCTTAAAACAAAAACCTGATGAACAGGTTTGAATGAAAGACGATGAGACAGTTGCTTCTCAACATACATACATTATTCTGGGTGATAGGTTGGACTGGATGATCTTGGAGATCTCTTCCAATCTGGTTGATTCTGCGATCCTATGAAATATGATGTATTTCCTAAACCTTGTTTAATTTGATAGAATCTTTATGTTTCCTGGGGACTGTTCTTACAAAGACTTCAAATTTTTAACCCCCTCCTTTTTTTTTTTTATATAATGCTTGAAACTATTGTTAAGATTTAGGAACGTGCTTAAAAAGTTTCAGTTGTCTCTGGGAGAAATAGTCTTAATTTATGTTGACCTTTCTTTCCTTTGAGCATTTAGCCTGCATTCAATAAAATTTTGATGACTGCTCTTTAGAAGACAGCTGTACGATATAAAGTATTATAAATATTCAGCTTTCCTCTTCCAGCGTTGCCATTAACAGCTGGGCATCCAGTTCAGCAGAGCAGATTTTGCAGAGAGAGCTTGGCATGTTCCTGAATCAGTATAGTGAAGAAGACTAGCAAATAGTTTCTTATGGTTTGGGGACCTGTAAAGACATAGAGCATCTGTTCCCCAGTTAAGTCGTAGTCTGGTAGCATTGAATCATGTTAAGAGCAAAAATGATGGGAAGAACTACTTTTTTCACCTTGGCTGTACCTGTGTTTGAAATGCCTGATGCATTTTTTCGACTAATGGCACAAAATAATTTCAGCTCTTGCTCAGAAGGTATGTAAATGGTGATGCTTTTGCATTTCTTCCTTGGCTTTTTATGAGTAAGAGACAAACTTGCAGAGCAATTTCGCTTCGAGTGTCTTGATTTTTATCTCTGGTATAAAATGGAGAGTTGGATTGTCTTGTGCAAACACTTTATCCCTCTAAACAAGCAATGTTTTTGCTACACAGGATTTTAATCACTTCATCTATTTGCTTGGAGTGAGATTAGTTTTCTTGTATAACATTAAAAAACCTGCAATAATAGAAAATGTCTTTAAAATTACCAATTCTGGCCCTTACTACCAGAAATTTTTTGTGTCCAGATGACTGTAACACTTGTCCATGTTTTTCTCTTGCAGGGTTAAGAGAGCATTAAAGTTGGACTCTGTTAAAAAAGATAATGTAAGTATATTTTGGTGTATGGAATCACCTGGACAGTACATATATATATATATACACGAGTGTGTGTTATGTACACATGTTTATAGCCATGATACTACATTATAGCTGCATTTAGATTGTTACAGATTGGCTGTTGTCTAGAAAAATCTTAATAAGGCACAAAAGTGCTGAAAATATTAGTATAAAATTGATTGTATTCTATTTGTCCCAGAACTGCCTGGCTTTAAGTATGAATAATGCATGAATAATGGAGAAATGTGCATGTTTCCTTCTTTTATTGCCATCACTATTTACCCCCAGAGCTGAAGGAGTTAAGATCCTGGGTGAAACCATTTATTAGGAATTAGCTCCATTATCCTGGAAGCAAATGTTCTGCCATCTTATTTGTACATGTAACAGTATAGGATTATGATAAAGCTGTAATCTTCATGTTATAAACTGCAAAATTGAAATGAAAACATTAAAGGCATTTTTGTGTCAAGGTTATAATTACCTCCCTCAGCTAATCTGGCATAATGAAACAATAAAGAACTAGCACTGAGATAAATTTCACCACAGTTATCACAATAAAAATAAAATTGTACTGTTGCTATTATTTTTTTTGGGTAAATGCAGCTCTAGCATAGTCACAGTACCAGCATGTCCTGACATATGTCAGTTTATTATCTGCTCCTACTAGCAGTGGGTGTTGCTGCAGACATAACACAGCGGAGCTTGTAGGATGGCAGTGCTTGAAGGCAGGAATATTTTGGAGTGGAGAGAAATAACTGGTCAGCAAATGAGCTCCTAATAGATCTCCGTGTCTTGTGTCCTTTTTGGAGAGATTTGTTTCTATGCAGCACATATTTGGAGGCCTCAGTGGTATTTAGCAAAATAGAAGTTTTCAAATTGAAAAAAAAAAATTGGGGTACTTTTTTTTTTCCTTTAATTTAAACAAAGGTGGCAAAATACCACAGTGGCACTAAAAAAAAATCATTAGCAATTTAATTAGCAGCTTAGTGTACCATTACCCAACTTGTTCTGTTCTGAATGCAGCTGTGACTGTAATTTTGCATCTGTTTCTTGAGCTGTAGGAACATTTTTTGTAGATGAGTGGTCCAGCTGAAATTACACACAGTTCTTTTTCTGCCCTAAAGTGATTCCTTCCATGCCTCCTCTGTGTAAGAAACAAAGTCATTTGATGGCTACCTGCATTCAGCATCTTGTGCAGCAAAAATCTTCACAACAGCCCACCTGAATGATGCCAGCTTTGACTGGAATCTCAGTAACATAGTTTTGCACTAGAATTTTTGTTCACACAAGGTCTCTTAACAGATACACATCAAAGATTGTAGAATCATAGTATCAACCAGATTGAAAGAGACCTCCAAGCTCATCCAGTCCAACCTATCACCTAGCCCTAGCCAATCAACTAGACCATGGCACTAAGTGCCTCATCCAGGCTTTTCTTGAACAACTCCACCACCTCCCTGGGCAGCCCATTCCAATAGCAATCACTTTGGGAAGAATTTCCTCCTAACATCCAGCCTAGACCTCACTTGGCACAGCTTGAGACTGTGTCGCCTTCTTCTGTTGCTGCTTGCCTGGCGGAAGAGACCAACCTTCACCTGGCTGCAACCTCCCTTCAGGTAGTTGTAGACAGCAATGAGGTCTGCCCTGAGCCTCCTCTTCTGCAGGCTGCACACCCCCAGCTCCCTCAGCCTCTTCTTTAAACTGGCAGAGGGGAGATTAAAACTAGATGTCAGGAAAGGGTTCTTTACAGTGATGATGGTGAGACACTGACACAGGTTGCCCAGCTTTGTCGCCCTCTTCTGGACACCTTCCAGTACCTCAACATCTCTCTTGAATTGAGTAGCCCAGAACTGGACACAGCACTCAAGGTGTGGCCTGACCAGTGTTGAGTACAGGGGAAGAATAACCTCCCTTGTCCTACTGGCCACACTGTTCCTGATCCAGGCCAGGATGCCATTGGCCCTTTTGGCCCCCTGTGCACACTGCTGCCTCATCTTCAGCTACTATCTACCAGTAGCCCCAGGTCCCTCTCTGCTGGCCTGCTCTCCAGCCATTCTGTCCCCAGCCTGTATCGCTGCTCGAGGTTGTTGTGGCCAAAGTGTAGAACCCTGCACTTGGCCTTGTTAAGTCTCATGCCATTGGCCTCTGCCCACCCATCCATCCTGTCAGGGTTCCTCTGCAGGGCTCTCCTACCCTCCAACAGATTGACACCAGTGCCTAGCTTCTTGTCATCTGCAAACTTACCCGTACTGGACTCAATCCCCTGGTCTAGATCATCGATAAAGATAATGATCCTAGCACTGATCCCTGGGGAACACCACTAGTGCCAGCTGCCAACTGGATGTGGCACCATTCACCACCAATCTCTCAGCCTGGCCCTCCAGCCACTTCTTGACCCATACCAGAGCAAATCTGTCCATCTGTTAGATGTCAAGTGTAGCATAGTTAACAAACGTTCTAGAAGGAATGTAAGTATTAAGCACATGATTTGCGTGAAGGACCTGGTTTAGCTCTGCCACATCCATTGCTGTTTCTTTCCTGTTATTCAGGAGACCCTCATTCCTCCACTGGTCAGGCTATCCAGAGTGTGCTTGAGCTAACCAGATCAGAAATGAATGAGTTTAGATGTTGCGATGTTTAAATCATGTCATACTAAAAATACATGACTGGGCTAAGACTGCTCTTCATGGAAGAGAAATTCTTAGTGCCAAGTAACTGCTGTCCTTCTAAGTACTATAGTCAATTTTCCAGGTAGCTGCTCACAGGAGTCTTAGTTCATACCTAGAAATATGGTGGTGTTGGTGGCTGCTGTTCAAGCAGGAAAAGTACCTTGCAAGTGTAAGCAGATCAGAGATTCTCCCTGTAGTAGAAGAGGTTTGATGACATTAAAATAACTAAAGTGGCATCGATACCTTACTGTAATTATTTCAGTTAAAAGTGATGTGCAGCATTCTTTAACCTGTTTGAATGTTGCAAATACAATGAAGAGGAATTTAATAATATTGCATCCAATAATGGAGATTTATCTTTTATATGGAATCAGAGAATCACTTTGGTTGGAAAAAGACTTTTCAGATCACTGAGTTCAACCAGTATCTAACTCCACCAAGTCTGGTGCTAAACCATGTCACTCAGCACCACATCTCTGCCTCTTCTAAACATCTCCAGGGATGGGGATTCAACCATTTTCCTGGTGAGCCTGTTCCAGTCTTTGATAAGCCTTTCAGTGAAGAAGTTTCTTCTAATATTCAACCTATACCTCCCATGGTGCTACTCGAGGCCATTTCCTCTTGTTCTGTAACTTGCTGCTTGTAAAAAGCGACCAACCCCACCTGGCTCCAACATCCTCTCAGGAAGTTGTGGAGAGCCAGAAGGTCTCCCCTCAGCCTCCTTTTCTTCAGGCTAAACAACCTCAGCTCCATCAGCTCTGTTCTCCAGAGCCTTCACCAGTTTCATTACCCTTCTCTGGACCCACTCCAGCCTCTCAATGTCTTTCCTGTAGCAAGAGGTCCAGAACTGAACCCAGTAGTCAAGGCATAGCCTCACCGGTGCTGCGTACAGGGGGCAAATCACTTCCCTACTGCTGCTGGCCACACTGCTGCTGATACAAGGTTAGATGCTGTTTGCTTTCTTAGCCACCAGGGCACATTGTTCCACATCCTCATACAGCTTGCGGCTTTCATGCATTACCTGCTGAACCTGATTATTTACATTAAAGATGCTGCTTTTTGCCACCTCTTTTGAGATTTACAATTACTGTAGTTTAATTTTCCAGGGGATATTTGTGAGACTTGAAACCTATGAGGTTCAGACTTTCTCAATAGTTTCTTTCTATTCTGTACCACACTCTTGGGCTCACACTGTCTTTGCTTACAGTGGACTCTTTGCCCAGAGTATGCAGGATATTCCTGTGCTGTTTAGTTTGTAGGGTTCTTATTCCAGCAAATCAGGACAACATGTGATTAAATATGAAAAGAGAACAAATGAAGTTTTTTTCCACTGCAGTTTCAAATTAATATGTACCAAAGTGCAAACAGCAGCTTGTCTGGTTTCTTAGTATTGTTCTTTTCCTCACAATTTAGGTTAAGTACTCTGCATACTTTTAATGATATAAACCCCAGATCCTCACCTTATATTTCATTCATGATACTGAAACAGTTTGATACTCTTACCTATTACACTTTTTCTAACCTTAATAAATGGAATAATAACTGCAACTTAAAGAGAAAACAGAATAATCATCTACAATAAAGCTTCAATGAAGGACTACTGTGGGAAACTGAGTGACTGCTATGAGTGACATGAAGACAAATGATAGATGGTTTTACAGGTGGAGTGAGGTTGAAGCTGGTAGGAAAGGATGGTGGTTGTGAAGTGGATGAGGCATTCCTATGCTTGCTACAGGTGTAAAAACATAGAGAAGTGGATTTGCTCTCCAAACTCAAAGCCTCGTGATTGTAGCACATTTAAAAAATGAAAATCTCTCTTAAAATGAAGAAATCTCTTTCTTGCTTCCTTGCTTTCTTGCTTCCTTGCTTGCTCTTCCTTCCTTCCTTCCTTCCTTCCTTCCTTCCTTCCTTCCTTCCTTCCTTCCTTCCTTCCTTCCTTCCTTCCTTCCTTCCTTCCCCCCCTCCCTTCCNCCTTCCTTCCTTCCTTCCTTCCTTCCTTCCTTCCTTCCTTCCTTCTTCCCCTCCCTTCCTTCCTCCCTTCCTTCATCCTTCTCGTCCCTCCTTCCTTCCCCCCTTCCCTTCCGTTCCCTTCCCCCTTTCCCTTCCCTTCCATCCTTCTCTACCCTCCTTCCTTCCCTCCTTCCTTCCCTCCTTGATTTGCTTTGATACTGTGTTTCCAAGAAAAGAAAGAAATTCACTAAACCATAGGGAAAAAGTGTCTATTTCACTGCATTTAGACCTTCTTTGCCCTTGAGCAGATGCTGGAAGGGACTAGAAAAAGTGGTTTTGCACGAAATATCTCTTTATTGTGTCTTTTTAAAGCTGCTAGGCTTCTTATTGGGAATAGAGTTGTTAGTAGAAGCCCTTTATGTGCAAATTGTGGTTTTGGTTTGTTTTTTTCCTTCTTTTCATTAGCAGTGCAGAGAATCCCAGTTTGTAAGTCAGCCTCCAGTCTAGAGAGTGAACTATGTCCCAGATAATCCCAGTGAATACTTCAGGATTGTAAACTAGTTCTGAAAACTTCCCTGCACAGTTCCTTTCACATCACTACCTAACTCCTTTTATATCATTAGACTTTTTGAAATCCTCATTTACTCCAGAGACAAAATTTAGATTTAAGAGACTCATTTGGATTTTTTTTTCATTAACAGAGAATCGTTTAGGCTGGAAAAGACCTTTAAGATCATCAAGTTCAGGCATTAACCCAACACAGCCATTTGTTTAGGAAATCATTAGAAACAATTATCTTTTGACAGAATTAATTTGTAAAAACAGGTGGTTGTAGTTTATGTGTTTTAAACTCTCCTTACTGTAGGAAAAAAAAATGCCAGATTTTGACTGCTTAAAAGAATAAACAAACAGAAAAACTCCTCAGGTGTTCATGCTGGAATACCTAAATCTCTGGAAATCAGATGCTTTTTGTTTGTGAAAACCAGGAGCTTTCCATAAATGAGAATAGGAATAAAGCTAGAAGTTTGGGTAGAAGAATCTGTGATCAGCTAGTAAATGTTCAGAGATTCTGTCTGGTTTGGAGTGCAAGATGTAACCTTACTGGCAGAAAAGACAGGGGCCAGAGTGCATTTAATTACCAGAAGTGAAGTTTCCAGGTACTTCTTTATCTTCAGCCAACACTCATCTGAGATTCTTTGTTTTTTGCTACATTCTAGCCAGCTGATGCAACACCTTTGAAGACCAAAAAGAAAAATCTAAACTACTCACCAACAACAGGAACTTGCCAGATGAGTCCATTTTCATCTCCCATGAATTGTAATGCACAGAACCTTGGAACTGGCCCATCAGATGGTTAGTTGAATGTCCCATCTTTCTTACTGCAACATTCTTCTACTTAGTAGCTTGACTTAGTAAGTTGTGTCTCATTTGGTATGTTTGATTTCTTATTCCTCTCCTTTAAAATTCTTTAATCTCCTGGGAAAATTGATGTTAATTCTTAAAGCTTGGGTCTTTTCAGTGTCAGTCCATGTGGGTTATGATGAAAAAAACTGTTTATGAAACCAGTTTGCCTTTCTGTTTATAATACACAGCTGAGGTCTGGACTCTCTTGTGATCAAAAGAGCTGCATGCTTAATTTTGTGGCCTTTTGCGAACTGTGAGATTCGCAACTGATTTATGTACTTCCAGGCTTCCAGTGACAAATGCCTGCATGCATACATACATAGAGGAGTTTTTACAAAGGCATGGAGTGACAGGACAAGGGGTAATGGCTTCAAAATGGAAGAAACTTGATTTAGATTGGACATGATGAAGAAATTCTTCCCCGTGAGGATGGTGAAGCACTGGAACGGGTTGCCCAGAGGAGTTGTAGAGGCTCTAAGCTTGGCAATGTTCAAAGCCAGATTGGATGGAGCCTTGAGCAACCTGGCCTAGTAGGTGTCCCTGCCCATGACAGAGTGGTTGAAATTAGATGTTCTTTATGTTCTTTTCCAACCCAAACCAGTCTAGGACTTCTTTTTCTCTCCCTGAATATTGGAAGTGAGGTATATTTACAATCCAAAACTAAAAGGGAAGTTCAGTTAGTTTAACTCTTCCTCTTTGCATTCTTTTGCATATTTTTTGCTGTTGTTCTTTAGAGTGAGGCTCTTTAAGGCAATTTTTAATGAATCTAACATAATGCTGGATGAACTCAACTCTCAGAAAATAAGCCCTTTTATAATCACAGTGTTTCCAGCTTACATAGGAGATACCTCCATGTAGTCACAGTTGTTGATGCAGAGCATAGCTGTTTAAGAAGTGTATTTTCAGTAGACTCACCTGCTGTAATCATCAGGTCATCTGTTATGACTTTTTAATATTAAAAGATATATTATATATATATAATATATATCCTTGTAATACAGCTCCTAGCAAGAAGGTTAACTCTTGAAGACATCAAATGACTTAAAAATAACAACAAAAAGTCCATCGCTTCCCTTCCTTGTTCAATTTCCATCACCATTAAAAGCACAGGAAACAAAGTTCTCCTTTTTGAGTTTGAATTTGTCTGGCTTTAATTTTCGGCCATCAGTTCTTGTTATGCCTTTTTTTTTGTTGGGTTAAGGAGCTTTTTATGCCCCATATATTTTGGAATTTATGTAAAGTAATTGAGGCCTTACTAATATTCATGAGTTATGATCAGCAGAAATATTCTGAGCAGGATAAGAGTAAGCACTGTTTGAAATCTCTCCAGATGTCTGCAGATTTTTGCAGGAGCTTATGGCACCATGTGCTCTCATGATGGACCTGCAAAAGTAGATTTTTCCTCTTGAAAAAAAAATGGAGGGAGGATATTTTATGATGGGGTTGTTTTTTTTAATAATGTGATCAAGAAATTTTGGGATTCTGTCAAAGCTGACTGACTAAACAATGAAAATGACTGGAAGCCTTCAAGCTGAAAATCCAGGCTGGGTGGCAAATGGCTGAGAGCAGCCCTGAGGAAAAGGACCTAGGAGTCTGGGTTGATGAAAACCTCAACATGAGCCTGCAGTGCGAGTGCAGCCCGGACAGCAACTGTGTGCTGGGCTGCAGCAGGAGCAGTGATGGCCAGCAGGGCAAGGGAGGGGATTCTGCCCCTTTGCTCTGCTTCCCCACCTGGAGTCCTGTGTGCAGTTCTGGAGCCCCCAGCACAGGAAGGACATGGAACTGTTGGAGCCAGTCCAGAGGAGGGCCACAAAGATGCTCAAAGGGCTGGAGCACCTCTGCTATCAGGACAGACTACGAGAGTTGGGGCTCTGCAGCCTGGAGAAGAGAAGGCTTCAAGGAGACCTAATAGTGTCCTTCCAGTATCTGAAGGGAGCTACAGGAGAGCTGGGGACAGACTGTTGACAAGGTCCTGTAATGACAGGATGAGGGGGAATGGGTTTAAACTGTAAGAGGGAGATTCAAAATAGGTATTAGAAAAGGGTTCTTTGCAGTGAGGGTGGTGAAACACCGGCTGCCCAGGGAGGTTGTGGCTGTTCCCTCCCTGGAGGTGTTGAAGGCGAGGTTGGATAAAGCCTTGAGCAACCTGTTCTAGTGTGAGATGTCTCTGCCTATGGCAGGGGGTTGGAACTGGCTGATCTTTGAGGTCACTTCCAACCTGAATCATTCTATGATTCTATGAAAATGCTACAATCTGTGCTCATTCCATCCCTTTTCCTTCTTAAATATAGCAGAGTACTTGAGGAAACCTGGAAGTATGGGGTGATTGGGTGTCAATATAGTTACAGTCCTGTGTGGGCAAGTTTGCTTTGGTTTGGTTTCCCTGATCAGTAGGAATCTAAACAGAAGCAGCTCTCTCTTAATCACAGAATGTTAGGGGGTTGGAAGGGACCTTGCAGCATCATCCAGTCCAACTCCCATGCCAGAGCAGGACCACTTAGAGCAGGTCACACAGGAACATATTCAGGCAGGTTTTGAATGTTTCCAGAGAAAGAGATCTCACAACCTCTCTGGGCAGCCTGGTCCATGGCTCTGTCACCCACACAGTGAACAAGTTTTACCTTGTGTTCACATGGAACCTGCTATGCTCCAGCTTGCACCCATTGCACCTTGTCCTGTCATTGGACAATTTATTGTCACTATAGCACATCAGAGCTGTTGGAAGTAATTTACAGTGTCTCTTTGTAGTTTACAAGGTGGAGTTGGGGGACAGGCACCTTTTAATAAAGGAAATGGAAGGTTTAATTGTTTGGTCATTACTGTGTTTTCATGGTAATGCTCTGTGCTGGCTTTAGGCAGTTACTAGGATAAAAAGCTTTGAGTGGAACACAGTAACTGTGTCAGAATTATGCTAACTTTCATTTAGTGATACCATAATCCCAACATTTTCACCAATATAAATGCAGCATGACTTGATGAGAAGCCAAATGACAGAACAGTAAATTATAGTGAACTCTTCTGTGTTTCATCACAAGGAAGCCTGCCTTGCTTTGTAAGTCAGGTTCACACCAATAGCTTTTCCGTGGGCTTCAAGTACTTCATCTGTGTTGTTTCTTTTCTCTCTTGTGAACCTCCCAGGAGATGGAACCACAGAGCCGAACAATTCAAAAAGATTACCCAGAAGAGGGCAGCCTCAAACAGAGCAGGAAATGTGAGTGTCTGAAAGTGCAGAGGGGATGCTGTGCTGTGTTTTACTTACAGAAGATTCATGTTTCCCACAGAGTTAATAGCAGTTGCCTTTTAATACTTGTCACTCCTCAGGACTGGATATTCAAAGGCACAGGCCAGCAGTTGCAGGTACAGATTAACGCAGGGTTTGCAGTGCAACTGTCCAGCCAGTTCTGTCTTTTCACTGGTGGTGTGGGACTGGAAACCTTGCCAATTAGAGGAGTCACACTTGTGGTACCACACAATTTAGTATCCTAATTAAGTTACTGAAAGCAAGGTACATTTTGCCTTTCCAGACTCCTGAAAATGTACCTTTTTCATTCTTTAGGAAGCATTAACTGCCTAAGATACAGAACCATTAGTAATGCAGAACAGTTTTTGATTAGAACATAGTCACAGATGGTCCTGGTGAAAGTTCAGGTTTGCTTTTCAAAATCTTTTCAAATTCTCCCCTTTTTCTTCCACTATTTATTTTAAGCTGTAAGCTCCCTGCTGTTAATGGACTTGGGGAAGCCCCCTCCTTAGCCAAGCACCTAAATACTTTTCTCTTAGAACCGTTTAAACATGCAAATTAAATGGGAACAACAGAAATAAGCAGTTTACTGCTTCCTCCTACAGAAGGGAAACCCGAAATTTAGGAGAACTACAGTGTGAGGAAACTTAGAGAGTCATAGAATGCTTTAGGTTGGGAGGAACCACTCAAGGTCATTTAGTCTAGACATGAAGAAACTCTGGGAAACCTTGTAAACAGTTTTTCAGCCATGTGGCTAATTGCAGTTATTCTGTTTTGACTTTTTTTTGTGCAGGTTCATGGAATTACAGTCCAAAGTGAAGAATTCATTGGTTAGAATTCTGAAAACAAGAGCAAATCTGTCAAGCCTACAGGTCTGGTTTACAGGGACTTCCTCTTTTTCATTCACTTTTAATACAGGGTTTGAAACAGAAGTGAAAATCTATGCAACCTGTGAGTTTTGAGGAGTAGGGAAGAAAGTTAACTACTTGGAAGCAGGCAGGTTTTGACTTGGAAATCCAGAATATGCAAGAAATTAGTAGATTTTTCTGTCATTAGAGGAGTTGCTTTTCCAAATACAATAATCTGTATCACTCCTCATTTTGTACAAAAGAGAAGTGGTTATCAGCTAGGATTTAAAACCTGAAGTATGAATTATTGCTGCATAGATTTGTTTCGTCCTTTAAGGTTGAAGATTTGTGTTGAATTGTACTATTTCATTTACCACCAAAGTATCAGCATTTAGCAGTCTACCACACGCTAAAATGCAAATCATTTTCTTGTTTTGGTCACAGTTTGTTTCCTTAATAAGTTTAGCACAAGGTTTGTTGCTGTGTAAGAATAAAGAATGTACTAAACTATACTATAATACAATATTAAAACAAAATAGTAACATCTAATAATAGCACAAAACAATTCCCTCTGCTCCAGGTACTCTGTTGATTTATTTTATTTGGATATGTGGCCTGACAATGTTTTAGTTACCAAAAAAAAAAAAAACCCTGGCTCCTCACTGAAGCTATTTTAATTCAGATGTTTATTTCAAAAGCCCTATGGAAAGATCCTTTCTGTTGCTCCTGAGGTCCATAGTGTGTGGTTTTGGGACTAAGGTGAAATGCTGAGGAAGGGGTGTCCAAAAGAATCTTAAAATGCCTGTGGATTTCCATTTTATTCACATATTAGAGCAAGATTGTCCGTGTGCCAGGGTTGCTTTTCTGGGGATCAAGTGCTAATCTGTTTAAACAGCTGAAGACTTACAAAGGAAGCGTAAACAACAGGGGATTTTTAAGTAACACTTTAAAAAGACATCTGAATGCCACTTGCAAAAGCAGCTTCATTTTCTTACACTCTTCAGCTTTCTCCTCCCGTTGATTTGCTGTGAGGTGGATTCTCACACGTGGTTTAGACCTTAGGAAATATTTTTTTCAGGTGTTTTAATAAGTTGTGAGGGTCTAAGTAGATAGTTTGGGAATGAGATTTAACTACCTCTTAATTATTTTTTTCCAGGCTTTAGAGGGCAGCAAAGAGCTTGAGAATATCATTGGTATCTCGGACTTGTCTTGTTCCCTGAATGCTGAAGTGCAGAAAACCCAAGTGCTAAGTAAGGAGGAATTTCAATTATTTTTATCCCCTTTAGGGCAATTTCACAACGAGCACTCCAAATGTAACCGTGTGGAGCGTTAGACCCCAAGACTCTGAGTGGTTTTGGTCAGCCTAAGTGCGCTTTAAATGTCCTTACACGCATCCAACCAGGGACATAAAAAGCAAGGCAGCCCCAACAGCTCGCTCTTCTAACTCACAGTCACAGATGGGGAGGAAAAACTGGCAAGAGCAACACCTTTTCTTATGTAAATAGTTAGATACTTAGTGAGTCGTTAGCTAGTGATTAGGCTAAACGTTTGCACTTTGATTGCATCGCCTTTCTTCTCTTTTGGCGAGGAAGTTGTTTTGTTTGTTTGCCTGGTTAGGAGGATTAGGCTGAATATAGGTTTCCAGGCTTTCAAAATTGCTATTCATGTGTCTTTAGAAGATGGCCATACCAGATGCTTATTGTGTTGGGATTAGGGCGCTTTGCAGCTGGCACATCTGTAATACTTTTCCAAAGGAACCCAGAAAGCCAAACATTTTCATTTCTGTGTGTCTCGGTTTAGGAAACTCTTTATCCTTTTCCCAAGTCAGAGGTTCCTGGGACATGTGAATCCCCGAGCAGTGACGAGTGGATGCATACTTCTCTTGCCCACTGCCTCTGCAACTAGAAGGGCAGTATGTGATGGGGAAATAGTCTAACGCAAAAAAAACCCTCCATGCACTACTGAGAGGGCTCTCAAACGCTGGAACAGGCTCCCCAGAGACACGGTTGAATCCCTGTCCCTGGAGGTGTTGAAAAAAGAGAGATGTGGTACTAAGGGATATGGTTTAGAACCAGACTTGGCAGGGTTAGATAATAGTTGGACTTGATGATCTTAAAGGTCTTTTCCAACCAAAAATGATTCTATGATTCTGTGGTAATTGCAGGGAAAAATAAACTATTGCAGGGGAAAGAATTCCTACTTACCAGGTCATTCCTTTAACCTAAAGGTGCTGAAAGGCAGCTGTTGGCATCCAAGGGACCCCAGTCTTTATGCCTCAGACATATTGGTCATTTCTGTTCACAACAGCAACATCTTTCATCTGTACTCATATGATGTGTTTGTGGTGCAGGTGTGTGTCTAAGACTGCGTTTACCTACTTCTGCGTCTCCTTAAAGAGCTGCATGTATGACAGTGTCCTTATAGACTCTTCATGTCAACCTCTGTACTCTATTCATATTCTGCCTGACCAGGGAATATGAATAATTTATGCACATGAGTATTCCCTGTGTCCAGAAAAGGTGAGAAGACAGTTTCTTAACATGCAGCAAATTATGCCACAACCTCTCTGGCTGCAGTGTGAAAACATGAGAATTAGCTCTAGGAAACCAAAGTGATTGAGGCCACTGCTTTGCTCACAGTTGGAACCAGGTGGAGACTAAAGCCACAGATGCCAGGGAATTTGTCTGACCAAAAAACCCTGTGACTTTACTTTTCAATGTATCAGGTGCATTCACCCCAGCAGTGGAATTTATGCACCACACAATTTCAGCAACTACTGTTGTCTCAATCACCATTTCTTTTCTGACTTGGATTCCAATGACCATTCTGTTTTCATTTTGCATTTGTATGCACTGGCCTAGTTCCCACTGTCATGCACACAAGCAGATCCTTGCTCAGACAAACAAGGTTAGCTGAAAATAGTCTGTGTTTACATTACTACCCTACAGTAATGTGGATAGGGCAGCCAGACTGTCTAAATGAGGTCTATTGTCCACACTTCATGTCTGCTCTTTCTGTTAGCTTCTTGTGGCCTTCAAGACGGGAAAGAATCATCTTTTCTCTCCGTCTCTGAGTTAGAAGCAAAGCACTACATCAGCACCAGAAGACAAAAATGGGAACAAAATATTGTAGGAGGTGTGTAAGCACAATGGGTCACAACTGTATTCATTTTGAACAGTTTTTACTCATGTTTGGAGCAGGTTTTTGTCCTCACCTGAAGAAAAACCCGAATGCTTTGGAAGTGAGCAAGGTAGCATAAGTACTGTTTGCTTTGAAATCTCTTGAACATTTACTGATTCCACATTTGTTTCCTCACTAGTGACTCAAGCCGAAGAACTGCAGCTGCTGAAAAGCAACCATGGAAAACTTCCTGCCCGAGGTACAAAACCTTTTATAACTGCTTGTAAGAGATGTTTTGGTGGTTCCTTTCAGTTGACTCTTTCCTAGTTGATGATTCCTTTTGGCTGCTTCTGTCCTAGCTGATGATTCTTTTTGGTTGACTCTATCCTAGGTCATGATTCCTTTCAGTTGATTGTTCGTTCCTTTTGGTTGATTCTTTGCTAGCTGATTCCTTCCTGGTTGATGGTTCCTTTCAGCTGATTCCTTCTTTAGTTCTTGCCACTTGAAATAACTTGGGTGACCTTTAGGATGTGGAAATTGTGATAATCAAATGTGTTTCTTCTGAAAACTTTTTCACCACTCCATTTAAAATTGTCTTTTCTGCTGTTTCCATTGTATTGGGTGTTCCTCCAGGAAACTAAGCAAGGAGAAGACATCATTAATAATATTGCACTTGAGGCACAGTCTAGAAACGTGTAGTCAGGTCCTAGAGAGTTTACAGACCATTTATGTGCCAGTTATCCCTGCTCCTCCTCCGTCTCCTCCCTCTCCCTGCATTTTCATTGTGCTTTCAAGTAGCATGCAGTCTTTCCAGCAAAAGCTTTTTCACCTTCTGTGTGTTGTGAGGTATTTAACACACTCCAGGGGACTGTGAAATCCCAACTATTGGGCTTCTTCATAACTAGTGCTGTGAAAATATTTGGAAGTTGGTGGCATTTAATATGGTCTGGCCTGCAACAGCCACTTTAGTGCCTCTTCTAGCTGAGAAGGTGGCAGCAGGGGGATTCACACAAAGAGAATTTTCCCTTACACCTGGTAAAATCAAGAGTCACCACTGGTACTCTGATATTTCTGTTATCTTCACGCTTTCGTAGGATCAGCCAGGTTGGAAGAGACCTCCAAGATCATCCAACCTAGCACCAAGCCCTGTCCAATCAACCAGACCATGGCACTAAGTGCCTCATCCAGGCTTTTCTTCAATACCTCCAGGGACAGTGACTCCACCACCAACCTGGGCAGCCCATTCCAATGCCAGTCGCTCTCTGGCAAGAACTTCTCCTTACATCCAGCTTATACCTGTGCTGGCACAACTTGAGACTGTGTCCCCTTTTTCTGTTGCTGGTTGCCTGGCAGAAGAGACCAACCCCACCTGGCTACAGCCTCCCTTCAGGTAGTTGTACACAGCCGTGAGGTCACCCCTGAGCCTCCTCTTCTGCAGGCTGCACACCCCCAGCTCCCTCAGCCTCTCCTCACAGGGCTGTGCTCCAGGCCCCTCACCAGCTTTGTCGCCCTCTTCTGGACACCTTCCAGTACCTCAACATCTCTCTTGAATTGCGGAGCCCAGAACTGGACACAGCACTCAATGTGTGGCCTGAGCAGTGCTGAGTACAGGGGCAGGATAACCTACCTCGTCCTACTGCCCGCACTGTTCCTGAGCCAGGCCAGGATGCCATTGGCTCTTTTGGCTACCCTGGCACACTGCTGGCTCATGTTCAGCCTACAGAGCAAAACCAGAATCAAAGTCAATGATGGCATTTCTGCTATGCCAACCAGCAGAACAGCTTCATATCACAAGTAGCCCGTTCAGTTTGGGCTGTACCTGCTTTTCCACATGCCTAAATGTGAGACACCAGAACAGGTTGTGGCTGCCCCCTTCCTGGAAGTGTTCAAGGCCAGGCTGGATGGGACTTGGAGCATCCTGGGCTAGTGGAAGGTGTCCCTGCCCATGGCAGGTGGATTGGAACTACATGATCTTTACAGTCTCTTCTAACCCAAACCATTCTGATTCTAAATCCTTTCTGCTGTGGAGAGATCTCTTGAAAGGGAAGCAAACTGATCAAATTTCAGTTTCATTGGCTCCAGCAGGTTACCACAAACTGAAAAGGAGTGGTAAGAAATTTGGTTCGCTTGTGCAAACTGCTCATTTGCAGGTCTGGACATCCTTCTGTTCAAGTGCTCTCAGCCCCCATCTGGCACTGATGGTAGCCAGTGCCACAGACCACTGGAGTTTTATGCAGTGGTGGCTTTCTCTGTGCGCTGCTCTTTAATGCTCACCAGAATATACACTCACAGTCCCATCTTTGCTCTAGAAACTAGTCTCAAACACTAAATGTGGGGTGAGAAATGAGGTATTCTGTGAAAGCAGGATGACAGATAGAATTGTGACTTTAAGTTAACCAATTGTGGTGATGTTTCAGTGTCAGTTTTGCTTCAATAAAGAATAAAGTCAGTTTTTCAGTCTTGAAAATACACTAGCAGGAGAGTCAAAGAAGCGCATGGTAAAAGCAAAGCATTTGGAGATGTTTTCCTTTGCCTTTTAGTTCTGGATGTGGTTTCTCACAATTATTTTTAATCAGTTATGCTCAAGACTTAAAACTGAGGGCTGCTCAGTGGCTTGCTACAGCTGGAAGGTCACATTGTCATCACATGGTGAGGCATGAAATTTATTTACTTTACATAAACAACCTCAACTTAAAACAACTCAGTACAAAACATTCCCTGCTGAATGGATGGCATTATGTAGAGGTCTGTATATCATTTTGTGCCACCAGCAGCAAAAATGGTACCATTGTTTGTCCAGGCCTGGTATTTACAGTAAACAAAATGTTTTTGAACAGAACGTAAGCAAACTGGAAAGCAACTGCCAAGAGATGGAATCTAGTTGGTGTGTTCATAGAATCATAGAATGCTAGGGCTTGGAAGGGATCACTGAGTCCAACACCCCTGCCAAAGCAGGATCACCTAGGGCAGGTCACACAGGAACACAAATCTCCAGAGAAGGAGACTCCACAACCCCTGAGGGCAGCCTTCTTCAGAATCCACACTCTAAAAAAGTTTTTCCTCATGTCAAGGTGAAACTTTCTGTCTTCTAATTTATATCCATTGCCCCTTGTCCTATCACAGACACACAGACACCATTGAAAAGAGCCTGACCCCTTCTTCTTGGCACCCACCCTTAAGGTATTTGTAGACATTAATGAGATCTCCTCTCAGGCTGCTTTTCTTGGCTCTAAGCAGCTGCAGATCTCTCAGCCTTTCCTCATCAGTCCCTTCATCATTGAGATGCTTGAACGTGTCCAGAGAAGGGCGACGAGGCTGGTGAGAGGCCTCGAGCACAGCCCTACGAGGAGAGGCTGAGGGAGCTGGGATTGTTTAGCCTGGAGAAGAGGAGGCTCAGGGGAGACCTTATTGCTGTCTACAACTACCTGAGGGGTGGTTGTAGCCAGGAGGAAGTTGCTGTCTTCTATCAGACGGCCAGCACCAGAACAAGAGGACACAGCCTCAAGCTATACCAGAGGAAATTTAGGCTTGAGGTGAGGAGAAAGTTCTTCACTGAGAGAGTCATTGGCTACTGGAATGGGCTGCCCATGGAGGTGGTGGAGTCGCCGTCCCTGGAGCTGTTCAAGGCAGGATTGGACGTGGCACTTGGTGCCATGGTCTAGCCTTGAGCTCTGTGGTAACAGGTTAGACTTGATGATCTATGAGATCTTTTCCAACCTTGGTGATACTGTGATACTGTGATCATCCTTGCAGCCTTCACTGGGCAGTCTCTGGTATATCCCTGTCCCTCTTGATCTGGGGATCCCAGAACTGGACACTATTCCAGTTGTGGCCTTACCACCTCAGAGGGAGAAGAGAACATTTCTTGACATGCTCACTACACTCATCTTAATGCACGCCCGGAGAGCACTGACCTTCTTGGCCACAAAGCTATTTTGCTGTCCAATGCATAACTTATTGTCCACCAGGACGCCAAAGTCCTTCTCCATGGAGCTGCTTTCAAGCAGCCTGATGCAGCCCCAAACAGCCTTTGTGTGTGTTGAGAGTGAACGTGTGGGTTGGGGTATGCATATTTTGAGGGGAAGTTTAATATGTTCAGATTTTCAAGCAGTGAAGATACCATTCCAAGCAGGAAGGCTGCTTAAGCTGAGTGTCACAAATTACACTGATATTTCCCTAAAGAGAAACACCAATAAATCATGTGTCAGCAATTGTGTGGCCAGCAGGAGTAGGGAAGTGATTGTCCCCCTGTACTCAGCACTGGGGAGGCCACACCTTGAGTATTGGGTTCAGTTTTGGACCCCTCACTACAGCAAAGACATCGAAGTGCTGGAGTGGGTCCAGAGAAGGGCAGCAAAGCTGGTGAAGGGTCTGGAGAACAGGGCTGGAGAGGAGCAGTTGAGGGAACTGGGATTCATCCTGGAGAAGAGGAGGCTGAGGGGAATCCTAATTGCTCTCTACATCTCTTTGAAAGCATGTTGAAGCCAGATGTAGCTTGGCCTCTTTTCCCTAGCATCAGGTGATAGAGTGTAAGGAAATGGCCTCAAATTGTGCCAGGAGTGGTTTAAGTTGGATGTTAGTAAAAATTTGTTTCCTGTAAGAGCAGTCAAGCATTGGAACAGGCTGCCCAGGGAGGTGCTGGAGTCACCATCCCTGGAGGTGTTCAAGAAATGTGTGGACATGGCACTTTGGGACATGGTTTAATGACCACAGTGGTCTGCAGTTGAAGGTTGGACTCAATCTTGGAGGTCTCTTCCAGCAGAAACAATTCTGTGATTCTGTATCCATGGCTCTTCTCTCACAGGTCTTGTTCCATTTGTAACCATGAAAGCCCTTTACAATTTAGAAGAAGGAGCATAATCCACTTTGTCTGGTACCCAAAATCTGCACTGCTAGTGGTTTTACCAGGACAAGGGAGTCATCTGTCTGCTGAGAAGTAGAGAAGCTGGAGGACAGGTTTCCGTTTGACCCCCAAATCCATGCTCTTTCCCAGCAGCTTCTGGGTTGGGTTACTGTACCAACACCTTAAGGGAATGTGTTTTAAAATACAGCCTGGGTCTGAGGTCACCAGCAGGAGCAGCTTTTCGGGTGGAAAGAAGGAGGTGGATTACCAACCTCTGCCATGATTTACCATCCTCTGCTATGTAGATGAAATATTAAGCTATTAACTCAGGTGGCAGATACAGAAATGCACATGAGACGTATGGCTGCAGGCCTGGGACGTATATACATATAGACCTGTCACCCTGCACCTTGGATTTGGGTGTCAGCCACCTTTTATTCATGATTTTCACACTTGTGTTTATGCTCTATTTTTCCATCTACCTTTCCCCAGATGCAACAACTATTAATTTTTAATTCCAATAGACTTAGACTTTTTAGAGTATTAAGCTCAAGGAAAAATTAAAAGGAATTGTAGGTCTTTGAACAGCTCCACAGAGCAGGTCCTGCAGGAGAATAAATTCTCTCCCCCCTCCCCCCATGAATATAATTATTTTAAACACACATACCAAAAAAAAAAGAGCAGAAAAGAAACGTTAAGTTTGGACTCAGTAGCAATTATAGGTTTAAGAGGTGTAAATCTGGGTCGGCACAATCCCAGGCACAGATCCAGGCAGGGTGGGGAATGGCTGTGAGCAGCCCTGAGGAGAAGGGCCTGGGGGTCTGGGTTGATGAAAAGCTCAACATGAGCTGACAGTGTGCACATGCAACCCAGACAGCCAACCGTGTGCTGGGCTGCATCAGGAGAAGTGTGGCCAGCAGGGCAAGGGAGGTGATTCTCCCCCTTTACTCTGCTCTCCTCAGACCCCACCTGGAGTACTGTGTGCAGTGCTGTAGCCCCCAACACGAGAAGGACATGGAACTGCTGGAGCGAGTCCAGAGGAGAGCCACGAAGATGATCAGAGGGCTGNGACTGGATGTTAGGAGGAAGTTCTTTACAGTGAGGGTGGTAAGACACTGGCACAGGTTGCCCAGGGAGGTTGTGGAGGACAGAATCACCCAATGTCACATTGGGTGATTCTGTCCTCCACAACCTCCCTGGAGGTGTTCAAGGCCAGGTTGGATGAGGCCTTGAGCGACCTGCTCTAGTGGGAGGTGTCCCTGCCTATGGCAGGGGGTTGGAGCTGGATGCTCCTTGAGGTCCCTTCCAGCCTAAACCATTCTATGATTCTATGAAATAACTCGGCCTATCCAGACATTACAAATATCCAGGTGCCTCGTATCTGCTGATGACAACAAAATTGAAAAGAAAGACCGTAATAATTCTGACTGGTTTTCTCTGCAGAAGATATTGATTATTTGTGTGTGGTGAGAGATTTGGAAAATTCAATTAAAGGAGTTGTGCAAAGCTTCCATAAATTCTCCCCCGCGCGGCGTGTACACAGCCGTCGTTGCCTATTAAATCAAGGCAGCACTTCACAATATATTTTCGTCGAAACATAAAAATAAATAACATTTAAACAGTTCTGCTTACTGCAGAAACAAATTTTATTTGCTCTGAAGCATTTAGTCATGTGCCAGCAGCGCTGCCTCGCACGCCTTTGCCAGCTGTAACAAATTTTATAGACCTTTCCCCCCCCTCACCAACCCTCCCTCCTCCACCCCCCCAACCCCAGACATAGCTCATCTACTATGAATTTTTAAATGAGCAAACGGTGAAGAAGGGATGTCAGCAATATAAAAATTGATCAGTTAAAAGATAAAAGCATAAGTAAAGAGATTTGTATGGGAGCCTTAATAGGTTTTATTAAATAAAAATACTATAAAAAGACAGGAATGGATAGACTGAAGGTTTTAACTCTGGTTGAGGTGGAGAAAAATTATTCTGGCACATTTAGGAGAAGATTGGTTTTATATCACCTGACAGGTGAACATTTTTTTCATCTCCCCTCTCTGCTTTTTAGATCTGCAGATGTTTTAGAATAGTCCAACCTGGGAAGGAGAAGGGGGAAAGAAACTTGGGCAGATTCTACTCCTTTACATGGTTAGAATCATAGAATGGTTTAGGTTGGATGGGACCTCAAAGATCAGCCAGTTCCAACCCCCTACCATAGGCAGGGACACCTCCCACTAGAACAGGTCACTCAAGGTCTCATACAACCTGGCCTTGAACACCTCCAGGGAGGTTGTGGAGGACAGAATCACCCAATGTGATCTTTGTTCTTTGATCACATTGGGTGATTCTGTCCTCCACAACCTCCCTGGGCAACCTGTGCCAGTGTCTCACCACCCTCTCTGTAAAGAGCCCTTTCCTAACATCTAGTTGCAATCTCCCCTCCCTGTGCTTCACAACCTCCCTGGGCAACCTGTGCCACTGTCTCACCACCCTCTCTGTAAAGAACCATTTCCTAATATCTAGTTTGAATGTCCCCTCTGCCAGTTTAAACCCATCACTCCTCATCCTGTTATTACAAGACCTTGTCAGTAGTCCCTCCCCAGCCTTCCCGTGGCCCCCATTCAGATACTGGAAAGCCACTAAAAGGTCTCCTTGAAGCCTTCTCCAGGCTGCAGAGCCCCAACTCTCGTAGCCTGTCTTCATAGCAGAGCTGCTGCAGCCCTCTGAGCATCTTCATGGCCCTCCTCTGGACTTGCTCTAACAGTTCCATGTCCTTCTTGTGTTGGGGGCTCCAGAACTGTACACAGTACAGAGGTTCTTGTGGGCCAGGGCCAAAAGACACCACAGCAAAGGGTAGCAAGGCTTCTACCAACCCACCCTCACAGGGATGAGGCTTCTGGTGACTCTCCAGCTGCTGCCTTGCCCTGGGCAACCCCAAAACCCTAAGCAGAGGATAAGAGGGCAAGGACAGGCTGCTTCTGCACCCAGCTAGTGCAGATGGCCTCCACAGGTCATTTCCCTGCTGCTGTGGCTGCAGCACAGGCATTTTCCTGGTGACCTCCACAGATCTTTTTCTTGCTGCTCTGGTCAAGAGGTTTTCCTACTATTCTCTGCTTTTAGGTAGCTTAGGACTTCTGTGTAGAAAACTGTTGAGAGACTGTTGTTAAGGCTGTGATGGAGTTTTAAGAGCAACTCATTATCTTCATTAGTGTGTGAGCTAAAAAAAAAAAAAAAATCCAAAAGCCACCACCAAAGTTTAAAACAAGCTTCTTTTTTGTTTTAAAAGTGCCACAAGCATCATTGTAAGGTTTTGGTTTTGTTTTAAAAGTGCCACAAGCATCATTGTAAGGTTTTGGAGCCTAGGAGTGGTAGGTTATCTGAGTATCTAAGTCTTGGTGCCAACATTACTATAAACAGGGCTGGTTTGTCAAAAATGTGGTTTATTTTGGAAGGAAAGCTGAGTTAATGAGGTTTGAGATGAATCAGCTTACGTTGTTAAAATGTCTTCTCAGAATGAAGTGCAGATCATTGAGTCCAACCATTCTCTAACTCTACCAAGGCTGGTGCTAAGCCATGTCCCTCAGCACCACAGCTCTGCCTCCAGGGATGGGGATGCAACCACCAGTTCTCCAGTGGTTGAGAACCACGTATGGGCCAGAATGCTACAGTCAGTGACTAAAGAGCTCATGAAGGCTGAACTAGGAAGTTGCAGTGAGTAGAGAGAAGCCAGATTGTCATTCAGTGTCTATTTTGGACCCTTGTCACACCAGCCCAGGCAGTTTTCCTGTTCTAAACAACAGTCAGTGGTATTCTGTGGTGGTGATTCCTGTGAACAGATAGTGTCTATTGGGTATGAGGCTAAGAAGTTGTACCTGAGGCAAAGTTGAACTGGATGCCATTTTTCTGGAGTAACCTCATCAGACCCAGCTTAAGATAAAATTTCTGGCTTGGGCTGGGTCATCTCCAGGTGATGTCACTGGCACCTTGTGTCAGATCCACAGGCAGGTCTTGTGTGTCACATCACACACAGGAAGTGTGTAGCTTCTAAGGAGTAACCCCATGCTAAGTGAGGGGAATCTTCCCTACCACCCCTCATGTCTCTGATGGCTTTGATGCTTCTCTCTCCATCTAGGTTTATACAGAATCACAGACTGGTTTAGGCTGGAAAGGACCATTCCAGGCCATCTAGTCCAACCCCACTGCAATCATCAGGGACATCTGCAACTAGAGCAGGTCACTCAGAGCCCCAAACAACCTGACCTTGAATGATTCCAGAGCTGAGGCATCTGCCACCTCTCTGGGCAACCTAGGCTGAGGTCTCACCACCTTCAGTGTAAAAAAAAAAATCATCTTTACATCTGGACTTAATTTTCTTCTTTTAGTTTAAACCCTCACCCCTTGTCCTGTCACAACAGGCCCTGCTAAAAAATCTGTTCCCAGCTTTCTCAACAGCCCCTTGAAGCAAGGAAAGGCCACGAGAAGGGCTCCCTGGAGCTTCTTTCTTCCAGGCTGAACAATACACAGCTCCTTTCCTCACAGGAGCAGTCTCTTTAACTGTATGCTGCTCTAAGTATCTGTTTGTGGTTCTCAGGAAGTTTAATATAAAGCAAATAATGAATTTTCTCTTCACCTTTGGTGGTGGTGGTGCAATTGAAGTGCACTCAGGGTCCTGTGACCAGAGCCGAGCATCTGCTGCAGCAAGCCATTCAGCAGCCCTGGCACTCAGCAGCACCTGCTTCCAGACCCTTCCCTCTATGTTCTCATTCCTCGAGTTCCTTTCTACCCCTGCACGCTTTTCCTTTCCTTCTTCCAGCCATCTGCTCAGTCCTTCACCCCCACCCCTGCCCTCCTTGTATACAGGGCTCAGGTGTGGTTGCCTCTTCTTGCCATCTCCTCAGAGGATTCAGGGGAGGGTAGTTCCTCTCACGCAGTCCTTGATGGGATTCTGATGAATCTTCCCCCATGGTCCTTATGGATATATTTTAATTAACATTAGAAGAGAAGGACCAGCTTCTAATACTTGTAACACATCCTCTTCTGCTTTGTCATCACTGGCAATGAATGACATAGCATATGTGTGTACCCTTACAGGGAGACAGCCTCCAGTTGCACCAGGGGAGGTTTAAGTTGGGCCTAAGGAACAATGTCTTCTCCAAAAGTATTGTCAGGGCCTGGCCCAGGCTGCCCAGGGCAGTGGTGGAGTCCCCATTCCTGGAGAGATTGAAAAGCCATACAGATATGGTACTGAGGGACATGGTCTAGTGGTGATCTGGCAGTGCTGGATTAGCAGTTGGATATGATGACCTTGGAGGTCTTTACCTTAAAGATTCTAAGTAACTAAGACAATTTCCTAAATTCCTGTTGTGACACAGTAACTGTAGGAAGTAAAAGAGGCTCTGATAACCAGGTGGTCCTCAGTAACTCAGCTCACCTTTGTGGAAGGATTTTCACACATCCTGTAACACCAGCACTGCTCTGGTTCTCAAAGCAGCCTTTCTTCCTCCACAGAGTACGTTCAGACTACGAGCAGCTCTGACTTCCTGATCTCGCTTCTTGACCAAGGTAAGAACGCCCCTGGTCTACTCCATGTGTTCTTCACACAAAGGTATTGTGATCAGAAGGACTGAGGGGCTGAATTTACAACCCCATGCAGAACGACCTAGTGGGCAGGCTGCAGTCAGGGCTGTGAGAGCTCGATGGGAAAGCAGTTGTGACTCTGCAGGTGGCATTTCTTCTAACTGGGTTGGTAAGCAAATCGACACTGAACCTGCAGCAGCCCTGCCCCACCTGGCAGATACCCAGGAGCTTTTCTTCTCCTCGATGCTGTTGTTTTGCTCAAGAATGGCCAATCAGCTGCAAGACACATAATGAAGGTGAGAATATTTGTGTACTTCACCTTTACCTTCAGAAATGCCATGAGGGATGCCCTGGAATTCAGCACAGAGGCTGCTCCCCTGCAAAGTGGCTGGGCATGCCCTTCTTTGATGTCTTATTAATGCTCAGGTGGACTCCTCAACTCACTCCTCGGCTAGCTAAGGGTCTCCAAGCAGTGCTCTTTACTGAGGGAGGAGTGGGACACAGGGCTGATGGTCCAGCTGAAATAGCAGCAGCAGCTCTGCACAACATCCCTGGAGGGATTGAAAAGCTGTGGAGAGATGGTGCAGAAGGACATGATGGCTCAGCAGTGCTGGGTTAAGGGTTGGACTTGATGATCTTAAAGGTCTCTTTGAACCACGGGGATTCTGTGATTCTTCTAACTACCCCTTTCCCCAGGAGCACCTCAGCTGCTGATCAGGCCACTGCCATCAACTTTCTCAGCATTCCTAAGGCAGAAAGCACAAATCAGAGCGCTGACAGATGCCTCAAGATGTGGTTCTGGGGCTTTTAGGTTCTGCCTCCTTTGGTTACTTCCTCTTTGTTCCAGTATTTTAAGGAAGATGTGTTAGCAGTGAACACCATCATCAGCCACCATCTGTGCATGGAAAAAAACTGTTAGCTCCTTTGCTGTGAAGTCTCATGACACAAGTCTCTAAAAATGAGTGTATCTGCAGCTGATGTGGAAGAACATCTTTCTTTTGGCAAATTCAAGCATTCTGATCCTCAAAATTAAGATTTTACAAGATGTACATACAAGGTGTTCACAACTCACCCAGCTGAGTTAGGCCAGAGGTGAGCTAAGGCACACTCATTCTGCTTCTCAATGAAGGTTAAATTAGTAGCACAAATAGCTTTCAAGCCTGCTTGTCTACACTCTTTTACTACCCTAAAGATAGCTGCTCATGCCACAGGCTTTCTACTCCTTACTCTTTCCAGACCAGCTACTGCACCAAAGGCAGAGCCAGTGAGGGCTGGACACCAGTGCAGGAGAGCAGAGCACTTTTTCTCCACTCAGTGTAACTTCTGAGACCTGCAGAACACAGAGCAACCCTTCTGTGGTACAAGAACCAGTTTAAGTCAGTCTTACACTGGCTTATTAGCTAGTAAACTCTTGCTGAGGGTAGCTCAGAGGACACTCATGTCTCTGTTGTTCATGTCCACAGCTGGTGTGCTGTCTAGGCAGCACTGGGTTCGCACCTGATGGCCCAAGGAAAAGACACACAGTTCCTCTTCTGGTTCTCTTTTGTGACCAGCACTGTAGAACTCTCTGCTTTCTTGATCAAAAAATGTCACTGTGACACCTAAGTGGTCTTTTAGCAATTATTTCTCCATCTGCTTAAAACATCTCCATTCCTGCAGTCCAAGGGAGCCCATCTGTCCATCTGCCTCACCTCAGGATGTCTGGCTGGCTGGCTGTCATGTGCAGTGAGGCTAGTGGTACAGGCAGGACAACCCTGCCCCGCTGAGCAGCTCACATGAGTGATGCTGCTGCTGTCTAATTGCTATTTATTTTGGTCATTCCTTGACTCCACACAGGCATTATGTGAAAAATGCATTCCGCATCAACCCCAACTTCTACATCTGCTTGACTGTACTTAAAAGGAGAGAAGAAATGGCTGTAAACCAATCTCCCCAGCAAATACCAGTTTGGGATGGCTCATTGCACCAGGCAGGTGCACATCTAGATAAAATTTCTGGCATCTATTTAAACTTAACAATGTGCACAACCAGATAATCTCAATGTAAATAATATAGCATGGTTGGCTTATGCAAGCATGCCTACAAACTGCAGGGGTAGGCTTGCTGCTGTGGAGAAAAGAAACTCTGCTGGGTTTTTTTACTGCAAATAGAGGATTTTACTAACAAAACCCCTCCACTTTTACCCTCCCTCCAAGACTGGGTGAGAAGAATCCATGTGAAAAGATGTAACTTTGAGTCTCAGCTCTCCAGGGAGAACCATTGGTTTCTTGGGGCAGAGGATTTAATCAAATCCTCATCTCCCAAGCAAAACATGATTTAAAGGAATGTAATTCAGAACTCCCTTCAAAGCTGATTAGGCTCAGAAGAAAGAGGAAGCTTTATGTGCAAGGAATTATTCTGAGTGCTGAAGGTGTTTAAGTTGTTAGCAAACATCTTGCCTTGTCTGTAGCTGCCATAAGCAGGGACACAAATGTCATCTGCAAATATGTTTCCTACTCTCAAGTCAACCCAAGACACACCACATGCAGGCTCTGAGCCCATGGTGGGCTGCACGCTCAGGCTTTGGGAGCTTTTAATCTGTACCAGTGTTTTTCCTCTCTGGAGCCTGACTGGATATGTGCTTGTAACCATTGGAAGGGAGCTGTGTTGGTTCATCACTCTGTTCAGCACCTGCACCATTCTCCTTTAGGTTTCCTCTGTTGCTGTTTCTTGTGTGGACAGAATGCACCAGCTCTGTGATAAGGGAAGGGTGGTTTGCACCAGCAGTAGTTTGTAGAACCTGATTGTAACCTCAGTAGCAATTAAACTTACATCATGGCAATTATTAAATATAATAGACAATTTCTTAGGCAAATATACAGTGATAGACCAAGGTTCTGCTGCAAACACTCCGAAATGCCTTGGCTGTCTCAGCAGTTACTGTTTCTTTGACCTCTTGCTGTAGGAGGCTTTTGGGGTTGAGAAACAGCTGGGGCTGTTAAGAACCATTTCCAGTTCCACACAAGGTGGATCATATGACTCTCACTTTATCACCCCTAGAGGCCATCTCAAGGACAAAGAAAAGAGATCCACTCAAAACTAATGTTTTTGTATGGGGGGGAAGGAGCTCACCACCATCTCCTGATGAACAGAAGAGACCAGGCTTCTTACAGCCCAAGTTCTGCTTCCTTCCAGCTCACGTCACTGATTCATGTGTTATTTCACTGGCAGTAGATGTTCCTCATGCTGCCTGAACGCCTGGCAGGCCTTCCCTCAGCCCTGCTTGGAGCTCTCACAGCCTCTGGAGACAAAGCTGCCTATTGATGCTTCCCCAGTACCCACCAGTGGCACTCAGCCTACGCTCCTGAAAAGAAGGGCACTGTGGGAAGAGCTCCTACATGCCAAGAGTAGAGTCAAACCCTCAGAAAGACTAAATACCTGTGAGGATAGTTGAGTTTTGTTGCTTTAGAGTGAGCTGTTCTAGTGGAGGTGAACTGCTGAACTGTGCTCACCCCAGTGCTGTCACAATTACTCCTGCAGAGCACCTTTTCACCCTGCCTGAGCTGCCACGGGTGTCATGTTGGCTGGAGTTACTTTTTCCACAACAAATAAAGCTGGAAACACGGAATAAATACACTGGGCCTGCAGCCACTTCCCTTACAGCATTCATAACCTCCACAGTTGGGAGTTCTCACAACAGCTGATTCACACACTGCAGACACAGCCCCAGAATGTGCTCCTGGCAGGGGCAGCTTGGTATGTGACAGAGCCCAGCCAGGGCAGGGGAGAAGCCTTCCAATGAAGCTGGCTTTGGGATTTCTAATACATAGAGAAATATAATCATATAGAATATAGACTATATTTATATCTAGTGTCCAAGCAGAATGAAGACGGAGGACAGGCTGACTCCTAATGAGGCTATACCACCCTGAATTCCATTTTGATTAATTTTCTTACCCCAGGCTGCTATGTACAGAATTATTCAATCCATTTGTACCCTCTGAACTGTTGGCCGCGGGGGGGAACTGTGCTGTGCAGAGGGATAAACTGCAGAGCTGAGTTCCATTTACATCTGCAGTTCTGTGCAATAAGGGGTAGTTTGCTCTGTTTCAAACTGCACTGCTCACTATATCCTCAGCTTTTGCTTCAGCAGAAAGAAGATCTTTTGCTTTTCAGTCCTGTTAGGAACAGCTGCTGAGAGCCCTAAGGCTGTAACAGCATTAAAACCTAGATGACAGCAAAGAAGCCAACATCCCCCATCCCCTGCATACACAAGAACCTTCCCCTCCCCAAAGCTCTATTCCCCTATCCAGCTCTAGCTTTGGTGCCCCTCTGGCTTATGCTCTTCAGCATTCTGAAAGCACTGGTAGTGTGGAAAACACCACAAAAGAAGAAAACCAAACTCCCATGGGTGGTCCAAGGCTGCTGCAGAACTTTGGTCCATCTCCTAGCTGAGCAGATCACTCTCCAGCCCATGATATTGGTGGGAGGCCAGGCTCTCTTCCCTGCCACATTAGCTGAAGAACAAAGTGCTCTTCTGAGGTGACAGCACACAGACACAACACCCTGGTAGGACACCAATGGAGGACAACTCATGCCTTAAAACAATTTGGGCAAGACAAGAGCAACAAGTCAAGAGTTACTACTTAACCTCCACTACTTCAGCTGGGAAACTTGTACACTCACTGCTAACAAACCAGCTTGTCTGGCTGACACAACTGGGGGATTTCAGCAGTAATTCAAAGTTTGGTCCTTTATTAGGTATTTTAAGTTTACAAATGGTAGCAAAAGTATTACACTTCCAAAGAAAAACACACCAAAGCTCATTTCCAAGCCCTCTTCCAAATGCTTCTCCTTGAAAAGATAAGCATAACTTGTTTGCCAATTCTCACCAGCTTACAGGAATTGTCTCACCTCACAAACAGCTTTACCTGCAACGCCAGGCACTGCTCACTGCAAAGCCTCTGACCCTCTTTCACAGTTTAGCCTTTGGTCTTCACAGGTTGATTAAATAAATTTCTTATGACTTCGACTGTTCTTTGAGTCCCAGAGTATAACAACATTAAAATACACCAGAAATAATATAAAGTGTAAGCAGGAAACGAGGGACACAGACAGAGGGAACAAGTCAGGTAACCTCTGTGGAGGATTCACTGTAGCACTCATCAGAGACAGGACAGCCATCAGCGTCACTGAGAGCAGAAACTGCAAGGGAAGGAGAACCAGATTAGCTCATGGAGATTTAACACTCGGGCTGTTGCTGTGCTGCTAAAGGACCTGGTTTAGCACCAGACTTGACAGAATTAGAAAATGGTTGGACTTGATCTCAAAGGTCCTTTCCAACCAAAATGATTATGATTTCTGTATTCCTCAAGTCCATACACAGGTGACACTGCCTGTAGTGTGGCTTTCCCTCTTTGGGGCTTTATGCAGTTATCGGAAGTGCTTTGTGCGAATACTTTAGCACCACGAAGGGCTGCAAAGAAGAGTTACAGGAGTTAAAATTGCTCACCAGGCTCTTGACAATCTTGGGAAATGACTTGACCCATGAAATATATCCCTTGAGGGAAAGGGAGAATGGCTTCAGCTGCAGGTCCTCTGCTGATGTCTTCTCAAATATGGAGAAGGACGCCACGCAGACAGAGAGGAAAGCCAGCGAGGTCACAGCAAAGGGTAGCAGCAGGCCATCCTTCAGCAGGAGAGGCAACATGCTGGTGACACAGAACCCCCCCAGGAGTGAGCCACATTACAAGTTGTATTTCCAAGGATGGAAGAAAAGACAACAAAGAATACACTTAGACTTACTAGAACTGGGGAAGAGCACAGGTTTTGAGTAACATTCAAAGAGTTAACTCACCTGAACGTTGACACAAGCAAAAACCATGTGGCCATGAATGGGATTTCATTGATGATCAAGCAGACAGGTCTGGAATGAGAAGAGAAGAATCAGCTATGTGGACACTGTCAGGACAGCACTTCAGCCTCAGCCTGTCACATGGGGCTGCATGTCCTCTGCTCTGCAGGTAGGACAGACTGCTATCGCAGGTGTCTGGAGAACAGAGCTGGTGAGGAGCAGCTGAGGGAACTGGGGTTGTTCTGCCTGGAGAAAAGGAGGCTGAGGGGAGACCTTCTGGCTCTCTACAACTCCCTGAAAAGAGGCTGGAGTGAGGCAGGAGACAGACTCTTATCCCAAGGAACAAGTGACAGAGGAAACGGCCTCAAGGTGCACCAGGAGAAGTTTAGGTTGGACGTGAGGAACAATTTGTTCCCCAAAAGGGCTGTCAAGGCCAGGCCCAGGCTGCCCAAGGCAGTGGTGGAGTTCCCATCCCTGGAAGGATTGAAAAAACTGGAGATATGGTGCTGCATAGTTTACTGGTGACCTGGCAGTGCTAGGTTAACAGTTGGACTCGATTATCTTAAAGGCCTCTTCCAACTAAAATGATTCTGTGATTCTCTGTGATGTCAGTGAGGTATCAGTCACCCAGTTTAACCTGCACCTACATCCCAGCCTTGCTGTGCAACTCTTAAGTAAATGTCACACAGTATCACCAAGGTTGGAAGAGACCTCATAGATCATCAAGTCCAACCCGTCTCTGCTGTCTCTGGCAGCACCACCTTGCCCAAGCCCATCGCCAGTCTGTCCCTTGGCAAACAGACATGCCCTGCTCCTCAGTACACTCCAGAAAATGCAGCCAGAGATGAGTGAAGCAGGAGAGACCACAGCATGGCTGTGTTCGGACACTTTCATGTACAGGTTGTTCAGAAAATCAAGTGCAGGATTTTGAAGATCAGGTATACTTTTAAGTGGGAAAGCAGCATGCAGTAACAAGGTGAGGAAAAGAAGATTAAAGTATTATCCCCAGAACAATAATTTACTTACAGTGACACGAGAAGAATAGATTTTTCGTGGACTTGAAAGGAGAACAGGAAAAATGACAGTGCACAACTAACCTTAGGAAAAGAAATCAGAGACATATTAGTGTGTGTGACTGCAATGCAAAGCACTGGTTCAGCTTCTCTGCTGGCACACAGGAGCTAAATGATCTGATTTTTCTAATTAACTGCTACATTTACTCTGGTGCAGTTTACAGGTACACAGAGCTGCTTTTGTAACCACCTACACACGCTGCAAAACACACTGTGTGGAAGTCTACCCAGAGCACTTCCTCCCAGAGCTCTCACTCTTGCTTAGCTTTCCTGGCACAAGTATCCTCAACACCAGGCAAACACAACATTCACTTGGCAGAGTTCAGCCCTGCTGCCACCTACCCTCCTTTCTGACGGAGAATGTTCATCCTCATGAGCAGCCAATAGACTAAACAGCCTGTGGTTTTTTTCCCCCCCACCAAAAAAAAAGTACACCAGAAAGCATAAACCAATTCTCAGAGAGGATAAATGTTACTTTTAGGCAGTGTTTCAATAAACCCCCAGATATTCTTCACATTAAAAACAGAAATTATCTTGTAACTCTTGAAGCTGTAGAACCAGCTCCACGTAATTGCTTCCCAGGAAAACTTGATTTTTGCATGTAAATCACATTCCTGTGTTTAAATCCAATGGCATAAATGAAGAAAAGGCAAATAGTTGGGAAAATAGTAACCATTTGCTTTTCAAGATGCTAATAAGCTTACAACTTCTATCTTGAGATGCTTTCATTGAATTTAGCAGCCAATGCACTGCAGGAAATTAGCACTTTGAAAGCTAAACAAAAAGAGAATAAAATCTGACTCTGTGTGAGGCTTTAATGTGTACAGAATCTTCTAATGATTCTGCAAGGGAAGATCATAAAATGTAGCATTAAAGAGAACTGAGGGTAAGTTAAAAAGTCTAGATTTAAAAGATAGGTCAGATCCTGCTGACCGTGGGTTACAAAGAGTTTTGTACCACATCACTGAACGGTACACACACTTCTGACCATTGCAGCAACTGCAAGGAGAAGCATTGGTTGCAGCCCAGCACTCAGTGGTGGGCACAAACCAAGGAGCCATATAAACATCCACTTACCAAAGCAAATTTAAACCCTCGAAGAGAAGGCTGCACTGTCAGCTTTATACAGACGGGAAGCAGGCTCAGAAAGGTCACAGCAAAACTGAACAATTTTAGAAGAGAAACAGCTTCAATACAGGAATAACCACATCCATGGTATCACATAATCACTTTGGAAAACCACTGAAGTTAGGAATTCAGTTGAAGCACAGAACCACTCCAGGAAACATGTCACAAGAAAAGAACGCTACAAGTGGGTTTGAGGAAGGAATGAAGCCATCTCCAGGAGTATTTCAGAATAAAGATCTGGACTCAAATTCTTCACTATGTCAAAAACCAGAACTGTAAACTGGCTCCCAAGAGGTAATTCTTTGAAGGAGGAAGCAAATTTTAACTTAATTTCAGCCAGCCAAGTAGCCTCAATCACTCCATAAACCAGCAGGATTTTTTTCAGTCGTAAATCTTCCCAATAGTACTTGGGGAAACACTTTTCACTTGGGAGAAGAGTACAGCGTAGGGGGAAAAAACACCTTTCTTCCAAGATACTGTCAGTTCTCATTATTCTTTGACCAAAAATCACTCATTTAGCAAACAAAAACCCCAAACAACCACACAGATATCTACCTAAAGCACTTCAGTTGTATCTCACCTGAATTTTAGCTGAGTTTGAGGTGCAACTATGTTCTTTATCTTTATAAGGACACTTAGACTGCACCAAATATTGGCTACTTTATCCTGGAATGGGAAGAAAAAAAAACATTGGATAAAAAGGTAATTTGTGATAATTCTATTCATTCAGATTTATGTTTATGACAAGAGTAGGGCTTGAGAGATGAGTTTTTACCATGGTACTGCAAAAAGACACTTGTTTATATTCCTGGATGTAGTTCATATTCCTGGATGCGCTCTTAAGTTATTCTGATCTTCAGTAGTGTAAAGTTTCAAGAGAGTGAGTTAAACAACTGGTAAACAACAAATGATAATCATTCTCTGATGATTCTGTGAACTAGCTGAGAAACAGTTCTTTAGCACTACACTACTTCTTACCTCCTCAAGTGACACATTTTGTGAAAACAAGGCTCTGAAACGTGTCTGTCCCCGACTAAACACTGCCACACATGAATCTTGTCTAACACGAAGATGCTCTGTGCACTGTCACGTTTCATTCCATACCTGAGCCTCTTTTAGCTGTGCTCACTGCCTGCTAGCAATGACAGAGTTAACCTCTAATAAATCAAGGAGTCTAAAGACATTAGCAGTTGTGCTAGGATCGCTTTCAAAATTAAATTTGTAACTCCAGCTCTCATGCTCTTGAAACTCATCCCCAAACAGCTGCTTAAATCACAGCTGTGTAGACATAACAGCCAGAACGCCACTGCCACCAACAACTGAGCCACCTTCCTCACGTGCTCCCCAGCAGCACAGAATATGCACTTCAGATCTGCTGAGGATTCCAAGGGAATGGGAGGGTTGGCAGCAGCAGGGACTCACAGGACACACTTGCTGAATGGCCAATGTGGTTTTACAGCCATCAGCATTTGTTACTGTTTCTGTAAATATGAATCAAGTCAAAGAAGCTGTCAGAGGCAGCCCAGGATAGCCTTACCCTGTGCTGCTTACGTGGACAGTTTCTCATTTTATCTAGATTAGTATCCAGCAAGATGCTCCCCTGGTTCAACTCAGGAAATATTTGGGCTAATATTAGACCAAAATCCTTCAGCTCTTTTAAGCTCACTGCTTATTGTCACTTAGAGATTTGATTTTTAATGTTTGCAGTGAATAAAAAGCACAGTGACAAAAACTATGTATTCATAAACTCCAGATAAAGAACAGGGTCATTGGTTTGCCTTCAGGTTTTTCTAGGGGAGGGTGGCATTTGTAGGGGGTTTCTTAACATAAAGCTAGCAATAAAATGCTGTCTTTAGTACATCAGTATTAACTCTTAAAGGAAAAATGTGCCAGTTGTGCTACAATTTGTATCTAAAGAAGATTAGAGGATAATTTAAACTGACTCAGACTCCCATCAGCATTTACTTAAAATTCCTGGGACATCAAAACGTGGACACTCAAAGCTTCATTTTACTGCTTAAACTTGAAGTTGAGAATCTGCTTTTCAAAGGGTGGTATTAAGCTTCATGCCCTAATTAAGCAAAGCAGCAACAATGACTCGCTGTTAGTTAGGAAATCAGTAATGACTATCAGGTAAATGAGTAACTGCTTTACTGGATAAAGGCTGCAGGACTCAGCACCCTGCAAATATCCACACAATGAGGAAAATGGTGAAGGCAGAACTGGCCTAAAATTCATGGAAAACAGTGTGGAAACTTGCACTGAAAAGACCAAGTGGAACCACCAAAAGCAAGTCCCAGGCTGCACCCAAACCACTATTTTTAATTATTTGCTTTCAAATAAGGAATCCTGTTGCAAATAGTTGAGCAGAGGCAAGTGACTAGAGCTGTTAACTTTAAGGTTCCATCTTCTGACACTGTCAATTACTCTGGAATCTATGTCAATGGAAAAATGTATGGATTGAAGTATGGGGTTTGATGATGGGATAAGTGTTGTCTACTCATAATATCCTGGAAGATGCCAGCTGAGCTGGGGTTAAATACTGGATTAAATAACTGGCAAGAAACGACTGCTGAAGAAGGCAGCTCAAATTACTGGTCCTGTGGTGTGTCTCCCACATGAAATCCCCAAAGGTCACGATGAAGGTTTCTCAAGGGATCTAAGAACAGGGAACATTTACAGCAGGGTGGGGGAGAAGAAAACATGCATGCCTCAAACAAGCCTCGGTCAATGGGAAAGAGTCTTCTGAGTACTTGCATGATTTGTTCCATGTCGGTACAGAAGGGCAGCCAGCAGCCAGCAAAGGAAAGCACCACTGTCCCTGCTATTTTAGTTAGCAACACTAACCTGCAAACAGGAGAAAAGCTTACATCAGAAAAGAGAAATCTGGCTACCAGTAACAAAAGTCAGCTCTTGGTTTATAGAATAAACCTTGGTTTATGAAATACAAAACTGAAGGTGACAAATGTGAACAAAAAGAGCTACCAGTCATCATCCTCTGAGCAGTGACAGCTTCACCAGGACCACTGAGCGGCTGCTGTCAACCTAATCCTGCGCACGCTGCAGCCTGTAATTAAGTTAGCTCACAGAATGAAGAGGGGTAAGGAAGGACACCTTAGTGCTCAGTGGAAATGACGTAGGTCTCAACAAGAGATGTTTATTCAGGAGAGGAACACGTTACAACAGGGTATATCTTCCACTAGGAAGTCATAGGCTCATAGAATGGTTTGAGTTGGAAGGGACTTTAAAGATCAGCTAGTTCCAACCAGACCTGCCACAGGCAGCCAACGCCTTCCACTAGACCAGGCTGCTCAAGGTCTCGTTCAACCTGACCTTGAACACCTCCAGTAAAAGGACATCCACAGCCTCCCTGGGCAACCTGTTCCAGTGTCTCACTGTAAAGAATGTCTTTCTAATACCCAGTCTAAATCTGCTCTCCTCGAACTTCAGTCCATTCCCTTTCGTAGGCAAATGAAGATAATCTCATTCTCACTGCCAGGCTGCCTGGGTGTATTCTTGAGAAAGGTGAAACAGTTTAAAGTCACTTTGAAGTCACTTACCCCTTTCCTTTCAGTCCTTTCTTGAAGCACTTTCCAAGCAAATAGCAAAAAAAGGGCAAAGAATGGTAGAGTTCCATTTGCTTATAATTTAAGGCCAAGCAAAAGGCCAGTGACCCCAGAAGGTCCCAGTCATAGGACAAACAAAGCACAGCCCACAATGCAAAGCCGAGGCTCACTGAGTTGTATATGGTTTTTCATGTCAAGGACGAGACACACATCTTAGTACTGGAAGTCAGTACTGAAAGCTCTGAGGGACAGGTGTAAAGCAGCAGGCAAAAGGAGTTTAAGTTTTAAAAGCAAATCACCATTTGTGGCTGTTGTTCATAGACAAAAAGAATCTGACTTGTATTTAAAGCGTAATTTTGGTATTTCCAAGGCTTGACTTGAGGCAAATATTAAGAACAAATTGTGTGTGTTAATTACATATGTAATGTACATTCAGTAGAACAAGCTTGTGGTGACAGTACTCTAAGATTCCTCAGGGTGAACATTTATTTTTCTTGGTATTTACATGATTAAGGATAAAGCTTTCAAGAGTCTCTCTTCCCAGCTCCCCAAGGATATGTGCAGAATATTAAAATCCATCAGGATTTAAATTATGTATTATTTAGTTCAAGGACTCCTGGAGTTTTTTCGTGATTCTGCTCAACTCACAGTGCACCCTCATCCATGACCAGCTCCCTTAGCTGCTGATATTGAACAAACAATGAATAATAGCAACATTATTTCCTCCTGACTGAGAACAGGTTGCCAGGCTCAGCAGGGTTTGAAGAGACTAAGCTATGCTTACTATTAAGCTACAACAAAATACCAGCTTTGTCACTTGCTGTTATTTTGACAGAGAGAGAGAAACCAAAGAAAAGTTACTGTCAGAAATCTCATGGTATTTTCTTTTCTCTTTGTCAATATAGCTAACTACAACAACACAGAATAATTTTGGTGGGAAAAGACCTTTAAGATCAAGTCCAACTATTATTTAACTCTACCAAGTCTGGTGCTAAACCATGTTCCTCAGCACTACTTGTCCAGAGCTTTTCAACTCCTTCAGGGATGGGGACTCCACCACTGCCCTGGGCAGTCTGTTCAAAGGCATGACAAACCCTTTTGGGGAAGAAATTGTTCCTTGTGTGCAACCTGAACTTCCTTTGAAGCAACCTGAAACCACTTCCTCTCGTCCTCTCCCTCCTATACTAGGGAGATGAGACCAACCCCTACTTGGTTTCAGCCTCCTTTCAGGGAGTTAGAGAGCCACAGTCTCCCCTCAGCCTCCCTATCCAGGCTGAACCACCAGTTGCCTCATCTGATCCTCACACAACTTGTGCTCTAGACCCTTTGCCAGCTTCATTATCCTCCTCTGGACCTGATCCAGCATTCAACACATTCAGATTGTCTCCCTTGCTTTCAGCCCAAAGGTGGCTCTCAACATCACAATGCATATTTGAGATCACATCCATTTCACCTTGACAATGTTACACCAAAAGGCATCTTCTGGTATTTTGGCATTTGGATCTGGCAGAGCCATGCAGAAGCAGTTAAGGTTAAATAAATCTATTAACCTCATGGGAGTTGGTCATAGACAGTGAAGTTATTCACTTAAAGAGTGAAAGAACAGCTGGAAGAGACCACAGGAGACTGTGCAGAACACCTGTTGGCTTCACCACAGCGTCTGCTACATCTTCATCACCTCTGACAGGAGGTTTGCTGAATCTTTTCTTAAAAGATCTTGATGCTGCTGATTCCACAACATCCACAAACAATTTACTGCAGCATTTCACTCTAAGGTTCTTCCATGTATTCCAAGCCTTTAAATACATGGAAGAGACCCATCTTTAAACAGTTAGGACAAAAATCAGAACTCCAGAATTCCTGAACTGCAACTTAAATATTCAATATCATTATTTTTTTTTATCCCTTTCCTTCAGAATCTGCTAAGATTCATTATCTTGCAAGTCAGAATAAAGAGACTTTACCACCATGTTCCAATATTTAAAGGGTGGCTACAAAGAAGATGGAGACTCCATTTTCATAAAGAGTCACATGGAAAAGATGAGGGATAATGGGTACAAGTTACTCCTGGAGAGATTCCCATTGGCATAAGAGAATACTGGAATAATCTCCCCAGGAAAGGGGCAAAGTACTTGAGGAATCAGTGGATGCAGTGCTGAGGGACATCATTTAGTGCTAGACTACACTTTTGCCAAGAGACATTGAACCAGATAATCTTTGAAGTCACTTCCAACCTGAGATTCTACAATAAAGAAAACCACCAATTAGCAAACAACTTCATTGTCAAAACTTGCTTTAGTAGTAGGTGCTGAGACTCAGTATCTCCTTGGAATATTTCAATATCTACATTTATCAGATCTTCAGGATTGTACCCCTCTGGCTTGATGGCACTGAGCAGCACAGCCTGGAGCAGTCAACTAACAGCATTTGCTTGTGGATGGGAAAAGAAGTATAAACAAAGAGATGTTAGTAAAAAAGACCACCTGTGAAGGTGTCTGCCAGCAGCACTGAGCAGTTAGTTCTGATGCAGTAGCTAGTATCAGATGCCTAGTTTGAAATGGTTGGGCAGTAAGTGAAGCAAATCCAGTCTCAAGCAGCACATTTTACAGAGCTGAACATTTTACACAACTACACTGTACACCTCTCTCCACTCTGAGCTAGGCTGAAGCCCTGCAGATGACCTGATATACAAAGGTAAGCTAAGAAAAGGCACTACGGAGCAATGTTACTTGGTAAATGGGAATTACAGCAGAACAAGGATACTGGAAGTGTCCATGGTCAATAAGAATGAGGCCTGGATAAAGCAGTATGCAGAGAGCACTGGAAACCTGAAAAGAAAGGGGGAAAAAAGGAGGGGAAAATAACTATTTAGACATTAGACAGAACTATTTCTCTACTACTTCTCCAGGACAAAAATTCAGATCCCCACAGTGCATCCCAAATGTAGGAATTTTCTTCTCTAGATGTAATCTTCTGCCAGTAATATTGTGAATAAACAAAAAGGATCAAGATTTTCCAAGAATAAGAAAATACTGAATGAAGAACAGCCTGCCCTTTGCCAGTCAGCTCAGAGATCACCCACACATCTCCAACTTTCAAACCACTTCAAAAATCAGAAGACCCATTGCAGAATGTACTGGTTCTACAATAAGGAACATGCACTTCCTAGATTTGTCACAGTGGATTTACTGCTCAAGTAATAAATTCAATAAGAAAGCTAATTCGAGAGTTTATGGCTACTACACTTCAGAGCATCTTGTTATTGTTATTAAAATAATTACTGTAAGATAAAGTAATGGCTTCATCTTTTTAACTGAAAAGCCTTTCATAAGAGAAACTGTCATCAGTTTTATGTCAGTTGAAACCATCACAGCGTTCTATGCATTAATTAACACCCACTGTTACATTTCTACCCTGTTCTAACAGTCTGTTTCCTTTGGAGTTTAATTTACACACACCAGATACTTGCCTTCTTTTTAGTAGATGTTTCTTTCAAGGAAAAACAATATAAAATAACTGCAGGAATATAAATCAGCAAATCAGCAACAAGCACTGAAAAACAAAGATGGACTTCAGGTTAGACTCTTCCCATATACTTCACCTTAAATGGTATTCAAGTTGCAAATTTTCATCTGGAGCATGAATCTTTGACTTGGTTTAAAGTTGTAGCTTCTAAATGCTCCACACTATATTTGTATTTGGTGTAAAAAACAAACTCAGATGATGATAACTACAGTGTTGGAGCGAGACTAGTTGCCTGCTTTGTGAATGTGGAGCTTCTATCTGTACCCTCACTGAAAACTTCAATTTAATCATTCAGCTGACTGAAGTTCCAGAGTTGTGTGACTACAGTTTGAGATGAATATGCTTTTTTGCTCTCTTAGATAGCTTTATCTTTCACTGATTAAAACACAGCTCAGGATTGGCAGTTACACCAAAGCTATTTTTTCCCAAATTTTGATTTGGGAAAGAGAAGATAAAAATATAGGCAAATAAACATTAAAATATCAGAGAGCCCTTCCTTAGAATAAACTGGTGTTCCACTTCAAAGCACAAGAAGAAATAGGTCCACAGAATTTGATCTTGTTAATGTTTCTAACACTATAATTTCTGGTGTCCAAAAGCTGCTGCTTCCACGTGTTCAGCTGTTTTGGCTCCTGGCACAGCCTCAGTCAATAAGGGAGCACACTCTAGTTCCTCACATGCCGAAACGAGAGAAGACATTCTTCATTCTCAAAAGAAATCAGCTCCCACTAGATCCAGTCAAGTAGTTTGATGGAACAGAGAGTCTGGAGACATAGTAAAGGAGCTCTAACAATCTCCAGTGTATCTGTGAAATACTGGTGATGTGGACAAACAGAATTTCAACAAGTTATTTGATCATTTACCTACATCAAAATGTAGGCAAGAAAGTTGACTAGGAAACAGAATCAGCAGGTTCACCTGCCAAGAATTATGTCAGCTCCTGCCCATGCTTACACCAGCATGGGAACTGTCTTGAGAGCCTGACAAAAAAAACACTCCCATTATGTCTATAAATAAGTTTCAGAAAATGGGCAATTATTCCAAGATGGAAAAATATATTTTGCATCATTTTAGTCTCAGGGTTTGGAAGAAAATGTTTGAAGCTATCAGTTATTCAGGAGTTAAACTATTCAAAAGGCTTAAGCCACGATAAAATATACTCAGGGCATTAGCAAAACAAATACACTGACACCTAAGAGAAAGGTGTAATACCAACAGCTGACAATGACCAGCCTGAATTATTTTAATGCATCCTTCTAATGGCTGTTGTTACAAAGGGTTTATCAGTTCTCCCAGATCCATCAGGGCTTTGTCAAGTGAGCTGATTTCAGAATTAATAAAGACTATTTCAAGGGTAATTAAGTTCTAGTGATTTTTATTTTGTGGTCAATGCAATCAATTACTAGAGACCAGACTGAGAGGTTTGTGAAGGACAGAAAAACTATTGATAAACAACAGCTTCTGCTACTGCAATCAGAAAATATTTTGGGGAACTCAAAGCAAAAGGCAGATTTAAAATGAAAGAAAACACCACTAGGAAGTAGATGATCTTTAAAATCCTTTCCAACCCAAAGGCTCAGAGAGCAAGAGCTGACTGGCCTCCCTGTTTCCTCTCCAGTACTAATACAGCTATCTCCATATATTTTTTTTCTGGACTTGTTTTCTCCTTTTCCTTGTAGAGGCAGTTAAAAATAAATGGCACAAAATGACTGCAAAATTATGTTTAGGATAGAACACTTTTTACTTTTTTTTTTGCTCTCTAGAAAGTGGTGACAGAAATAAAAGTGGCATCTTCAGAAACATCAGGTATCTCCCTTTCAGGTGAAGTATGCAGATAAAGATCTGAGCCCTCAAGAGGCTGGTAAGTCAGTGAATGTCAGTCTACATGAAAAATAATTTAATATAAACCCCAAGCTAAGCTGGAAATAGAATCACAAAATTGTTTTGGTTGGAACTTCCACTTTTGGTTGGAACTTTGGTTTGGACTTCTAAGATCATCAAAATGAAAAGTATATTTATCGGAATGGAAGAGAAAACACAGGCAATGGCATCCTGGCCTGGATCAGGAAGCGTGGCCAGTGGGACAAGGGAGGTTATTCTGCCCCTGTACTCAGCACTGCTCAGGCCACACCTTGAGTACTGTGTCCAGTTCTGGGTCTCTCAATTCAAGAGAGATGTTGAGATACTGGAACATGTCAAGAGAAGGGCAATGAAGCTGGTGAGAGGCCTGGAACACAGCCCTGTGAGGAGAGGCTGAGGGTTACTGGGGGTGTTTAGCCTGGAGAAGAGGCGGCTCAGGGGTGACCTCATTGCTGTCTGCAACTACCTGAAGGGAGGTTGTAGCCAGGTGGGGGTTGGTCTCTTCTCCCAGGCAACCAGCAACAGAACAAGGGGACACAGTCTCAAGGTGTGCCAGGGGAGGTGTTAGGGGTGAAGTGCCAGTCTCAAGTTGTGCCAGGTGACTGGGTGTTAGGAGGAAGCTCTTCCCAGAGAGAGTGATTTGCCATTGGAATGGGCTGCCCAGGGAGGTGTTGGAATTACCATCCCTGAAGGTATTCAAGAAAAGCCTGGATGAGACACTTAGTGCCATGGTGTAGTTGATTGGCTAGGGCTGGGTGCTAGGTTGGACTGGATGATCTTGGAGGTCTCTTCGAACCTGGTTGGTTTCACGATTCTATGTTCTACACTATAAAAAAGTGGCTTTTAGTGCTGTTACTGAACTGATTGGGTTGAAAACTTGTTTATTTTGTACTTAATCAGCTTCACAAATGGCAGCACATGGGAGTTTGGTTCATAAATGGACCTGCAAAGCTACCCATCAAAGAACTGGGAATAAAGTGGTGAAGATAGATGCTGCATGATATTAAACATGCTAAATTAGTGAGAACAATCTGTATGACCATCCTAAGGAAAGATCATTTTCCTACCTGTTGTACGCATAAATAACTTATGTGGCTGACTCTCGTACCCCCGAGAAGTGTGCAGAGCAATCCAATCAGGATTTATTAACTTTGCACTGTAAAGCAAAAGCACAGACACATCAAAATGCAGACAGCTCTCATTTCCCTTTACACTCCTTTCAGCAATAAAGATGACAGGCACAGGGGCATATCCCAAGAATTAAGATGAATGAGAAGAAATATTTCAAAGAGCAATAGTGATCAATGGAGGATCTTCCTCACCACTAGAGCAGTTTACACTGCAGCCTTCAGCTGCTCTTTTACAATTAAAATCCATAAATAAAAATCTTTGAGAACTGGAATACAATATTTATTAGGACAAGATAACCACCTTCAGTCTAGTTCCAGTGACTTTAAAAAAAAAAACAATTGTAAATATCTCTCATGCTTAAGTATTAAATATAAACCATTTACAGTTCACATAGATGCCCTACATAACTGTGCCCGTGCACTTTAACCTACATTCTTATTCCCTAAGTCTCATTCCAACAGCAGTAAAGCCCTTGTGGAAAAAGTATTCCAATAACAGAATTCTATTTACATGATATCCAGTCATCAAATGTCACTTGGGCTCTCAATAGGCAAGAGCTTTCCCATGGGATGCACTCAATTCCTACAGCACTTTGTGCCTCACCGATTCAACAGTGGCTTCTCTAGAAAACTGAGTAACAAAGTCACACCTACATCTGCCAACACTGAAAGACATGACAAAAAGAGCAAACTCTCCAATCCCCTTCAATCATTACAAGGCAGAAAAAGAATGTTAGTTTTAAGCAACAGGGATACACATAAAATCTATTTCCTTAGCTTTGATGTAGCAAACAATGTTTTCCGTTCCATCAGCTGGTAATTTTTAGCTACTACTTTCTCCTCTTGGGACAGAAAGAAAGAGAGAGGGAAAAAGAAGAAAAAGAATTTGGTGCTTTGTGTTCACCATCAAAATAAACGTTGAGAGTTTTAACTTACATGTAAGCACACATCAAGCTGTGATAGGCAGTAAGAGGTGGATAATCAAGGCCCCAGTACATCAGGTCGTTATCACTTGTATTGAAGTACCTAAAAACAGAAGAAATTGAAAGGAGGATTCTCTATGTCCAGCTTTGTTTCAGTCCAAGCCAAACTCAGGTGAAGGCTGGCAGCAGTTAAAACGAAGTCACCTCCAAAGGAGAGAAGAAGGTTTAATCCCAGCAAAGCAGAAGTCACAAAAATAAGGCACCAGGCCCTTTACATCTTGGTGTGAAGCAGACTGACTAGTCTACTTTGCCTGCAAAGGGACAAGCTTTTGGCTTTCCCAGTTTCTCTCTTCAAATGCAGCCAATTTTTGACATTTATTATAGTAAATGGTATTTCTTGAATTCTTTATGAGCTGCCTGAAGTATCTTATGAACTGACGATAAATCATATTTCTTTGAGTTGCATCTGTGCTTCTTATCCTACAACCCAAGATCGCTTGTGCCAAGGCAGGTGAGATTCCTCATGCAGACTATTACTTCCATAAGCTCAGTTTTTAGCAGAAAAAACAACCTCTATGCAGAGTAATAGAAAAAAAGCCTTCACAATTTTAATTAGCAGTATAACAAATGGTATTCTTCAAGTAGCTTTTAACAACTAATGTCAAGACTCTAAAGAATAACATGAAAAAGAACTGAAGTCTGGCCTCTGGCTTAGAGAAATCTCACACAAGGACACTAAGTATAAACCACGCTGTAGCTTACTGCAGTATTATTTGGTTTAATATATCTTTGGTTTGGATCAACATAAGCATGAAACATGCAGCTGTGTCACATTTACTGTTAAACAGACAAGTCTAGGTGATAAAAGCCTCAAAAAGGTCAGATTTTATAGGACTATGTCCTCACAAGAGAGCTACTCTGTTTACTAGTCAGATGTCCAGGACATGTGCATGCTGCATGGAGAGCTTTATCTAAATGCTAAACAAATAACAGCACTAGAAGTGATTAGGATTTCAACTTCAAATGTGAACACTATTTTTACATACCATAAAATATGTAGAGTACAGGAGGGGAGGGAAGGACAGCTTAGCACTCTAGAATGTAACCCCTTGCATGTCAGCCAAGACATTCTTTTCAAACAGCCAAGACTCAAAAATTACTTCAATATATTAAAGGTTCAATTTCCAACCCAGTCCAGATTAACAAAAAAGGGCAAACATAACAGGACTAAGATGTCTAAATTGGCAGTCCACAGGCTAAACCTGCAGTAGTTTCACCTGGCCTCTAGGAATGCCTAGAAATAAAAAATTAAAACCTCAGTAATAACATTAAAATAATCATCAAATAATAATATTCCAAAATTATAATCCAAGCTGCCAACTCTATTATTATGTCAGGTCTCCATTATCCAACCTCTGGCACAATGAGGGGTTTGGAAGTCCCAGAAAACGTAAAAAAGAAATTCTAATATAGATAGAACAGGATAATCTGGGATCACAAAGTAGAAGTTATCTCAGACTTCCACAGTGGGATGCTTTCAGAATGGGCCCCACATGTATTTACAGAAATATAACTGAATTAAAAGTCTATTCTGTTATCTCTCTTCCTCAACAGAGAGATGAGTTTAAAATGAAACCAAAAAACATAATGCCACTGTCCCTCTGGAATGATGACCTGGAGATCAAATACATTATAGCATATGCATGGATTAAATACTTTTTACTATTGCATATATGAACTCTGAGATTCTTTAGAGCTTGTAAAAATGAATTATCTGGAATAATTTTCTTAACTCTTTTAGGTGACCTGTACAGATTTTCACTATCCTTACATCTAGAATTTGTGATGGTTTGGGTGTTCCCTGCCCCCCACACTTTAGAAATCACCCAGACTAGACTCAGCCAGCTCTGGAAATTTGAATGAAGCTTATATTTACAGCTAGCACAATTTCCAAGCAGATATTTACAGTATATACAGATATATATATACAGAAATATACAAGATAAAAACGTAATACAGACACAACTCCCCTNGCACAGAATTCCAGGCACCCATATTTTAAGATCTATACGAAGAACAAGGAGCTGGCAGGTGTGAAAAACAACTAGTGACCCCACTGCAAGAAGTCTCTACATTTGCCCCTGCCTTTTAGTTTAGGCAAGACAAGCAGAGTTCATTTTGGTTTGGTCAGTGAAAGCCTCCATGCATTTCAGGACTGGAACCTGGGACATTTGTTCTGTTCTAGGAAAGATCAGTTCAGATTCTCTCAGATCTCTTATAAATGCCTGATACAAAATTGCTTCTTGATTTTTCCAGTCAATTCAAAACGAAGCTGGAGCTTAACAACAGAGCCATCTACCAGACAGAGTATTTTGGTACACAAGCTCATAGCCATTAAGTCAAAGATGCACATTTTAGTGGTTTTCACTGGGGGGGGGAGGGTGTTGTGAGAATTTGTCCTCGTTGTTGTTTGATTGCTTTGTTTTATTTCTGCTTGCTTTGTGGTTTTTTTTTTTTGTTGTTGTTGGGTTGGTTTATTTCTTGGTTTTGTCAGGATTTGGTTTTGGCTTTTTTTCATTAGGTTGGTTGGGATTTTTGGTTTGTTTTCTCCCCCCCCAAGCCTGTTTTGATTTTTTGTGAAAAAAATGGTACCCCAGCCTAAGAACAGTCTGATACTATATTACTACAAGAGTTTCCTAGACTAGTTTAGAGAACAGTAGATGCTGCAGAGATCCTAGAAAGCATGTTAAAATAGAAACAAAGTTTCATTACATCTACCCCTTTGTAACCTCAGTTACAACAGCACTACATACCACTGTCTGATGGGCAAGTTATAAGTAACTTCTTGCCAGTGTCTCTGAGCTTCATAGTCTCCATACATGGGAGGTTTTCCTGCACCTAAAAAGAGAAGACAGAGCACTTAGGATTTTTTTTTCCTCCTTCAAGGTATGTATTTTCATGTTAATATATTACTGATTTTATTCTCCATTCCTCTGATATTTGAGAACAAAATAGATCTCAGCTGCTATGCAGTCTAACAGGGAAGAAAAGAAAGGTGACATGGTCTTTCACTTTGTGGATATTTCTAAGATAAGCATTTATCAAGATATTTTACTGTAAAGAATTGCTTCCTCATATGACACACAAAAAAAAGCCCACTTCTGTGTAGCTGAAAAATATGACACTTTCTCTCAAGAAAATGTACATAACAGACAGGTTCTCCCGATTGCGTGAACTGCCACACTTCGTTAGCATATAACTGACAATGCTCTCCCCTGTGTTTCAGCCATGTCATGGTACCTTGCTAGCCACAACAACAACCAGCCTGATATTTAAATTTACAAGAACTAGGTGCTGCAAATCCCCCAGCTCTTCTCCCTTTTCCCTGCTGCTTGCTTTGCAGGCATACTGCCTCTACCACCTTCCCCACAATTCTTAACCAAGAGTTAAGGATGAGCCATGTACTGAATCAGGCCATTAAGTACAGAATAGGTTTAGGAAAACTTCTTCTTACCTACAGAGCTTTCTAAATAATAACTGCTGCAGTTTGGTTTACAGGAATTCTCCCTCACACATTTTCAGCCAAGTGATCGTTCTGTACCAGTTCTGCCAAGGGAGTTCTGTTAAACAACACTTTTCATGCATGCATAAGTCTCTCAGGAAACTAAGTTTATTTTTTTCCCAGCTTTATCAGTGTAAATACTTCAGATGTCTACTCCTAAACAGCTTTTTCAATATAAACCTAAGTTTGATAACAGCAGGATGTTATGCATCTTTATCACAGTTTATTGACTTCTATTAACTTCAGTTTATTTGAAACAGAAACTGACCTGATCAAATATTCCAGTCAAATATTGACACTAGCTAGACAGGGATTTAAGAGTTTTTGTAGAATATAGGAAAGCCACCTGTACTTTATTCCCTTCAAGATCTATGTTTGTGGTAGTAACACAAGCTCAGATATGTGCTTTTTAATCTTAAGGAGTGGAGAGAATCTGTCTCTGTTAATTTATTCATGAATAGTAGAGAGAGTAGATTATCTCCTCTGTATGAAACATTCAACTAAAAGTTTCCCAAATAAGCAGAGTCACTGAAAAAGAGGAATTTTATCAGTGATTCTGTAGCTATAAAATGTAGAGGAACAAAGAACATGTCATGCAAAATACAAATATAAGTATTATCAAGATTTTAGAGTGTTGCACACACACTCTTTTTTTTTTTTCCAGCTTCTCCTCTCACCAAAAAAATAAAAAATGGGGGGGAAAGAAATTAATTGATTTCAGAATGATCAAAAGAAATCTTAATCCAAAGGTTTGATTACTAAAAGCCCAACACACAGGTTGATCACACATCAGCTTGAAAATGCACATTTGGCTTCATCTACAGCAAGTATACAGCCAAACAGAAATTGGAATTGACAAAAATGAACTATTTTATTCTAAAAGGGTCACATATTAAATGTAGAGTAGTCTTAGTTTTGCTGTTACAGGCATTTTAAAGGTCTGAAGCTGCCACTCCACAGTTATTTAGCAGGAGTTTGGCAATGCATTAAAAACATTATGCATTAATCTATGTAGCCAAGTTTTTCCTCAGTAATTCTCCTACATTGATGTCATAAATAGTAACCTTTCCAAACCAGCTCTTTGTTATCTGCTTTCTCTGCTAGCCCATCCTATCCCCCAGTTCTAGAGACGCATCCAAAAGTATGTTAGATGTCAAGCACCAACAGAATGGAAATGATAGATCCAAGGCTCTACCGGGCAGATTTTAGCCCCCTCACTTCTGGTCAGCCATGCCACACTGGTTTCAGAGCAGACCAAATAAGCATTTCTACCAGAATCTTCCTCAGGGAACAACTGCTTGTAATCCTTTGCTCAACTTTATTGCCTTCAGCAGCAGTGAAAGCAAACTAGGACCAAGCTAGTTTAAAAACTACCCTGTCCCATTTTTCTCTTGCTCCTATCATCATAAGTTTATTGCATGCAAAGAAAGTCAAAGAGAAAACAAAAATTCCAGTGTACTTATGGATTTGAGAGCTCCAACATTTAGGTTTGGGTTTGTTGGTTTTTTTTTTTTGAGCCAGCCAACCCTCAAAGTTGAACACATTTTAATATTTGCTGGATTAGATCAGATGAAGCTTCTCCCTACTCCTACAGAAGCTTCGTAATCACTGTGTAGGACAAATATTGTTGTTGTTTTAGCTCAGGTATTAAGACTTGCTTTCAAAATGTTGATTGGTTTGAAATTAAATCAACTTTAAGAAAACATCTAGTTAGTTAGCAATAAAATACAGAAATCTGTTATTGTGTGGCAAAAGACAGGGTGTTTTTCTACCTATAGATGGGTCAAAAACAAGCCTGTTCGCTATGAAACAGAGCTCTCATCACGGCACTTTCAGCAAGCAAACTCAAAATAAAACAAGGAGGTCTGCATGGCAACTTATCATGAAGCAAATTCCTTCAAGTAAATGAAACCCAGGAGCTGCCAGTTTAAAAATCACTAGAATATGACTGAACAGCTCCAGATAACTCAAGGGACAAGGCTCCCAACTGTCTAAACAGAAAATAAGAGTTGAATGTGACTGAGCTTGGGATTCCTGTAGCTGATGGGGACTGAAAGAAATGATTCTATTTTGAAGAAAATCTGCAGACAGCAGATGCAAGCTTATGCCAAGTGTAGAAACGTTATCAAGATCTGGAAAAAATCTTTGCATGCATTATGAGATGGGGAGAAGAAAAACTCATCTGTTAAAAGAATATAGCTCTAGCTCGTGCTGTAAACAATTTTAGCAAGCACAGCTACAAGGCAGAGTGCAACTGCTCACTCCATGTCAGCTTTACACTGTCTTCATTATCAGCAGCCCAGTTTTATGCAAGTTTTACAACAGATGCAGTTTTAGAAGTACAAGATTAAATAAATGTACAATTGCAGCACAATAATATTCTGCAGGGAAAAAAAAAGGCACAGAGGTGAACAGCCAGTTGCCCTAACTCCTTCTCAAAAATTACTGACCATCACCCCTCCCAAAAAACTTAAGTTGTGGGGGTTTTGGCAGTGTTTTGTTCTAAACACTGTGATGTGAAATACAGCACATTTCAGAATAAGAACAAGGTATTATAGGAACCTTAGGGAAAGAGGCACTGAAATGCAACACTTGAAACAATGCATTGCATCTTTGTTCTTATTGTACATGCAAATTTCTTTTAATTCCTCATAAGCTCCATAATCGACTCCCATGCAGTTGTTTTACAGACCACAAGTGCGTGTTACCTGAATAAGACCCGAGTGATACGGCCCAGCGTACAGTAAGTGCCAGTAAAACAGTAATTGTCATTAAGCTCCACTTCTCCATATCTGATCTTTGTAACAAGCCAAAAGGTATCTGGAAAAAAAAAAAAACAAAACACAAAAATCGCTACATCACAGCCATGGTTTTGTTCCTCAAGCACTTAATAACACTATTGATAGTCCCAGTTTTCTCCCCACCCAGAAGCATTCCTGTTACTGTCCAGCGACTGGAAGCATGCTGCAATCATGAGGGAGTTTCCATACTGGAGTATTTCTAACCATGAAGCCAAATGCTGCCCAAGAAGCACTTTCACCCACTTCTGAGCCAGAAGCTGAAAAGGCAGGTGACAAAATACATACTAACACCAAGAAGAAAGGTAAAAGATATCAAGATATACAAGAGAATTCAGAGCAATACCACACTGTACATAGACACAGGTACTTTATTAAGGTGATAATTAACTCCACACAATTTAAGCCAATGTACAGCATGTTCTACCTACAAAAGCAGATTCCATAAGAGTCCAGTACTAAAGACTGCAGTGGGACTCAAAACACACATGCCAACCATGTATGTTAACTAATATTTGCCACTGAACAAGAAAATCGCCACAAGGAAGTCAGTAAAAATTCCTACATTAATAGCTCACTAAAAGAAAAAATATTGTCAACAAGCACAGGGTTTTTATAATATCATTTGTTTTCTCAAATAAGAGCACCACAGATAAATTATAGAACATGTAGATCTGGTATAGGCTTCTCTGTTGGCTTAAATACTTTGAAAAAATATTTCAAAGTTAACTATGTATTGGCAGGTGCTATGCAGGAGCAGGTATTGCCTGCTATAAAAACCTCAAAGTGCATCATAAACTCTTGTTCTAACTCTGCAGGAATACAAACCTGAGTACAGAAACAAAAACTTAAATGCCTAAGACCCAGAAATTCAAGTATCTGCCATTAAGGATCAAAAATCCCTGACCTGAATCTTACTTTAGTCTCTTTGACTTTCAAATAAAAGGGCTTGAAATTCTACCTCTCCCTCTGCAAGCAGAAGCACACTGTCCATCAGCTGCCTCTCCCTTGAGGATATACTAGATGAAACCTTTCAGGCTCAAGAGAACTGTTCCATCCTTCTACCCAAAAAGGCCAGAATGCGCTTCCACCAAGCTTGCTTCACCATACTAAGAATCCAGTAACAATAAGAAAGTTGCTAGAGATGTTAAAGGTGACATGCATCAAACCCATAAATCAGGAAAGCAATGATGTTGCCTTACTGAAGAACCACTAACTATAGAATAAGCAAACTTTGACCCAGAGGATCAAAAATATTTTAATCTGATTTAGAGAAAAAAAAAAATTAAGGAGAAACTACTCCATCCTTGACAGTGAAAGACAGCAGTGAATCCAAGGGCTGTACTTCTGCCAAATCAGCAGCACCATTCCCTCCACAGTCAGCAACGGATACGTTACAGGAGAGTGGGTGAGCACCACTGCCAACGACCTTCCTTGCACAAGAGGCATCATCCCATTTAAGTGAGTTTAAGACACTTGCCACGGCCAAAAAAACCCAAAAATCATCACAAAGTCCCCCACACCAGCATTCCTGAAGTGTTTCACTACCAGGCAAGTAACATTTAAGAAATATTTAGGTTATTCTGCTCCAACTAAACTTGTGTTTATTTACTATTCACAGAAAGATATGACCCAACAGTACTATCAATTGAAAATAATTAGTTACTTTAACAATATAAATCTCTGACAGCCGTAGACCACCATCTATAGGTAGAAACTGATACCAGAGAACACTGATATTTGCATGCTTTCATACTGCTCCTACATCCGAACTACAGGACAAGCACATTTAACTAAACCAAAAATACCGAGCTCAACTCTGTAGATCACTTTACCTTAAATGAACTCTTGTGCTTCCTAAACTTGAGTTCAGTAAGGTCAGGGTCTTAAATGACTTCCAAAATCAAGTGTCACAAGTCTGGCCTTTCCTTTCCATAAAATACTCACACCTGCCCTTCCTTTCTGCCTCCAGCTGGGAAAAAAATACTAATTAATTACACCTTAATTCCTACAGTCTCACCTACAGATTCCCCCAACCCTCTTTCTCTCATTTACTTCTGCCATTCCCTGCAGCTGAAGTAACTGCCATTCTCTGGGATACTGAGTTTCTTCTTTCTCTCCTCTCAAAAGTGGTTCTTCAAACATTCTTTCCTAATTCTTATTCACCTTTAACACTTACCCCATACCTCCCGAAACACAAGTCACGCATTTATTAGACCCTAAAGCACAACCCCCCAATTTTTACTGCTCCGTGGGTATCCATGCTAAACAGTTAAAGCTTTTCTGACTATAAAGCTAGTTTAGGCAGGCTCAAACGGTTTTTTGACCTTTGGATGAGCAATATTAGAGGGTCTCTCGAGTGAGATACCACCTATGAGCATAAGGAGAAAGTCACCGCTCCAGAAAACCACTTGTCCTTCCAGGCCGCCTACTGCGAAGACTCAGATCGATACCATCGGTACAAACCACCCACACCTCGTCAAAAGCAAGTTAGAGAATTCAATCATAAATGCAAGGCTGCATTAAAACGTAACTTGTTTTAACAGAGACAGGAACACACAGCATCCTTCCCTCCTTCACGAACGGACACACTCAATTTAGATTTTCCCCTGTTGAAGTAACACCCGTGCTCTAAGCCTGCTGCTCCCATACTCCTTCTCAGGAAACTATTATTTCTCCTGTTCACCCATTCTCCCACCCTCCATCCCCAGCCTCTTCACACACACAGCACGAAAACCTGCAGCTGCTCTCAGGCCTCCCTGCCGGCCCAGCCGAGCTGTCCTCACCCACAGCCCCACCTCACACCACCCTTAGCCACCGCTCCAAGAGACCTCTTCTCCTCAGCTCCCCCGACAAGCGCCTCTCACTAACCGGCATTAACTCCCACCTCAACCCCGGGGCACGACAGAGGGGGTCCGGCTGCCTGTCGAGCCCTCAGAGAGCGGAGGACCGGCTGCCGAGCCCTGAGAGAGCAGGAGACCTGCCGCCGAGCCCCAAAGGAGCAAGGGAGCGATGCCGCCGTCCCTTCCCGCCCCGTCCCTTCCCGCTCATTACTGGACAGAAGTGCCGCGCAGGCGCTTCCGCCTCGGCACAGGCTTCCGGTTGTGCGCCGGCCGCTGCGCGCGCCCGTGAGGGCAGCGCATGCGCAGGAAGGAGAGGGTCTGCCTGCGCCTGCGCAGTCGCGCCCGCCGCGGGGAGGCGGGAAATGGCGGCCCCCCTCAGGTGAGAAGTGGCCCTGGGTGACGACTGCGGGACACAGGAATGGGATAGGGCTTTGGGCTACCTCGGAGATATTGGGAAATCTGGGGATGATTTAGCTTCACCTCACGGCAGCTACCGTGGAAGTGGTGTTAGCTGTGTGTGTGAGTCTGGTGTGGGCTGTCCGGCCTGGCTCCAGCTCACCTTCCCCTGGGTTGGTCTCTACCCTGCTGACAGACATCCCTTCGGTGCTTTATTGCAACAGCTAAAGGAAACGTGAAAATGCAATAGTGAGTACTAGTGGTGAAAAACATACGAATCTAAGTGGATTTTTTTATTCATTTTTGAGAAAGAAGGGAGCAGCTGGAAGATGAGGGTGGTGAGGCACTAGAGCAGGTTGCCCAGAGAAATTGTGGATGCCCACACTTGAGAAGTATTCAAGACCAGGCTGGTCTAGGTGAAGGTTTCCCTGCTTAGTGCAGGGTGACTGGAACTGGGTGATCATTAAGGACCTTTCAAATCCATTCTGTGATTCTCTGAATGCCAGGGAGCTGAAAGTGGTTCCTCAGCCTTTGTGTCTGGGGAACAGTAGGAATCAACATGAAGAAATAAAATTTTGGGTTCTGTAGGCCTCTCTTTTACAACCTTTCACTTTTATATGCTTTCATGTGCTTGGAGATTTTGACAAAATACAAGAATCATAAAGGTTGGAAAAACCTCTAGATCAAGTCCAGCCATCAACTGAATACCACCATACAACCATGTTGCAAGATGATGTGTCTACACATGACTCCATGATTCCAGCATTTCCCTGGGCAGCCTGTTCCAATGCCTCACCATCCTTTCAGTAAAGAATTTTTTTCCTAATGTCCAACCTAAACCTCCCTTGGCACATCGTGAGGCCATTTCCTCTTTCACATGCTTCTTGGAAAAAGAGACCAAAACCCACCTGTTTCCAGCCTGCTTTCAGGGAGTTGTAGAGAACCACAAGGTCTCCCCTCAGCCTCCCTTTCTCCAGGCTGAACAACCCCAGTTCTCTCAGCTGCTCCTCACCAGACCTGTTCTCCAGACCCTTCACCATCTTTGTTGCCCTTCTTTGGAGGTACCCCAGCATCTTAGTTATATTCTTGGAGTGAAGAGCCTGAAACTGAACCTAGTATTTGAAGTAAATGATCCTAGATAATCTTTATACAACCCTTAATGATATTTGAAAGCTTAGTCTCTGGTTTTCTTTAGATTGCTGTGGTTTTCTTCTGGGTGTGCATCTAACAGAAGTCAGAACAATAAATGTAGTAGAAAACTGATTATTTTATTAACACTACCTACTGAGGTATTTGTGGACAGACCTTCCAGATTAACTACTCTTCATGGCCTGTATTCTCAGGACTGAAAGTTACAAAGGTTTAAATCCAACACAAAATGGAAGTATGGTCAAGAAGTATCTTATAATAGAAACGTTAAGAGTAACCAGAGGTGACATGAAAACAAATTTCTTCATTGATTATTTCTTAAAGACTAGACACTGGGCCCCATACGATATTGCTTTCCTTCTTTAAGTTTTTCCAGAGCAATAGCACATCCCACCCATTTTTGAGGTGAGTGCCATAGCATCAGCATTCTCAGCTGAGAAAACTTGAGGAGGTTACCTCAAGGAGGTGTGATGGGACTGGAAGTTAGACATTTTATACAGGTAGATAAAAATTCACACTAGTCTGCTTGCCTGTCAGGGTGTTTGGAGCCATAATGCTATTGAAAATGGCAGATCATCTAATCTTACATATTTTACCTAAATCTCTTACACTCAACCACTCCTATCAGTGATAAGTAAAATGCTTCCGTGTTAGGATATTAGTAAGATCCTGAGTGAAGTCTGGACAAATCAGTGAAATAAGCAGAGTCCTAAACATCTATCAACTACAGTGCAGAAGATGAGCAGAGTTCCACCTGCTGAACTCCACCATGGCTTGGGCATGGTGTATGGCACTAAAAATGTGGGATGCAAAGTGAATTACCAGCCTGAACCTGGTGGAGAACCACCAAGGCAAGTCCCTATGTAACTTTGTGCTCTTCTAGGCTCTCTTCTTCCCTCTGGACTTTCCATGCCCAGAATTCCCTAAAACTAGCTCCCACGAGGCCGAGGAACATAGCACAGTACCTCAGCACTGCTCAAGGAAGGAAGGAAGGAAAGGGAGAGAGAAAAGGGAGAAAAGAGAGAAAGAAAAAGAAAGAGAAAGAAATTAAAATAAAGGAAAAGAGAGGAAGAAAGAGGGGGGAAAAAAAAGAGAAAATAGGAGCAAAGAGAAGAGAGAAGAAAAGAGAAAAAGCAAAAGAAAAGAATAAAGAAAAGAAAAGAGAAAAGGAAAAGAAAAGGAAAAGAAAAGAAAAGAAAAGAAAAGAAAAGAAAAAAGAAAAGAAAAAAGAAAAGAAAAGAAAAAGAAAGAGAAAAAGAAAAAGAAAAGAAAAGAAAAAGAAAAATAAGAGAAGGGGGGGAGGAGGGGGGATAGTTTTGGTATTTTACCGTGTAGCTTATCGATAGTTTGGTGCCGGAGCTGGTGCAGGGAAGCAGGAACAGCCAGCTGCAGATTCAAGTGCATTATTTCAATTAGCTGAGCGCTCTTTGTTGCAAGGTGAAATCATTCACTCCCCGGGCAAGCTTCTTTATTGAATGCTTCCTAAATACTTGCATCGGTCACATCGCCTGGAATTGAGTCTCTGTCACTAGTATTTCTGCGGTGACTTTGAGCGGATCAATGACTGGAAAAGGCATTAAGGACACATTGATACCGCGGGGTAGCAGACTAGCGGGGCTTGGTTTTGGTGCTGGGTAGTAAAGAGAAGCCGATAATGAGCAGATAAACGGCTTTCCTTAACCCTTGGCGTTCTTGGGAGGCTTCAAAGGCTCCTTTCTTTTACCCTGACTCGTAGATGGAAAGCCGAGCAGTGGTGAAGCGAATATCTCCCGTGTATTCCATAAATCTGGAGTGAAATGCGACCGAGATAATGAAAAAAAGTCTTTCCGAGGGAGGAGAGCAGTCCTGGGAGAGGCTGCTGCTGTAAAAGTTGCTTTCCAACTCGTCTGGGATTTAACTGCTGAGCTGAGCCCCGATACAGGAGCGAGCCGGGAAGCAAACTCTGGAGACGTTTTCAATCGCAGATTCTCCATCTGACCTTTTCCCGAGTTCCTGGCACTATAAAACTGCCAGTAATTCAGCGTTTGTCAGGCCGGGCTCTGAAAACCCTCCACCGCTCTTTCCAACCTTCATTTTCCCAGCAAGAGAAGTAAGCCTGTCAGGTTTAGTCCCTTTATTTTTCCCCCTAAAATCCCAGCACTTAATGATTAGAAGAGCTTGAGGCTTAGGATTGCTTTCTTAAATTTCTACCGTTCTGGGAGCAGGCAGTATGGGGGAGGTGGGTGCATGGGAATGGGGGCCACCGCGGGGTATCTCCTGCCTGCACCAGAAAAGCTGCTGGAGTCTCCAGCCCGAAGGATGCTCCGAGTCCTCTGTTAAGCAGGACGAGACGGTTCATCCTTACCGGAGAGGAGATGCTTTCACCTGTCCCAGCATTCTCCATTTTTGCTGAAGCTTGAGGAAATAGGGGTTCGATTTAACCTAGAGTTCAAGGGCTCTCCTCACTTCTTTTTTTTTTTTCTTCTGTTGTCTCACTAAAGTTGTGAAGTGCTCCTTGCTTACCAAACCCTGAATTAATGAAGTTTACTTAGTTATTTTAATAGATTAAATGTCACGTTTTAAATGGGAGGGGAAGGTTCTCCCTTGCTGACCTATTTTTCATTTCTGATTTAGGAAAAGGCGCGATTAGCATGGATATTGCATTTTCAAGGACCTCGCCACTATTAAATAGACTGTTAAGTGCATTTTATGGCTGAAGAGTCTGTTCCCGGTTCAGTCAGGAAGACGTGCGAAGTTCATCTCTACCTGCTACATTGAACAGTCACTGACTAAAATACTTCCTGTGGAAGTAATACCTATGCTCTGTATCTGTAAGTACATAACGCTTAATGTTTTAGGACTAAAAAAATGTAATTCAGTGAAAGTCCCTGAAATAGAAGCGTTGGCTGGCAAGAAAGCTGCATCATGTGGGTTTGGCGAGTGGAACAAATTCCCGATTTAGGGAAGAAATGAGACCAAGGGAAGAGGCTGTCGGGGTGATATGGATGCTTACAGCTCCGGACCGAGCCTCCTGCACAGGTTTAAGCTCTGTGGAGGTTTAAGCAGGAGCATTTCAAATGAAGAATGGGCTAAACTACAAGCACCGATCCTGAGAAGCTGCCTTGAGTGCAGCCGCTGACCCAGTGTAACTTCCTTGCCGTTCTCACTGTTTCCTTCTTGCCATTTAAAATCAGTTGGAATTACACCCTCACGAAAATGTCAAGGCAGGTTTTCTGTCTTCCCGGCCCATGCTGACCTCCCAGGAACAGGCAAGGAAAGGCCCTCAGATGAGGATACCTTCTGCTAAAACAGCCTGAGGAGGCACAATCCTATTGAATTCCCCTATCCCCCGGGAGCCAACCTCTGGCCCAGACCCTCAGTGGGTGAAGGAAAACCTCCCACTTTCCTAAAACAAGTCTGTTGTATTTTTCCTACATTGGGAGACCCCCCGAGGGCCCCACGAAGGGTGTTGGATGGCTCTTCCTAAACGAAATCCTCTGCCCTCTTTGTTTCTGGCCCAGGACACAGAGCCCGGGCTGGCAGGGTGGGGACCAGGGTGAGTTGCATCCCAAGCTCCCCGCGGGCCAGGAGCCTCCCCGTCCCTCCACCATCTCTCGGGGATCCCGGTCCGGGAGATTTGCAACCTCAAAGGTTTCTGGATGTTTTCCTCCAGCCACCTTTCTGTTGGACAGACTGAGAGGAAAAGCTCTAAAAGCTCTTAGATATTAATTTACCGCTCCGCGACGTTCCCAACTCAACCCTACCCTCCCGTAGCTCCGGAGTGGGGTTTCCGAGCACTCTTCTGCTGTGGGGACAGGCACGAGCGGCCGGGCCCCGGGGCTCTATGCCAGTTCTGCACCCAAGGACACGTGTGGCCACTAGCCTCGCTGCTGCCAGTTACCTGAGTTCTCAGTGCTGCCAGCCAGGAAGGTGTCGGGGTGTGGGGGGAGGGTATAGCACAAACACTGGGGCTCCTGTCTGGAAAACAAGGGAGGGGGCAGGGGCTGCGAAAGCGAGAGGGTTCCCCAGGAGCCCCGCATTAGCCGAGGAAATGGCCCTGAAGAGCCCATCGAGGCCTTTTTTTTTTTGCCTTTTTTTGCCTTTTTGTAGCGCCTTGGTGGTTTGGAGGATTAGGGACAGATCCTATCTGCAGCCTATTGTGCATTCCCCGGCACCTTCCCCCGGGCAGAGAGAGCGGCGGGTCCGCAGTTGTAATACATAATGAGGGAACTGGGGGGGGGTCAGGATGGCCGTGGGTAAACTCTCGAGACTGCGAGGATGGACCTTTTTCCCGGTGCTTAGGAGATACTTACTTTCAATGCACCCCGGGGACTGTACAAGACGCGGCTTACACTTACAGGCATCTGTCACCGGCCGTGTCAACTTTGTCCATATGCGTCCGACGAGTTTATGAAAGCAAAAAGAAGAGAAAGATTGCGAAAAAAACCCAAACAAACCCCAAAACAACCAACCAACCAAACAAAAAAAACCCAAAATAATTAAAATACACAAACAAACAAACATAAAATTCCCACAAACCCCCAAACAAACAACAATAACAAAAAAACAAACTACAAAAACGGTCAAGTTCCGGTAATTTGGGTACAGCGAGAGGCTGTTGAAACTTTACTAGGAGATGTTGTCCCCGGTTGTCCCCGGCTCGGTGAGGGCTGCATCCTTCTCCACAGCACCGAAAGCCACTCGCTATTCTGTCTGCAAACCTTGCCTCGGTTTGGGGACCGACGTCTCGCACCCCCCGAGCCCAACCGGAGGCTTTGCGTGACGCGTCGTCGTGCCGCCGGCTGCAAGAGCGCGCCTAATCCGATCCCATCCCATGCGGCTCCAAGCACTGCGGATGCTCCCGGCTCCCCGGGGCGCTACCCTGGTTGTGGGGGCACCCCTGGCTTTTGGAGATGTGGGGATGCGCCCAGACGTCCGGGGTTGCCCTCCGGAGATTGCGGGAGTACTCCCGGCCCCAGGGGGGCGCGCCCGGTCCCGGCCGGTACAACGGGAGCCATCGCGCCCCCTTCAGGCCCCGGTGTGCTACTGCAGCCCTACCGCCGCTGCCACCAGGAGCCTTCACCTGTCCACAGGGTCCCCCCATTGCTAATCGCAGCCCCGCGGTTGCGGAGAGGCAGCGGCTGACACGGGGGCTAGGCTGCAGGACGGAAGGCTAGCCTCCGCCGTCCTTCCTAAGCCCCGGTCCCGGCAACAGCCGTCACCCATTCCGCGAGAAAGGCTTCCCCGGGAAAGGCTTCTCCAGTGCTGCAGGGTCTCCCCTGCGATCGAGAGGAAAACCGAGGGAGGGAAAAGAGAGAGGGAAAGAGGACGGAGGTAACGGAGAGAGAAGCACTTCCCGGGAGTGCGACGGCAGGGAGGCAAGTTGCCGATTCCCCCGCCGCCGTCGCGCAGATGCCGAGCGCGAGGTATTGCTGCTATGTGAGGAAATATGAGCGAGTGATGTTCCGAGTAACAAAGGCCGGGGAATGGCATGAGCCTCTGTTATCCGATGTCCTTTGGAAGCTCTGGATCAGCAGCTTCTTGAGCCTAAAAGTGAATCCAAGAAGCGGCTTCTTCCCCTTTTCCCAGGGGATCCGCTAAATATAGCCGGTACCCCGAGCGGACGCGAGTTGCACTGTTCACCCCCCCTGCCCTCCAGCCCCGGTTACTGTGTGTGTAGAACCGATTAACCCGACACAACTGCGAAACAACTTGTTAGAGCCGCCCCACATAAACAGATTTAGCCCAGTTGGGGTTCGGGTGCCCATGTAGGGCCCTGCCTGGCATCACCCACACTCCCCCCGGCTCCCTTCAGGTGCCTCTTTCTCCCTTTTCGCTGCCAGATGATTTAGCGAGTCCATATTTATAAAGTTCAAACGATCTCAGCACCGTGCTGCTTGGTTTTATTTTAGTCCATGTATGCCGAGGTCTAAATATTTACTTAGGAAGGAATAATATTTACCGGGAAAGCAAGGGACACCTTTATTTATTTATTTATCCATTTTAAGGGGATGAAATTAAGCGCCTGGTCCAGCTCCTTTCACAGCCCGCCCGCGTTTTTTACCCCGGCCTCTTTTCCCAACAAAGGCAGCGAATTATTTAGGCGAAAAAAATCCCCAAAACAAAACTAAAAAAAAATCAAAACAAAATACACCAAGGTCTCAAAAAATTTAACGTTTTGCGAGTTAAAAATCAAAGTATCGAGCCTTGTCAGCGTGTGGGAGAGCCCGAGAACCCGCCAGACTAAACCCCGCAAAGCGCAGCTTTAAATATTGTCGATTTATTTTTTAAAATTCTCTTAATTTTAGCCCCTAAAATGCGTCCCGAAAAATAAAAAAAACTTCCCCGCAGCTCGATTAAAACTTAGATATTGAGAATTAGCTGGGAAAGGCCTTTCCCCTGTTCTTTGACACTAATTATTTTCCCGATCTAAACGTAAGATCCGCGCTCTTACACCACACGGTCAAGGCTTGATTTATTATTAAAAAATTAAAACCCCCAAATTAGATATTTCCTAGCTCACCTCAACCTTCTTAATTCCAAACCGTTCCCCTTCTAACTATCGCGAAAGCCAAGCCCAAGCGTACCTATTCCAGCGCGAAGGGGCAGGTTCCCGCAGCACCGAGATGCGCAGACAAAATCAGGCTGCGGAAAATGAATACGTTTGGCGGGGTGGGGGAATAAATACACACAGTTGAGGGAGTCTAGGATCTGTCGGAGAAGGTTGGATTTGGAAAGTCGGTCGGTTGAATCGGGGCCGGTCGCTGTTGCTGCGCGGCCGGAGTATCCCGGAGATACGGCAGGAAGCCCGCCTGCCCCGCACCGAGCTCGGTGGAGCCCGCACCGAGGCAGGGAAGCGGTGGCCGGGTCTCCGCGGCCGTTCCCACAATAAGCGGAGCCGCTCGCTGCGATTGCGCGGTCGGAGCATCCCGAAACGGCAGGAGGTACCGCAAGGAAACCTTCCCGTACCGCACCGGCGAAACTCGCAGCTCCGCTCGTTTTTCCAAGCTCCTCGGGTGGGTGCTCGGAGAAAAGGCCGCGCACACAAAGCCGGGCAGAGCGGTTTAAAAATTTATTTACAAAGTTGTGTACAACACGAAGGGATAACATTTAGAATACATATATCCATCCATATATAAACAGACTTCTATAATAGAACAACAGCGTTTACCGCCTTTGTTTTTCTTTTTGCGTGTTTTTTTTTCTCAAAAATTCTCTTTTTTTTTCCCCTTTCGTTTAATATTTAAAATTTTCCCCGCTTATTATTATTCTTTTTATACATTTTAATTTCATTTCGTTTGTTCTTTTGTTTTGGATAAAACCCACAGGGAGCGCCGGAACCTTCAAAAAAAGAGAAAGTTCGCGGCTCCTAATCGTGACCGTCATTTCGCCTCTTTAGAAAAATAAAAACCCCGAAAGCAACGTCAGTAATTTTTAATACAAATATGTACAAGCGGCGGTGGCAGGGTAGAGTGAGGGGGGGAACCGCTGCCTGCTGGAGCCCGGAGCCCCTCCGAGGGGGCGGCCGGCGGCGGCGGGGCTTGCAGCATCTCCCCCCGGGGGGCTACTTGCTCCGGGGTTGGGGAAGGGGCTACTGCGCCGGCCACTTGGCCTGCACGGCGGCTGCGGCGGGGGCTGCAGGCTGCAGGAATTGCCCCGCAATGATGTTGGTAGGCACGCTGAGGATGGGGGCGATGGCGGCGGTGGTCCTGGCCAGCGCCAGCGGCTGGTGGGCCATCAGGGCCGACTGCACGGTGACAGGAGGTCGCAGGAAAGTCTGGGCGCTGGCAGCCGAGCTGGCTGCAGGGACGCCGATGATGTTTTCGATGCTGAAAGAAGGACGGCTGCTGGGCTCCGACTTAACGATGGAGCCGGCGGCTCCCAGGCTGTTCAGCTGCAACTGCAGACTGGGGCTGAGCTGGGAGTTGAAGGCTTTGCGGCTGAGCTCGCTGGACGGCAGGAGCGGCACGGCCGGCGGAAGCATGGGCCCCACCGGGGGGATGTAGGGGTACTGCAGTGCGGCCGCCGCCGCCGCGGGGTGCGTGTAGGCGCCGGGATGCAGCCCGTAGGGGCGGCCGTAGGGGCCGGCGAGGCCGTAGGCACCGAAACCCTGCATCATCAGCGCCGTCTGGTCCCGCAGGTGTTCCTGCTGGTGCCGTTTGAAGCGCTTCCTCCGTCGGAGGAAGCTGCCGTTGTCGAACATGTCCTCAGACTGCGGGTCCAGCGTCCAGTAGTTGCCCTTGCCGGGATGGCCGGGTTCCCGGGGGATTTTGACGAAGCAGTCGTTGAGGGAGAGGTTGTGGCGGATGCTGTTCTGCCAGGCGGGGAACTTCTCCCGGTAGTAAGGGAAGCGGTTGCTGATGAACTCGCAGATGCCGCTGAGCGTCAGCTTCTTCTGCGGGCTCTGCAGGATGGCCATGGTAATGAGGGCAATGTAGGAGTAGGGCGGCTTCACCAAGCTGCTCTTGGGTTTGCTCTGCCCCGCCGCCGCCCCGCCGCCGCCGCCGCTCGCCCCTTCCTCGCCGCCCCCCTTGCCACCCTCAACCGCGCCGCCGGGGCCCGCCTCGGCTGGGCTGCCGCTACCGCTGCTGCCGCTCTCCGTGCCCACTCCCGCCTCCGCGGACAGCCCCAGCTCCGCCGCCTCGTCCAGCGGCAAGCGCGGGAGGGCGGCGGGGCTACTGGCCTCGCCGTCGCTGTCCTTGCCCAGCCCGTCGTCGCCTTCGCCCACCACGTCGATATCCACATCCTCGGCCGCCGGAACGGTGGGTCCGGACATGTCGCTGGCACTGCCGCCTCCCGACAGGGTCATCCCCGCTCGGCGGACGGGACGCGGTGGCGGCGGCGGTGGTGGCGGCGGCGGGGCCTCCCGCACGCACCCGGCGGCGCGGCGGGCTCCCCCCGCGCCTCCCTCCCGCCGCCGCTCCTTCGAACGGTCTCTGGTGCTAAACCCAAGCGGCCTGGTTGCCCCCCTCGGCGGTGCCGTCCCCACGGGGCATGGGGCGGCCGCTCCCGTTCCTCTCCCGTCCGCGGCGTCCCGCGGCTCGGGGTTGCCCTGGCCGCCCGGTCACCTCCGGTTGCGCGCCCAGTTCCCGCCGCCGAGCATCGGGGGTCAGGCGGCGACGTTGGCTCTCGCCCGCCGCGATGCGCGCCCTCGGGCGCCGGGCATGAGGCCGCCGCTGCAGCTCCGCGGGCACCCTCCGCTCCACCGCTTCGCTCCGCGGCCCCGCCGCACACTGATCCGCCGCCCTCCGCTCGGGATTGATGTTTTGGGGTTGTTTGGGGGTTTTCCCCTCCTTTCCCCTCCTTTTTTTCTTGCTTTGGTTTGTTTGGTTGTTTTTTTTTCGCCCCCTCCTTGGCGGAGGGAGGGGACGGAGCTGCCGGTGACCGGGTGGGGCGGGGGGCAGGAGGCCGGGGCGTCGCGGGGCCTCTCTCGCCACTTTGGCAGCGCGGCGGTCCCGACTGCCTGATAGATTACTTTCCCGTTAAAGATATACTCGGAGGCGGCGCCACGTGACCGCGTGACGTCAGGCGCCCCGCTGTGAAGTCATCCAAAACTCGAGTTGTTTCATGGACTTGTCAACAAAGAGCAGTGGCAGCTCCCCTCGGCCCGCCCGCCCCGTCGGGGACCCCCTGGGGCATCGGCACCCGCCGGACACCGGGACTCTCCGGGACACCGGGACCCTCCACCCCGCCTTAAAGTTGCCGCTCCCGGGGTTGGCTTCACTGTCTCTGCCGTTCTCGGTGGGCCCTGGGAGCAGCCGGCCCGGCCAAGCGGATGCGCTACCATAATGCCGCTTAAACCCACCAAGTTTGGGGATCTGAAAAATCAACTTTGACGTCGTTTTGCCTTTCTTTTTAATTTAATTTAATTTTCTTTTAAAAAATACTATTCAACAGCAGCACCAACTGGAAGTGGAGGATCAGAGACCGGCTACTGATTAATCTATTTTCTTAGTGGTAGGGAGAAATAAACGTAAAGTAACAAAGGGAAACTATAAATAGAGAAGCTTTTAGACCGGATTTTTTTTCCTTTTTTTTTTTTTTCTTCTCTCTCTCTCTCTTTTTTTTTTTTTTTTTTTTTTTTTTCCCAGAGGTGTTAACGACTTAATCATTTCGTGCTTTAGCATATGAAAAAGTAGGAAATGAGGGAGTGTGTGTGAATGTGAAGAGCGTGTTGACGCGGCCCCAGGTAAGCCCCGGCCCGGGGAGAAGCGCCCGGCGGGGTGAGGAGAAGGGGAAGGGGGGTGCCGGCTACCCACCCCTGCCCCGTTGCGCTCAGGAGAAGTAATCCAGCACCCCAGCTTGGATTTTTAGTTCTCACCGCCTGTACCGTTTTTGTTGTCGTTCTCTGCGTCGTCGGATTTCGGTAGATACAATGCAACTGGGAAAATTAAAGCCAGTAGCGAACGATTTCCCACCAGTGGTTCTGGGTTAGGAAGAGTGAATAGTGCTAAGTGTCTCTCCCCCTTTCCCTAAAGTCGCCTTTCTGCCGCTGGATCGTCGCGGACTGTGACCTCGGCCTCCGCACCGGCACACCTCACACATACCTACACTCACACTCACTTTGCCGCCTCCTCGTTACATCACAATGGGAAAAATGGGGGGGGCGGGAAGAAAAAAAGGAAAAAAAAATCTCAGCTTCTCGACCCCCTGTTTCATTTGTTGCGCTTTTCTTCGACACAATAAAAGTCAAATTAATTGATTCATACCATTAATTACGGCGCTTAGCGTGAAAAGAAACGTTTCCCCTCGATTAGGGCTCTATTGTGCTAATCCCCTGTTCAATCACTGCTGCTGGCTGAGCGGTCCGACTCGGCTCCGCACCTCTCCGCGGGCCGAGGCCGCTGCTGCGATTCGCAAAGCTTCAGGTAGCCAAGTTTAGGAAAGTATTTAGGAGCTCACGCGGCTGGGAAGTATTTAGGAGCCCAGCCGGGTGGAGTGGAGAGGGAGAAAAGCTAAAAAAATAAAGGAGGAAACTTTCTTCGAAATATCCCAGGAGCCCCCAAACCTTCAAAGTTCAAGGGCTGGAGGTGAGCAGGAGTCCAGCAAAGCAGTAAAATAATTAAATGGGCCTCTGCGGAGGTGGCAACCCACAGTAATGACAGCGGCAGGGATAGAAAGTGGGCGCCCATATAGACAGATGGATTTAGCAACAGGAGAAAAACAAACTGTATCGTCCAGATCGATATGGAGTCAAATAGAGACGCGGCAAGCGGCGGGGAAAGGGAGGATGGAGCAAGTTATGAGAGAGAGGGAAAAATTAATTACAACTCAATTTGATTCTAATATGGCAAAGCCAGATCCTGGCTGCAGAGCGAGTTAAAAATAAATCCGGAGGCTGAGCCTCGGCGGTGTAGAGGAGGGGAACTGAGGAGGAAAGGCAAGGCTGGGGCGATTTCTGCTTCTGTAGTCGTTTTAAAGGAAAGAGGAACCAAAGGTGTCCCCTTTCAGCTCCTTAAGCCTATTACTTTCACTAATGAGTTATATAAATCGTTGACCTGACCTGGATTAAACCAGCATTGCGGTTCGTTTATAAACTTGTGGGGGTAAAAAGGGATGACAGGAGAGGAGATGCGGGGAAGAAATCCCTGGAAAATAAACACATGCAAGGAGGGGGACACACATAGACATCCTCCGGCTGGGACCAGGATCAAGGGTGGCAGTGGCCCCAGGGCCGCCTGGACATCCTCTCCTCCCTAATTTTTCTGTATTAAAAATTTCAAATATATATACATATATGTGTATATATATATGTGTATATATATTTAAAGGCCGCTATTTGCACTTGTGTGCTTGTTGTTGTTGGGTTGTGTTTTTTTGTGGTGTGGGGCTTTTTTTTGGTGGTGTTTCTCCCCTCCGCCAAATTTTTGTTTCGATGATAATAAACCGACGGTATAGCCGGCAGACCTCGGTGTGAAACGAAATCGGTCCTGATTCTAAAACGGTTTCGGATTTATTTGTATTGGAAATGTCTAAACATCCATTCTGTAAAAGGCAACACGTTTAATTAACGATGAGAGAGCAGTTAGGGGCAGAAAGCTAGTAAAATTGTGTGATAAATTTATGGCATTGTTAGCGTGCTTTTAATTATGGCTATTATGTTAATTATTTCACATTAGCATGGAGTTATCAGCAGCATGTCAGATTTAATCAAAACGAGCCTTTCTCTCGAAAATTGGGCTGTTCATTCACCTCCAGCATGAACGGGGGGTCCCGAGCAGAAGCCGCTCGTCACCCCTCGAATCCTTTTTCTTCATTTATTTAGAAGTAAATAAATGAAGGCTTTTTAGAAGAGGACTTCCCCTTGAAAAGAGTGGCTGGATGTGATCTGGTGCAGGCGGCAGATCCCTTTAGGCTACTGCGAGCAGGGAGGGCAGAGGAGAGAAGCTACGCTCTTGTTTTTTAGGAATTCACCATTTTCACCCCCTCCGGAGAAGGCACTTTATCATTTTGGATCATTCTGTCAAACAATATGATGTTGCTCATTTTTATCTGTCCCATTTTACAAAGCCCCCGTTTCACACTGCCGGGCAGGACAACACGCCTGAGTACAAAAGAATAAAAGAGACAAGCTGGGAGAATATAGGATCGCTGCTTGGATCAAAAAGGAGAAGAGAAGGAGGAGGAGGTGTGTGTGTGAGGGTGAGGGTGGTGGTGGTGTTGGGGGGGGATTGTGTGGCCGGTGCCTTCGGCACGCGCTCCACAACCCCCGGGGTTGATCCCCACCCAGTTCCCCCGCCGGGTTGGTGATGCCTGGGGAAGCGGTCCGCTGGTTCCTAAAGGCTTTCGGCGCTTCCCTGCAAATAATAAAATAGAAATGAAAAATAATATTCATAATAACGTCCCAATTTAGGGGCAGACGGTGAAGTTTTTGAGGGGGGCTCCATCCATGCCAAGGTGCGGAGCGGCCCCGGCTCTGCGGACAGCCCCGTTCCCCGCCACCGCACCTGCGGAGATCCGCGGAGGTGCTTGTTGATCCCCCTGCCAGCCGCCGCTGAAATCACAGCTGCGCTCACGGCTCCGCACCCCGATCTCTGTCGGCTTCGCCCGTTCAGCGCAGCCCAGCGGAACCCGCCCGGCTTTGCCTGCGCTGTGGCGAGCCCCCTCCTCTGGCCGGCCCCACTCCCCCCTTCCCCACGGGAGCGGGGGGCTGCGACCACGGCAGCTGCTGGCTTATTTTTAGAGCATTTCCATTCCTCCGGTTAATTTTAGATCGATTCATTATTTAGCCCCAGTTCGCCTTTAGGGAAACCCAAGCTGGGGATGGGGCGGGGAGCGGCCGGTGCTCCGCGCCTGCGAGACTTTCCTTCGTGCGTGCTGCGCGTCCGTTCAGTGAGAGGCAACCTCGGGACGCCCCCCTTCTCCTCAACACGGGGTGATGCAGGGGCGACGGACCGGCCGCGCCTTGCGGAACCTGCGCGCTTACCGGAGAGGCACCAAGTCGGGCCGTGCTGTTAGGGGAGACAACCCCAAACACATCCCCACCACAAACACCCCAGCCCCTGTTAACTAAGTGGTGGCACCGGGGCTGCCCCACGGTCCCAGCCCCACCACCCTGGGGGATTGAGACTGGAGTCCCACCCCCGCATAGACAGAGATGGGGTTTGTATGTACATTTATATATACACACGTCTATGGTCCCCCGAGGGCAGCCTCCCACCATTGGGGATATCCCTGTGTTGGTCACAGGCAAGCGACATCCCGGGGACCTGGCAAAAACAGGAAGCAGTGCTCAGGTGCACCCATAACGTGTCTCTTGGGACTCACAAAATAAGCCCTAAATGGTTAGAAGAGTGGAGCCCAGTGCAGCTCAGAGACCCAAGTGTCCTACAAAGAAGGGAGAGAGCAAAATTAATCAATAAGTTAAAATACGGGATTATTACTGGGCAAAACAGGCTGTGTGAGTCGAGTAGTTCTGCTACCTTTTGTGCAAGACAGGTGCAAAGTTGGTTGAGATCTGACTTAAAAAAACCCAACACACCAAAACCAGTCACTAGTTGTTTGATTAAAATTCATTTATCCTGCAGATTTTCATTTCACAAACTCTCACTCCAAGCACATGGATGGGTGTCCCCAAATTTGCAGACTGCAAGCACCCCATGCCCACTCCACTGTTCCACAGAGCTCCAGCAATGTTGATTCCTGGTAGAGTCCTCCTCATGTCTTTATCCAGATTAAAAAAAACCAAATCCATCTCAAAGTCATCCTCTAAACACTCTCTGTCAAACCCTTGTCCCTGGGGGATGCTCCTGGGAAGTGTAATAAATATCCAGGAAGAAAAACAGCAGAGGCTAGTCTCCCAAAAAATCCTTACACTCACTATGTTTGATCTTGAAGGTCTTTTCCAACCAAACAGTTCTATGATCCTATGAAGGGGTGAGTGGAGTGACCCTGACCCAGCTTCTGGGGTGCTGGGGGGAAAGGCATGTGGCAGCCCCCAGCCTGACTTCATGCAATGCTGGGGGTGTGACAATGTCACTCTCTGGCTTGTGAGCCACATATGACTGGGACAAAGGGCTGAAGCTAATTTGGTAGGGAACATGGAGAACACCTCAAAAAGATGGTATGCAACCGAAAAAAAAAGGAAACAACCTGAAATGAGTGTCCTCAGAGAGGCAGCACTGGGTGCTTGGTTCAAATTGCTGCCCAAGTGTGCTTTCTTACTGACTTTGCAGGCAGGCAGAAGGTCTTTTTTGTTATTTCCCCTTGCTAGTGAGATGCAAATGGCTGAGATGAATCCAAGAGGATTCCCAGGGATGTGAGCAAATCCCTCTGGTGAAAGCAGCATTGCTGAGACCCCTCCATGGGCTGTCCCAACCCTCTTCCCACCATGAAGCCAACTCAGAGAAACTCCTGTGAGGTTCTACATATTGTGGGGCATCCAAGTAGCTGATCTAGAATTTACTGTTATCAACCATCCCAGACAGGATGTGAGCAGGAGCCAGCCCCCTCTCCATGTGCCCTCCTGCTTCCCAAAGCTTCATTTGTTTGTTTTTTCTCCAGGAGAATTTTGTGAGCCATTCCTCTGGCTCCTGCCTAACACCCTCAGTTCCCTTTATTAAGCAGGGGAAGACAAGTAGTGAATTATCGCTGCTGTTAATAAAGTTACTTCACTAATATTTTTTCCCCAACACACTGAATGTTATTGGTGGGTGAGGGATAAGTCCCTCCTGGCACGGGCAGCCAGCACAGGGCCTATGCATCACGGTAGCTCCACTTACACCATCCAAATGGTGCCTTGGTGGAGCGTAAGCGGTGCACAGGCCTTTTATGTGCCTTCTGCAGAGTGCTGAATTTTACCCAAACTGCAGGTTAAAACCCATGCTGGTTATTAATGTAATCAGGTCCATAATCTCTCTGTCAAAACCTCCCCAAGCACCTCTTCACCTTCTAAACCAGGTAGCTCCTTATCTGGAGAGTGCTGTAACGCATTTTAGAATCATAGAATCATGGAATCATTTTGGTTGGAAAAGACCTTTAAGAGCTTTGAGCCCAACCATTACCTAACTCTACCAAGGTTGGTGCTAAACCATGTCCTTCAGCACCGCATCTCTGCCTCTTTTAGACACCTCAAGGGATGGAGATTCAACCACCTCCCTGGGGAACCTGTTCCAGTGTTTGAGAACTCTTTCAATGAAGAGGTTTCTTCTAACATCCGACCTAGACTTTAGAGCCTAAGTGAGCATTTCCAACACTCGTGTGATGGAAGCACATGTTGGCAGTTGAGCTCATGCCTGGGGCAAGAGGAAGAAAACCAGGGAGGGTTTTAATTTTGACAAAAATCATTTAAAAGTGGCATTTCTAGTTGACAGAGAAGGATGTGAAAAATCCTTAAATCACACCGAAGTACTTTTTATTGGATTTCCTACTTTTGCCCAGATGAAAAAAAAAAAAAATATTGCAAGGGGAATTCCAGCTAAAGAGGTGATGAAACAATGTATTGAGCTCATCAAACAGTATTTACAGCCTGCAATTTAGGGGCTCTTATTAAAATATTCCATGATGGACGAGTTCAACAGGCACTTTTAAATGGATTTGAAGCAACTGGGCAGAGAGAAAATATGTGTGTGGGACCATGAAACATTTTTCTGTCCAGAAGGAGAGGGATAAAAAAAAGCTGGGAATGATCTATCGTAAGGGAGGAAATCTGCACCTCAGCATTTGCCAAAATGTCTTAATTGCTTTGTAAACTCATTTAAATAAATAAAACGTGAAAGGCTGTCTCAGCATTCTGCTGCAGACAAGTGTGGTCTGTGTGGCAGGGGATGGAAGACCTAATCCTGCCCAGGACTGAGCTTGCTCTTGTCTCAGGGTGGCTGTAGGGTTTATTTAAACCACAGCCATATGCTGGTGGTGCATGGCATGGAGTGGGGCATGAGGATGTGCAAAGGCTGCTGTCCCACCAGCTGGGCAACTGCTGTGGGGACTGACACCCTGCACCAACCCTTGGCCATGGACAGTAAACATCAGGCAACTTCTGTCTTCCACTAGAAGGAGATATCCTTGCTCTTCTTTACTCAACTTTTTATTGTTACTTGTAAGTTTTATTGGCAAACAGGTAGCTTAGAGTGGTGGTAGAGGCCTCTTCCCTGGAACCATTCCAGGTCATGTTGGTCAGGGTTCTGAGAGACCTGATGTGGACGCAGATTTCCCTGCTGATTGCAGGACTGGACTTAGATGACCTTTAGATCAATGCAGATTCAGTGGTTGCAATAAGACTCATAGAATGGTAGGGGTTGGAAGGGACGTCTGGAGATCATCCAGTCCAAACACCCTGCTAAAGCAGGGCAACCAACAACTGCTTGCCCAGGATCACAATGTTTAGATGGCTTTGGCCTCTCTGCATAGAGGGAGACTCCACAACCTCTCAGAGCAGCCTGCTCCAGGGCTCCAGCACCCTCACACTAAAGAATTTTTTTCCCATCTACAGATGGAACAACCTGGGTTCCAGTTTGTTTCAGTTTCCACTTGTTCTGTTGCTAGACACTGTTGAGAAGAATCTGGCCCCATCCTCTTGAGCCCACCTTTTAGCTCTTGCTGAGCACTGAGCAGATCCCTTCTCAGGCTGATTTTCTCCAGGTTCAACAGCGCTGGGTTTCTCAGTCTTGTGTCTTCAGAGAGATGCTTCAGTCCCCCCATAGCTTTTCTCCTCAAAATCCAAAAGAGATCATTGCTCAGAGCATGAGGACATGCTGCATTTCACACTAAGAGCACAGGTAACCATGCTGTGGCAATGAAACAGGGCTTTCAGATTCGTCGCAGGTAAGCTCTCATTCAGTCCTTTGTGGCTCTGGGTTTGTAGGTTACTGACTGAAATCTGAGTTTGGGCTCTGCGCTCTCCAACCTTTCACTGAACTGGCCAGAAATAGGGTGAGCATAGTCATTAGATCCCACTGCCCACTGAGACCTGTCTCTACATACAGGTACCTGCAGCCTAGCAATGGGTATTTGAACTAACTGCTTTTTTCTTGGCGTGGAGTTAGGATTCACAGGACATCAGGTCAGACCCTGATGCTGTAAATCTTGCAGGAGCTTGACAAGTGAGGAAGTGGCTCCTCTTTTACGGTTTGCTTCTGGAATATAACTGACTTCTGTCTACCCCCACAGCCCACACTTCCAGGTTTGGCTTGGATAGATCTATCACTATCTTCCTCCAAGCCAAGGGATGAACTTCCTGAATGTTCTTCCAGCCTTATAGCCCATGCTTCCAAAACTACTCAGCACAGCATTTAAAGTATACAAATTAATGGGACTTAAATACGTGCTTTGAGTTAACTGTGTTCTAAAGAGGAACTAGAGTTTCATTTTCCAGATAAGCCTGGTTCAAATTTGTAAGGTAAATTTTCATCTTCACAGATGTGAAATATCATCCTTCCTTGCTTTGTCCTGATAGCTTTTACCATTTTATTTTCATTTCTTAGTGAACCTTGACCTGGAGCAATGGTCTTTCCTGTATTGATGCTGCAGTCAGTGTAGCTCCTGAATTATTTCAGGTGGCTGGAGGCTGCTCACTTAGGGATGATGATGACTAGAGAAGACACATGGCTGAGGCTTTCTCATAGAATCCTGATGGCTTGGCTTCTATTAGCCACAGACTAGCAGCCCACTCCTGCATCCTTTATGCAGACAGAAAAAAGGACATTTTCTCAGAAAGATGTTCCAGATCCTGATCAGCTTTACTCTTGTGGCTGCCTCCATTGCAGTAATTATTTGCATGGATAAGCGGGTAAGGACCTGTAAGGAATTTTCAGGCTGTCACTCTGGGAAGGACATGTGTCTAGCATAGCTTTAGCCAACATGTCCTGCATGGTTTGCGTGTTTCTTAAGTGTGTGAAATGGAATATACCTATATGTTTTGGAGCCATGCATTTAGCTATGAGCTCATGTAAGTCTGGCAGATAAATAGGTTCATATCATATAGCACTGACATACTCATTTTCACTTAGGACTGCTTGTATTCAAGGACTTCTGTCTGTGTATGGTGGAGTCAGTAAAAGCCTTCTTGTTGGCTTAGCTGGAACGTAATTAGGTCCAAGTTTCCTCCTCAAATTGCAGCCATCTCTCTGAAATACAAACTGCTGTACAACTAAACCATTATATTTAAGATAAATGTTAATGTTCGATGTGGATCCATCCTGTCAATGGCAAAAAGATTTGTGTCTGTCTGTAGGAGACTCGATAAGTCCTTGAAACAGGAATGATTTATTTCTATCTGCCCATGACACTTCAGTGACCTGTCTTTGGGGTCTTGTTCCTTCAAGGAAAGACATGAAACAGGCTGAGCTGAAGCTCTTGCCCAGGTGAATACACCATTTCCCTTTGCAAGCAACTTTGTGCAGAAATCTCTCCTTCAGTTTACCTCTCTCCTACATTAATTGCCTGAATTCATGAGGTTAAGGAGGAGGATAAGGCAGGAAGAGAAACATGCTGATTCCGAAGAAGCTCCAAATTTTACATGGAGAGCTTTAAACAAATTCAACAAGATAAGTTAAATAAATAAATGATAGGTAGAGAAGATAAATTCCCACTCTCTGATGGGAGAGAAGTGCTTTCGTGGTGTAATTCACAGAATCATGGAATGATAGGAGTGGGAAGGGACCTCTGATGATCATCTAGTCCAACTCCCGTGCTAGAGGAGGATCACTCAGAGTAAATCTCACAGGAATGTGTCCAGGTGTGTTTTGAATGCCTCTAGAGATGGAGACTCCATGACCTCTCTGGGCAACCTAGTCCAATGCTCCGCTACCCTCAAAGTGAATTTTCCTCCCCTTATGTTTATGTGGAATCTCTGGGGTTCACGTTTGTGTTCATTGCCCCTTGTCCTGTCACTGGACACCACTGAGAAGAGTCTGGCCCCATCCTCCTGACTCTCGCCCTTTAGATATTTATAAGCATTAATGAGATACTCTCTCAGTCTGCCCTTCTCCACACTAAACAGCCCCAGCTCTCTCAACCTTTCCTCATCAGGTAGGTGTATCCAGAAGCTATTTGTTAGTGGCTCTTCACTGGACTCTCTCCAGTATTTCCTTGTCCTTCTTGAACTTGGGAGCCCAGCATTCAGGAACAATCCTGATGAAAGCTTCCTCTGCTCACTATCCCTCAGTACTTACTGTGCAATATTTCGTAGAATCCTTGAGTTGTTTTGGTTGGAAGAGACTTCTAAGACCATCGAGTCCAACCTCCAACATAAGACTATCATGGCCATTAAACAACTGCCCAAAGTGCCATGTCCACACATTTTTTGAACACCTCCAAAGACAGTGACTCTACCACCTCTCTGTGCAACACCTCCTCATGGTTCCTTCTGGGAAAGTTTCTAGATGCAACTCTAAAAAGAGGGGGGATATTTCCTCTAACTATTCATTAACCAATCTTCTGTAGGAAATCCTGCCCCAGCCCTGTGCCTTCCTCTTCCATACAAACCAGAGCTCCCTATTTGGTTTAATAAATGTTAATTTCCGACAAAGGTAACTGTCACCTTTTGTTTCATTCTGCGCGTTTATTTTTCAAGCACCAGAGCTGACCTCCGAACTCAATCTGCACTTGCCTATTGATGCATAAATATCTGTAATATCACAGTAAATTAAATCCAGTTTCAAAGGGTTTCTATTTAACAATCTGTCAGAACTTTCACAGCATTTGATTTCTAGTTTCCTCTGTCCACTGACAGGTTTATCTCAATATGGCTTGATTAATGAAACCTTTTATTTGGAGTAAGCACACCGATGATTACCATAATCTCTTAATGCTTGCTTAGGCAACATTGTACTCTGACAGCAGGGCTCCAAAAACTCCCAGCCCCTTCACTGCTTGGCAGAGTGAGCAGTGAGATTTGGGGGCTGGGGGAGGGACAGCACCATCCCTCCCAGTGCTCTCAAGACTGTTGGCAAAATCAAGCAATTCCCCAGCTTAGAGGGTTTGGAAATGTTATTGTCGTGGAAGCTGGTGTGAAACACACCTTTATTACAAAGCATTTTTTCTTGAGATTAGCAAATATGCATTTAATTTGTGGTTAATCTTGTCCTAGAGAGATAATTGTTCTTCAAGATGAGTTCTTCAGTGTAATTTGTTGAATTTAGAGGAAAAAAAAAATGCTATAGCATAGCCCAGAGATGTTTATATAGATTTGAGTATCTGAGTCAGTGACTCCTGCTGCGTGGTTTTCCTATCAGATGGCCCTGGGTAAATCACTTAATCTCTTTGTGCTGGAATTCCATCTCATTGATGGTCATGTGTAACAGAGCAAATAGAGCTACAGCGTGTGAGTGGCAGAGTAAAACTGCTCTAGATGAGAGAAGAGTTGGGGCAAAACATTCCCATTTTGCTCCATGGAGTGGCAATGACCACACAGTGCACGGGAGAGATTAGAAACTGCATTGTAGATTCCGTCTTGCATTCAGCCTGGGGTGTGGCTTTTGTTACTACAGGCTGATCTGCGGCAGTGACCTGGGTGAAAGATAAGGTGTTTTAACACCCTTAACTAGACAGAATCAAAGAAGGAACCATCACGTTGCATCCCTGGACTAGGAAAAGATAAATGTGCTTTTCATCCCTGAGAGATCTTCATGCTTAGACAAGCTAAGGAGAATTGCACCTCTCCCTAGGCTCCCTAAGGATTTTGCTCCTTAGGTTGTGCAGGTGATGGGTGAACTTGCAGCCCCACAGGGAGCAATGAGAGCTCTGATGCTGATTTTAACACAGCCAAGGTTCACTAGGAGTTTGGCTTCATTCTTACTCTTGTTTGCAGCTGAGCTTTGGGGGTTTCCCAAGCTACTCCTCCCAGGGATGACTTTGTTTAAGACCTGTCAGATTCTGTCAGGTTCTGCTGAATCCAGCACTGCTGAAGATGAAGACCTCGCTTCCCAGCGTGACCACCTAAAAAGTGATTCAGTGACCTAGGTGGGCTCTGACAGCTGAGCTATGTCTGGCTTTCCAGAAAGTCTTCATTCTTAGCTATTCAACATCTGCAAGAGATTCTTTAATTGAAGTCCACATCCCTCTGGAGTCAGGAACAGCATTCCCACCAGTGTCAGTGAAGGTTTGATTTCTGTGCATGGCAACAAAGATCACAAGTAAAATGTCACACAAGATATGTCACTCCACATAGTCACTAATCCCTTTTGTGCTGAAATACAATGAACTACCATGTCAGCATCATCTAATGCTGAAAGACAGGAGTAATTTTTGAGGTGATTTCTGTACCTTTGTCTACAGAATAGAAGTATTTTAACTGGAACCCACGAGGTTCCATCCAAACTTGAGGAGAAACTTCTTTGCTGCAAGGGTGCTGGAGCCCTGGAACAGGCTGCCCAGAGAGGTTGTGGAGTCTCCTTCTGTTGAGAGATTCCAAAGCCACCTGGACTTTGTGATCCTGGGAAGCTGCTGTGGGTGCCCCTACTTTTAGCAGGAGGGTTGGACTGGATTATCTCCAGAGGTCTATTCTAACCCCCACCGTGCTGGGATTCTGTGATTTGAAGAGGTTTATTTTATGAAGACATTAATCCATGTCAGGAAACACTTTCTCACTTCTGCATTACAACCCAGAGAGGCACTGTCACCTCTGTGGGAACATGTGAGATATGAGGTTGGTATTTCTCTGTGGGTGCACCCATAGAAGCAGCACACACAAAAGCATATGCAGCACTCGGCACGTATCGCAGAGACATTTCCGTGGCATAAAAAGTTGGAGAAACTCATTAGGAGCAAATTGTATATTTTCAATCAATAGCTGCAATATGGTTCAGTGGCCCTGCAGACAATGTGTGCTGCTGCTGCAGCTCTAGGAGCAACACTTTCAATAGATGAATGCTTTTGATTGTCATCAAAATGTTTATTTGCCAGCAAGCAGAGGCTGCGACTCATGCAATCCTCCTCGTAGAATTATTATAATTCACCAACACGTTTCAGACTTTTTTTGGGGGGTTGTTTCACACTCTGCTTTTTAACCTTCAACAACAAATATTGTTGTATCACGAAGACAGCAAATCCAAACAATTACATATGTAGTCCAAAGGCATACACAAGAAAATCAATATTTGACGTCTTTGCAACTCCCTCTTTGGAGCAGCGCTCAATAGCTCCTATTCATTATCCACTTATATCTCTTTCAGATTTGCCTTTGTCACCAGAAACCCATTTTTTTTTCTCCTTTGACTTCCACATAACTTCTTTGCCCTGTACTTTTACAGATGCCTTCTGGCTATAAATACTAATGAAATCTCTTTGCTTAATTCAATTTTGCTGGTACACTTACAGTTATGACCTAACTTTCCCACGAGAGAGACTGATTGAACATTCCAATACCTTATGGATGGGAGCAAACACTCCGCAGAACTGGACTGACAATTTCCATAATTATAGAATTCACAGCCTAATGACCTTAAAAAACAATAAAAAGATCTCTTGTTAATTCCATTTCTGTTACTGACATTCAAGATATTTCATTTCTCACAGGACAACAAATTTACTTTTTATTTTCAAAAGAGCAGCCTATCCTTTTCCCCTAGATTAAATTTTCTGAATATTGAAGGATTTCATTGAATATTTAGCATTTCTTTGTCTTTTAAAAGTTAGAATATTTATGATCCTTAGAATGCTTCTGACTGATTTATAGCGATCAATTATAAGAGTGCGTTTTCAAATAGCCCTTTTAAAAATGAAGGATAGAATAATTAAAAAGATCAGAAGTCCTCCCTTGCATATAATTATTTCATTATTTCATTACAGTGCAGAAATTGTTTTTGCTGACTGTGAACAATTTTAATTGAGCAAAAGCTGTATTAATGTAGGATAGCAAGCAGTTCTGCCTAAGAAATAAGATCACTAATTGCCTAAATTTTTATTCAGCACAGTGAGCCTTAAAAGCCACATTGTAATCTAAACCTAATCACCAGGTACAGCAGGTCCTTTTGCTGGAGTGGAGACATTCCCCAAGCATAACCTTGCTGTAAAGCTAATTTATTTCTTCAACAGGTTTTACTGCTGCCTGCAACGTTTGTTTGGGTGCTGATTTGTGGCAGGCTGAGAGCAGAGAGCTCTCATGCCAGCCTGCCTGGCCTTGCTCAAGCAAGGCTGCCCTTGCCACGTGGCCTGAACGATGGCTCGTATGGCTGGCTGCCTTGTCCCCGTGTCTTGGTGGGGATACTGCCGTGGGTGGTTGTATGCCTTGCCTCCACTGTTCATCTTCCTCACTCCCCATTGCATTTCTCCTCTCTCCAGCTGCTCTGGGGTTTCTGTCTGCTCAATGGAGAGAAGGAGAAACACCACTAGAGAGAAAGTAAAAGCAGGAGCATGACTTTGCAACCCGCTTTTTAACCTGATGTAGTAATATGACCCTGCTCACTGCAGAGAGGTTGGACAAGATGACCTTTGAGGGTCTCCCTTCCAACCCAATGCATTATGTGAATCTGTATTGTGTGATCTATTGTCTTGAATCACCATGGGGGTTAGGTTTCTCTCACTGTGCAGATCTGGGGAGCTTCTGCTGGTGCTGAAAGGTAGCACCTACTGGGAAGGTAGAGCTGTTTGCTTCAGGCTTGGCTTCCTTTGACCAGGAGACCTATTCTTGATCTGCTCATGCTACTGTTGATTTCTGCATTAGGTGTTGTGGTTGGGTAGACAAGGCTGATGTCTACCTAACAAACCCCAGCTAACTCCAGACACTGGAAGGAAGCTCCAGAGAAACAGAAGGGAGTGCTGTGCACTTAAACTGGGATGCTAAGAATGTATTTCATTGCCACTGGTGCCTCCTCTCTGCACAGAGGGCTTTGACTTTGACTCTCTCTGCTCCCTATTGACAAGCACCTCTGTGCTGCCTGGACTCAAGCTCCTTTAGCCCTTTGTGATGTGCCAAATTGTCATCTGCTTTGCAAACACATACTGGGTTGCTTGGCCACAGTGGCTCTTCACAGCCCTTGCCATAAGGGAAGATGGGACTTACAAGAAGGATGAGCTTGTGCTGTCCCTCGTATTGTGGGCACTGAAAGGAGTTACACAGGAGGCTGTAGGGGCAAGAATATAGGGGCAAATGTGCCCACCAGCTGATGCTTGCTCCCAAGCCACCCTCAGTTACTTGAATGCAACATTTCTGCATGCCAGGCACAGGTAATCCATCCTTATGTTCAGCTCCCAAGTTGAGCTTCATATCCCAGTTGTGTTAATGATGTAGACCAAGAAATACTGGTGAAGTTGGCTCAGAGTCCATTAACTTCATCTCCAGATACTTTTTTTTTGGAATGAAGCAAAGTCTTTTTAATAAATAATAACACCTTAGCCAGCACAGTGCTGGCAGGCAGCTTGCAAGAGCTTCTGCCTAAGGTCTCCAGGCTTGACAAGAAGAGTGTGTGAGTCCTTGTCGGAGGCAGCTTGGTGCCTGGAAGTGCAGATGTTGCCTTATCAGGAAATGGTGGCTGCAGGGGGGATCTGGACTTTGTCTGATGTGCAAGTTTCTCCTGTCATGGCATGGTTGCTTCCGGGGTGCTGGGGGAAGTCACAAATGGGGCTGCTGCTGGTTTCTGAATGAGGCTCTTTGTCAGTGCTTAGCTCTGACCTCCCCATCTCTCTTCTCAAAGACTGGGAAAAGTAGAAATTCAAGATAAAATTCTGGGCCAATGCAGCAGCCTTAATATAGTGTCTGAATGGGAGAGAAAAGATTTATAATCACCTTTGTGTGAGGCTGGAATTTTTCTCCTGAACTCACTGCTTTCCAGTCCCACTGTGAAATCTTGAGTGCAGTTTTGCTTCCAAATTAGCACTATAGCATGAAAGTAAGGACAGCAGAAGTGCCAGCACCAGTAACTCCCAACAGCAGTCAAATACAGCCCCACTGAGAATAGCCCAGCAGCTGATGTGATGTATCCCTCTGCAGACGGAGATGGGAAATACCGGAAACTGCTTTTGTTTAGATTTGTTCCTAACTGGGGTCTGCTGTTTTGTGTGTCATTTTCATACGTAGGAACAAGTCTTCACAGAATCACACAATGGTAGAATTTGGAAGAGACCTCTGACGATCATCAAGTCCAACCTCTCTGTCAGAGCAGGATCACCTAAAGTAGATCACATAGGAACACATCCAGACAGTCTGGGAAAGTCTCTAGAGATGGAGACTCCACCACCTCTCTGGCTTCGGGCTTCCTGTTCCAGTGCTTTGCCACCTTCAAAGCAAAGAAGCCTCTTCTTGTGTTCAGATGAAACTTCCTGTATGTTAGGAGGAAGTTCTTCTTGGAATGGGCTGCCCAGGGAGGTGGTGGAGTTGCTGACCCTGGAGGTGTCCAAGAAAAGACTGAATGGGACACTTAGTGCCATGGTCTAGTTGATTGGATAGGGCTGGGTGATAGGTTGGACTGGATGATCTCGGAGGTCTCTTCCAACTGGGTTAATTCTGTGATTCTATGTCCGTTACCTCTTGTCCTGTCACTGGGGACCAGTGAGAAAGAGTCTGTCCTCATCTTCCTGACACCCAAGTCTTGCATTCTCCCAGGTGAGCTCCTCTCCTGTGGGCTTCCCTGGTGCTGGTCACTACAAATGACAACTTCATGAACTCTGGCACTAGCTTGATTTCCTTCCCAGTCTTCACCAAGTTTGTTTGCAGAGGTCTGAAGCTAAGTTTCCCAGCCTGTAGTGAACATCCATCAGTCTGCTCTTCCAGATGTTGGCTGCAAAGCTAAAAAGATGGGAAATAGCCCTGATGACTCCACTGGGTATTTGTTAGAGCTGCTGGCACCCAACTCCCTGGGCAGCAGCGCTGCAAGGCTGGTCCTCACAGTGTTCCAAGACCCAGACAAGGAGAGGATGCTCCATCTGCACCCAGACATTTCTGCAGCACTGACCCTTGGCTCACAGCTCTACCCTTTGAAAATTTTGGCACTTTTACTCTGGCGAACCCTCTTGGTGCTTCCTCAGTGTCCAGGGTAATCTGTAACAGGTCTGTTCCCTTGCAGCCCCAGGACAGCTGTGGTGGCAGTGTGTGCTACAAAGCATCTGAGCTGCCATCTGTGTCCTTTGTGCCTGCTCATGGCTTCTCCCTCTGTGCCCAGCAATATGAAGAAGGTTATTTGTCTGAAGAACATTTTCTCTTTCTTCCTCTTTGTTGTGCACCAGTGTCAACAAGCAATTTGCTCTCTCCAGCATAATCCAATTCTGTTTGGGCCCTAATTGTCCCTCCCTCTACATGGCTGGCCGCTTGCCTAGCTATTCCCAGGCTCTCCCTGGGGTGTTTCTCAGAGCTCTATGCTTCCAAGGGTCAGCTCTTGTCTGACAAGGGATGCTTGCCGTGCTGCTCATGTCCTCTATGCAAAACAGGGACTGCTCTGAGGGACTCCCATGGTGCTCAGTCTGAATGGGGATAGCTCCAAGAAAACATTTTGGGGCAGTTTAAAACATTATTGCCTCCAATACAGCTGTTGTGCTGGAATACTGCTACTACCCAATTCCCAGGCCTCCTATGGAAGGAAGTTCTTCACCATGAGAGTGGCGAGAGCCTGAAATGGGTTGCCCAGGGAGGTTGTTGAGGCCCCATCCCTGGAGGTGTTTAAGGCCAGGCTGGATGAGGCTCTGGCCAGCCTGATCTAGGAGAAGGTGTCCCTGCTCATGGCAGGGGAGTTGAAACTAGATGATCCTTGTGGTCCCTTCCAACCCTGACTGATTCTATGATTCTATGGAGCCCTGTTCAGAAGAAGGTCACTCTGACAAAACGTGTGGGATTGGTGCTATCTGCTTATCTTTATAAGAAAATGGAGGGTTTTTTTTTCCATCTTTGCAGAACTGTGAAATGGTTTGGGTTGGAAAGGAACTTAAAGATCACCCAGTTCCAACCTCCTGCCATGGACATGGACACACACACTTGTTGTCCATCCAGGGTGCCCCGGGAGGATTATGGGCTCCTGGGTGCTACAGAATGTGTCAGGGCTGCTTTTCCTTCCTACAGGCAGGAGTGCATGGATGCACCATGCCCTACCCTGCTGCCTTCCTCACTTTGATACCCAAGGAATCACAGCAAGGTTTAAAACTCAGCATTTCTCTGGGGGGATTTGATGATTCATCTTGAGATCCCAATGCAGTCAGACTGTGCTGCAGAGTCATAGAATCATAGAATAGAATCATAGAATGGTTTAGGTTGGAAGGGACCTCAAAGATCATCTGGTTCCAATCCCTCACCATAGGCAGGGACACCTCCCACTAGAACAGGTCGCTCAAGGCCTCATCCAACCTGGCCTTGAACACCTCCAGGGAGGGAGCAGCCACAGCCTCCCTGGGCAATCTGTGCCAGTGTCTCACCAACCTCACTGGAAAGAATCCTTTCCTAACATCTAGTTTGAATCTCCCCTCTGCCAGTTTAAACCTGTTACTTCTTGTCCTGTTATTGCACGACCTTGTCAATAGTCCCTCCCCAGCCTTCCTGTAGGCTCCCTTCAGATACTGGAAGGCCACTATAAGGTCTCCTCAAAGCCTTCTCTTCTCCAGACTGCAGAGACCCAACTCTTGTAGCCTGTCCTCATAGCAAAGCTGCTGCAGCCCTCTGATCATCTTCATGCCCCTCCTCTGGACTCGTTGTAACAGTTCCATGTCCTTCTTGTGTTGGGGAGTCCAGAACTGTACACAGTACTCCAGGTGGGAGTAATTTCTGCACCAACCTCCTCTCCAGCACCATGCACGCACAGACCCAGGCTGCGCCTCCATGGCAAAAGCCAGAATGTATCTTTTAGAAAGGCTCCAAAAAAGACACTTTTCTTTTGTAATAATATTTCCACAAGCTGAGCAATTGATGGTTAGGCTAAGAGAAAACATACATCTTTGCTTCCAAGTAATAGGCTGCAGATTTGCAAGACTAAATCCTTTTAAAAACCCAGAATCACATCCATCCAGCCTGGAAGAGCAAAAGGAGTCTAATTTGATAATGTTATATGTAAAACATTTTCCTGCCTTAGATATATCCTAGGTGTGCTGGTTATATAACATGGAACAAGCAGGGGGAGAGGACTTGATCACATTCAGATGCTACTAAATTACCTGATGACACAGGCTGTATCTTTTTTACAACAGAAAATGGAAACAACTGTGTCCTTGACCTTCAAAAAGGAATTGACTCCCCTAGCTTAACTATTCAAACAAACAACTGTGTACTCTCTTCAATTCCTGTGATAATTTTGATTTACTGTAAATGACTGAATTTAATGAACTAAATTATGCTATTTAAATGCATTTTGTGAATGGTATTGTAGTTTGTTACTAAGCATTATGTCTATGCTAAAGTGTGCTGTAAATGATATGATATGGAACATATGTGCTGTATTCATAATTTAACTGTTGCTATGGAGTGCCTCTTTCAATAGGCTGCTTTGAAAAACGAGTTCTTTATTTACCTGGTGAAATGAAGGTGATTTCTCAGCAGATCTCTAGGTCTCACTGACCTTGACGGAATTACAGTGCTAATATTTTCACATGGATGAACTGTTCTTCAATAATTTTTTCCCAAAGAGATGGCACAAATAGGTTTGCCATTAATGCTGTGTTTTCTAATCTCACTTCTCTTTGTGTTTGAACAAATGTTTATTGCAGCTATTGCACAATGAATCCCACCCTCATTAGTGAGTGCAGGTTTCTGAGCTCAGAGCTGGATCTTGAGATCATGGACATGATTTCCACAAATGTCTTGAGCCTGATGCCTCAGAGAGTGCCCAGCTCCTGTGTTTGGCTGCACAATACCAAGTGCATGTAATTTGCAACTTGTAGGAGCCATTGGGGAATCACTTTGTACATCTGAATCCCTGTGTTTATGTTGATTTTTGAACTGAACTGAAACCCTAAACCAAATATTATTATTATTATTAAGTGCTGGCCTTGGAGTTTTTATTTGTTGCCGCAGTGGTTGTGCTGTAGGGAATAGATCTGTGAGACTGCCTGTTCTCCACCTTCTCCAATTTGCCTCTTAGTGTCCCCAAAAGCAATAACCACTCAGCCTTGACAGGCCATCAGGACCATATTCAGGTCAGTGCAGAGACAGTCTTGTTACTCTTCTGGAATACCAACCTGATCTTCTGCAGAAGCTCTGAAATGTGGGCTCCTGCACAGACACTACTCACTAGTGAATCCTTCATATTCTACTGCTTCTTTTGCAGCTTGCACAGTCTCAAGTTGTGCCAGGGGGGGTATTGGCTGGATGTTAGGAGGACATTCTTCACAAAGAGAGTGATTGGCATTGGAATGGGCTGCCCAGGGAGGCGGTGGAGTCACTGTCCCTGGAGGTGTTGAAGAAAAGACAGCCACTTGGGGGTTGTTGTGGCCAAGGTGTAGAACCCTACATTTAGCCTTGTTAAATCTCATCTCAGAGAGTGTGCTTTACCAAACATGCAAGGTGGTAGACTCATAGAATCATACAATCAACCAGGTTGAAAGAGACCTCCAAGATCATCCAGCCCAACCTAGCACCCGGCACTATCCAATGCACTAGTCTATGGCACTAAGTGTCTCATCCAGGCTTTTCTTCAACACCTCCAGAGATGGCAACTCCTTGGGCAGCCCATTCCAATGGCAAATCACTCTCTGGCAATAACTTCTTCCTAACATCCATCCTAGACCTCCCCTGGCACAATTTGAGACTGTGACCCCTTGTTCTATTGCTGGTTGCCTGGGAGAAGAGACCAACCCTCACCTGGTTACAGCCTCCCTTCAGGTAGTTGTAGACCGCAGTGATCATCAAGTCCAACAACTAACCCAGCACTGCCAGGCCACCACTAAACCATGTCCCTCAGCACTGCATCTACATAGCTTTTAAATCCATCCAGGGATGAGGACTCCACCATTGCACTGGGTAGCCTGTTCCAGGCCTTGACAACCCATTCAGGGAAGAAATTGTTTCTAATACCCAACTTAAACCTCCCCTGGTGCAGCTTGAGGCTGTTTCCTCTTGTCCTCACATGTTCCTTGGGTGAACAGACAAACACCCACCTGGCTCTATCCTCCTTTCAGGGAGTTATAGAGAGCCAGAAGGTCTCCCCTCAGCCTCCTTTTCTCCAAGCTGAACAATCCCAGTTCCCTCAGCTGCTCTACACACAATTGTGCTTCATTTAATTCCAGAAACCCAACAGATACTTTGGCAAGTTGGTGCAGTGTGCATTAGAAGTACTATATATGACAACAGAACATGTTTAATGGGAAAAGGCTACTCAAACACATATTTTTGATACTGATTGTCATACATTTGACTATGTTGTGCTGGTATTGTAATTACTGGCACTTTAAGTCAGGCTCATCAGAATTACATCAAGCAGTTGTAGCTGGTGCTGCAGCTCTTGGCAAATTACCTTTAGCCATATAAATTTTTTTTCCTTTAGTGTTTCCATGCTAGTCAAGGCTGCATAGGTGGTGGTCACAAATGAAATATGTTATATGGAAAATGGGATATAAAAGTAATATTGTCAGGAAACTGTAGGAAGTTGTGTAAATCTGCAATTTGAATGGCTGCTTTTAAATTAATTCAGATTAAATCCAGATCTTTCTTACTCTCTTCTTTTTTTTTCCAAAGGGAAACCAGTGATGCTTTCTGAGTCAAGCAAATAACAATGCAAGGAAACTCTGGTGACAAGAGGGAAGGCTTTTTCCAATATCAGTCTTCCTACAATGTGCATTTAATAGGTCAAATAAGGACACTCTTTAAAGCACCGATGAAACATTGAGCCATATATAATGCCACCTTTTAACTAATTTGAACATTCACCATAAATTATGCCTGGGTTTCATAACTGTTCGTCAACCATCAGCTCCCAAGGAGAACAGCTGAATTTTCTGAGTATTCATTCTTTTGGAGAACCCAGCTGGGTTTTAACTCTGTTTTGTGCACTGCCATTGCAAACAAATGTAGCAAATATTGTAAAGGGTTGGGGTTTGTCTTTTTAACAGCCATATTTCCAGCAGCATGCATGACTCTTGCCATTTTTATATGTACAAAGGATCCTCCCAGAGGTCAGTTGTGTTGTTAGGTGCCCTGCTCCACAGTTTAGCATGCTCAGGTGAATTTTTGCAGACCACTTTGGGTTCCTATGTGTGTCAGAAAATGTACTTGTAGGGAGAGTGATTTGCCATTGGAAATCACTCATTAGTGAATCTTTCTTATTCTGCTGCTTCCTTTGAAGCTTGCACAGTCTCAAGTTGTGCCAGGGGAGGTATAGGATGGATGTTAGGAGAAAGTTCTTCACAGAGTGATTTGCCATTGGAATGGGCTGCCCAGGAAGGTGGTGGAGTCACCGTCCCTGGAGGTGTCCAGGCAAAGCCTGGAGGAGGCCCTTAGTGCCATGGTCTAGTTGATTGGCTAGAGCTGGGTGCTAGGTTGGACTGGATGAGCTTGGAGGTCTCTTCCAACCTGCTTGATTCTATGATTCTATGAAATAGAAGACCAAACACATCTGGTGTGCTTAAGAAACTGCTGAAATACTTGTTCCTAAGCTTTTGCTAACCAAGTGGGAAGCAGGTCTGTCAGTTTGGAGGTGTCTGTAGAAGATGAAAAACCTGAAGATGACTTCATGTTTTTGCTTTCTCTTGAAAAATAGAGAGATTTGTTGAGAGAACCATGCTCATACCTGCATAATGCAAAACCAGCCAGGCTTCCTCTGCAAATGGATAGCATTTCCCAAGGCCCATCTGAAAAGTATACTTCTCAGCATCTCCTGCAGCATGGAGCTGGAGCACATAGCCAGTGCATCACAGAATAATATCACCATGAGAGTGGTGAGAGCCTGGAACGGGTTGCCCAGGAAGGTGGTTGAAGCCCCATCTCTGGAGGTGTTTAAGGCCAGGCTGATCTAGGGCAAGATGTCCCTGACCATGGCAGGGGGGTTGGAACTAGATGATCTTTGTGATTCCTTCCAACCCTGACTGATTCTATGATTCTATAGAACCACAGAATGTTAGAGGTTGGAAGGGACCTTGAAAGATTATCCAGTTCAACCTCCCTCAGCAGAGTAGGTCACAGAGGAATGTGTCTGGGAGGGTTTTGAATGTCTCCAGAGAGGGAGACTCTACAGCCTCTTTGGGTAGCCTGCTGCAGTGTTTTGTCACCCTCACAGTGGAAAAGTTTTTCCTTATGTTCACGTGGAACCTCCTGTGCTCCAGCTTACACCAACTGCCCCTTGTCCTATCACTGAGCATCCCTGAGAAGAGCCTGGCTCTGTCCTTCTGATACTGCCCTTCATGTCTTTATAAACATGAATGAGGTCACCTCTGAGTCTCCTCCTCTCCAAGCTAAAAAAACCCAGCTCCCTCAGTCTTTCCCCATAAGGAAGAAATTCCATTCCCTTAATCATCTTTGTGTCCAGGAGGATGAGCAAAGTCTTGGCCTGCTCAGGACATCTCTTTCCTGACAGGACAAAGCTGAGGCTGCTGCTTCAGTGAAGGTGGTGCTGGGAACAGGCTGGGACCTGTCTACCCCTCCTGCCAGCACAGTTTCTTCTTCAGCTCTGTTTTTCTTTTGTGTTCACCATCTGCAAACCAAAGTGATGTGCAGAAAGTGGCAAAGGCCTTCTGAGCCAGGAATTGCCATGGCACAAGCAGTCTTCCCCTGGGTACCTGCTCTGCATTGTGGACCGTAACTATGCAAGAGAGAAGGAGCTATTTTTCAGCAAGTGGCTATTGGATACTTCCTGTGCTGCATATCAACAACCAGATCTTGACCCAGAAATGTCAGTCCCCGCTCAGAGCAGACAAGGAAGCATAATTAGAGATGCTCTGGCAACGTATTTTAGCACTGATGGTGACAATGTTTAAATTTTTAATCAGGCATGTAACATAAAAAGCACATAACATGAAATGTGAAAAGAAAATTGGCAAATAGCGACGTGCTGTTTGACACTTTATTTCACTGAAGGAAGTGAACATCAATAAACATTATTTATCATAAATGACAGAGAGGAAGGCGTGTTTCTAATAAAAACCTGCACATTGCAAGGGGTGAATCTCATAAAAGCACCCTTATGGTACTGTAAAAGCTGTGCTGGGCCACAGCACGAAAGGAAACACAGAGACCTGCCTTGTAAAGTTGTAAAGTGCACCCAGGTGTGTTCCCTCGTGACAACTCGGTTTGGAGGGCAGAGAGGTCCCTCCAGGACCCTTCATAGAATCATAGAGCTGTTTCAGATACTCAAGTCCAGCCACTACTACTAAGCTCCTACCATGTCTCTCTAAACCATGTCCCTCAGCACCACATCCACATGTCTTTTAGATAGCTCTGTTGATGGTGACTCCACCGTTTCCCTGGACAGCCTGTTCCACTGCCTGGGAACCCTTTCTGTGAAGAAAGTGTTCCTAATATCTAATTTTCTTCTTTTTCTGCCATGTCTAGATGTCTTGGAGGGTATTGAGGATACTGCTTGATAGCTGGCTGAAGATGATCCAGCCTGTGCCCAGGTGACCAAGAAGGTCAACAGCATCCGGGCTTGGATCAGCAACATTGTGATCAGCAGAACCAGGGAAAAGATCATCCCCCTGTACTCAGCACTGGTGAGGCCACATCTGGAGTACTGTGTTCAGTTTTGGGTCACTCATTACAAGAAGGACATTGAGGTGCTGAAGCATGTCTCCAGAGAAGAGCAATGAAGGTAGTGGAGGGTCTAGAGCACAAGTCTTGTGGGGAGCAGCCAGGGGAACTGGATTGGTTAAGCATGGAGAAAAGAAGCCTGAAGGGAGACCTTCTTGTGCTGGTTTAATGGTTGGACTTGATGATCTTAAAAGCCTCTCCCCAAAACAATTCTGTGATTCTCTGTGGCACATCTCTGAGCCCTATGATGTACATGTGTGAGACAGCAAACGTCCTCCCAGGTCTGAGGCTCAACCCTTCAAGAATCAAATATCCTGTGGCCAGTTTTACTCAGTGTTGGCAAACACTGAGCTCATTAGACATTTCCAACTGGAATATTAGAGACAAACCTAAGAGATGGGATGGGATGCAAATGGCTTCAATGTACTGATCCAAGGAGCAAATGGGGAGCTCTTTTGTGACCCTCTTACACCAAAACTCTTATTGGCTCTCCTTGGTTTTTGCAAAGCCTTTCAGCATCAATGGCTGCTCAAACTGGCACTTCCTCCTGCCTAAACCCTGTCTGGCCCACCATGCTCATTTGATGTGGACACTTCTGACTGAGGCCTTGTAGTGTCTTGAGAAGCACTGATCTCACTAGAGGTTGTTTTTTGTTCCTTCATTATTTTTGGTTTTGACCTTACTACATTCAGACAGCTTTTGTGGGAAGAGTCAAGAGTTCATTCCCAAGAGCAATGGAAGCCTTGCAGCCAAATGTAAAGTACAAACTTTAACATTAGTGAAGCAAGATCTCCTCATTGAGATGATCACAAGATTCCTTTTAATGTGGGCAAAAAGAAAATATTGTGCCTTGTCCACGTTTTAAGGAAGATGTGAACCCTCTCTTTTTTATCTTTCTGAAATGCAGCTGGAGAATCCAGCTTGAGGCAGTCATCATGGGACATTTCATCTCAAATGGGTAAAGGCTGGCAGAGATATAGGCAACTGAAAGCAGGTTTTTGCAATGGGAACTGTCAGAGAAGCTTAACTGTAGGCTCTGGACTGTCCCACTTTTCATGGTATTCATAATAAAGCTTTTCATGGGAGCCTTGTCTGGGTTAGCTCCTGGATGATCACAAGCTTGCACGTTGCTAATAATAGCATCACTGGCTAAAGTATCTCTGTATTTACTGAGTTTCATATTCCAATTTTGTGTCTCTGTTTTGTCCTGCTTTTTCTCTTTTGTTTTCTGTTCCCGTCATGCTGTTACACTAATATTTTCCATCTTGGTTCCAAGGGCTGCCATCATTAGCTCCTGCACCACGTGAACATTTGTGTCTCTCCATCAGATTCGTGAGTAGGCTGCTATGGCATGGCCAGCTCTCGTGGCAGTGTTTCCAGATAGCAGATGGTGACAGCTCAGCGCTGTCACCCGAGGCAGCTGGGGTCAGTTGCCACTCTTGGAAGCATGCACCGTGACTGGGACATGCATTCAGACTGTGGCATGGCTAGAACTGGCCAAAAGTCTGGGAAATCTGGGGAAAGGAAGAGGATAAAAATGAATTTATTTTCTAAAGGAACACAGTTGTGCAGCTCTTTCACAAGGAGGATGCTGATGACATGCTCTGTTGCCAGCCCTTGCTGTCCACAGGAGTAGCTGCTTCTGTCACCTAGAGACATCACTTCACAGTACCCCAAATTAAGTTCCATCACACAGTGCTTGGTAGTAATAGGAGAAAATGACAGAGTTTGGACTGGACTGTTAGTCCTCCTTTAGGCTCCATGGACTTGATAAAGCTCAGGACAATTTCTTCTGGTCCAAAATCACAGCTGAAAGGCAGGAATTAACATTTATCCCAGCTGCCTACCAACTTTTGGGACTCTGGACAAACCTCCTCAGATCAGATCCTTACATTTGATTTCAGATTTAGGTAGTGGAGAATTTGGGTTATAAACTCTGTTCTAGTTTCTGAGCTGAAAGGCAGTGGTAATATTTCTCTGCCATACAGCAGACTTGCAGTGAATAATTATTTCATATTTGTAGACTGCTTTGGAAAGAATGTGCTCCATATTGCTGGTATGATTAACTTCTGGAGCCAAAGATGGAGCTGCAGAAGTGCCTCTGTGTTGTGCAGACCTTGCTGCTCTTGAAATCCAAGGAATATTTAGAGGGCTCGACCGGAAACAACTCTTAGCAACAAAAAGAAATCCTTCCACCCAGCAAGAATTTAGGGCAATAAAGGGGAACTATCAGCACTCAGACTATCTTCTGGTTGCAGAGTGAGTGTGTTTCCAGCCCACATAAAGGCTCTATTTACTTATCTTGTCAGATGATTTTGTGAGTATGTTGCAGAGGGTTGGAGCATGCCAGGGCAACTGAGTCCACGTGCAGAGAGGGCTTATTCAGGCGGTAGATGTGTGAGTAGAGATCAGGGTTATCATGAAGAGGGTATGGGCTCTTGATTAGCAGATGAGATACACAGGACAGTAAGTGTGATGTGGGACAAATCTTAGTCATATGCCCATAGATCTTACACCTTCCTCTCTGCCAGTCATGCTTGTCAATGCAAAGTTAAGTTAATGGCTGCATATTTTCCTCAACAGGAATGAGCTCTCACTGAATAAAAGATTATTTTCCCTGTATATTCTGTAGAATCATAGAATTGCTTTTGGTTGAAAGAGACCTTCAAGGTCAGCAAGTCCAACTATTAAGCCAGCACTGCCAGGTCACCACTGCTCACCTTGTCATAGAAGGAGATTGGATCAGTTAAGCAGGAGCTGCCCTTCAAGAGCCGATGCTGACTAGGCCTGATCCCCTGGTTGTCCTGCATGTGCTGCATGATGGCACTCAAGATCATAGAGTCAGACAGCTTGGAAGAGACCTCCAAGAATAACCAGTCCAACCTATCACCCAGCATTAGCCAATCAACTAGACCATGGCACTAAGTGCCTTATCCAGGCTTTTCTTGAACAACTCCACCACCTCCCTGGGCAGCCCATTCCAGTGGCAATCACTCTGGAAAGAACTTCCTCCTAATATCCAGCCTAGACCTCCCCTGGCACAACTTGAGGCTGTGTCCCCTTGTTCTGTTGCTTGTTGCCTGGGAGAAGAGACTTACCCTCACCTGGCTACAGCCTCCCTTCAGGTAGTTGTAGACAGCAATGAGGTCCCCCCCTGAGCCTCCTCTTCTCCAGGCTAAACAACCTGGTTCCTGTTCTTAGTCCTGTTCCTGCTTGAAAGCCATTAAGTATCAAGGCACTGAAATGAAAGTTTTGATTTCTGTTGTTTGCACTGGAAGTTGTCCTGCCTCACTTTGAGAGACTCAAAATGAAGGTTGATTGTTTGTTGTGGGTTTGTTTGTGGGGTTTTTTTTTACTCCTTTTCTTTTTTTTGTCTAATTTTGGATAATTTCCTCTTGCCTTGTGCTATTTTAAGATGTTTAACTAAGCAGCTCCAGAAGAACCATTCACAAATAGTGTTGGTCTGTGTTTTGCAAGTTGAACGTACACTATCCGCGGCACATTTACATACACCGCTGAAATCCGGCATTGGGGAAATTAAAACAACAAAACTTGATTGCATAGCATGATTTCATATTTTGCAGATGTTAATATTTAATCATATGCAGAGCCATTTAGCTTAAGTGCATTAATGTAACTCATTTAAAAGAGGCCAGTAATTGTCCTATTAACTCCCAGCCTGGATGTTATCCATGCTGCCCTGCTGGTAAGGCCAGAGGGAGAGTCTCCTATTGGCACCCACAGAGATTGCTCTGATCTGTTGAAAATCCTGTTAAAATCTAATTACTTAGGAGAATAGGCTAGGGAATATCTAATGAGCTTGAGGAAACCCACTGAAAGAAATTCTCTTTTAATATAGACTGAAACATCTTCTGTGTTTCAATTACAGTGATACCACACGAACATAATTACACTTGTGTAGAATGGGAGGCTTCTTTGTTATTTTAATTATATATCACAAGATTTTTCTCAGTCATGGAAAAAAAAAATCATTTGGTTCCTCATAAAGGTTAAATGTTGATGAAAAGCTCAGCATTAAAAGAAATGTAATCTTTGTTTATGATAATTTCCTCTTTGTTTTGTGAGAAAATGTTAGTCAAGTCGGGTCACTAAGGGAGGCTGACCAACCAAAGGTGTGCTGAGGAAGCCCAGGGAAGGTGGGAACGTTGTTGTACCAATGTGAAAGACTTTGGATAAGGTTGCTGGCTTTTTACCTGCCTAAAAGTTGGCCTTACTTTTGGCCAAAGGGGTAGATATTAAACTAGCCAGAAAATTTCATAGCAGCAGCAGCAGCAGCAAAACAGGCTCCTCCTTGTGACAGGGGGAACTATTTCAATTTCTTCTGCTTGCAATCTCTTATAGAACTGTGGAATCATTAAGGCTGGAAAGAACCTCTAAGGTCATCGACTCTAACCATCTATCCAACACCACTGTGCCAGATAGAACCATGTCCCAAATTGCCATGTCTACACATTTTTTGAACACTTCCATGTGGCTTCACCATGTCCATGGACAGCCTGCTCCAATCCCTGACCACTCTTTCAGGAAAGAAATTTTTCCTAACATCCAACCTAAACCTGCTTTTAATTTGGTTCATTGGGAAATTGCCCTGCTAAAAAGACCAAAATCGTCACTGATCGCTCCCTACAGTGACACAAATGGCACTGCTTCTGCCCCACTCAGAGATTGTGGAGTCTCCTTCTCTGGAGACTTTCAAAACCTGCCTGGATGTGTTCCTGTGTGGCCTGTTCTGGGTATTCCTTTTCTGACAGGAAGATTTGGCTTGATGATCTCTAGAGGTCACTTCAAACCCCTAATATTCTGTGGTTCTGTGATTGATCCTGTGACCTGATCTGCTTCACTGTATTAGGAAATGTGGAGCATGGGACTGTGCCACTGGTAGGTTTATCCTTTCCTGTGTGAATTCCTGTGCAGCCTGGTCCAGGTGTTCCTGTTTTGACAGTGGGGGTTGGACTTTGTGATCTCTAGAGGTCCTTTCCAACCCCTGCCATTCTGTGAGCTGCCCTGCTTCACCCTGTCAGGAATTGCATAGGACTGTGTCACTTGTGGGTTTGTCCTCTTTGTTGGGGCCACCAAAAATCCCAGAGTCAAACAGCTGATGCAAATGACCTGAAGCATTGCTGCAGCTGCACTAACTGGGCTTTCTATGAAGGAGTAGCTCAGCTCCACTGGATTTAATGGTGTGGAGCCTTGAGGAGATGGTGTGGGCCCAGGTAAGGTGGAATGCCATGTCTGCTTGAAGGAATGAACTGAGCAGCAGACACCTCGACTCAGATTACTTTTGCCTCAGCACTGGGTCAGGCTGATCCCAGTACAGGGATGGTGAAGAAGCCAGTGTCAGAGAGGTGCTGGATAACCCCATCCTTGTCCCCTTTCTCTGTTATGGACTTGTTATAGACTAAGGTCAGTGATTCACCACTCCTACCCAAGGCTTGAGCTACTGAAGGCAGGCTGGTGGAGTCAGGACTTCATTTTAAAAGAGGCTGCTGTGAGCAGGAGTCACCTTTTGGGATAATCTGACTTCACAGAACGTTAGTCTAATGTCAGCACAAAGAGGGACTCAGGTAGCAAGGCCTTAACTCTGTTTCCTTTGTTTCAGGTGGTGCACAAGCTCGAATTTGTGCTGACGTGTTTGCTTCAGTGCTGACCCTGATATCTTCATTTTGAGGCATTGTGATGTCAGAGGTGTTTGAATGGAAGACCAAGGGAAGCTGACAGCACAGGTAGCATACACAAGGCATTTATATCTGGTATCTTAGGTATCTCTATTTTAATCTGTATAATTTATGTAGATATGCATAAATTTCCTCTGTTTCCTTTCTTTCATCACTGAATGCATTTTACAAGCATGCCTGTCTTGCTCTGAAAGTCATCTAATAGTGCCATGCAACTACAGAAATGTGGGTCGATGGAAATCTGCCTTCTGTCTGAGTCCAGAAGTCCTAATGAAGACAATGTAGCTCTATTTTCTTAAGATGTTGGGGGCTGAATATGAAGGGTCAGAGAATAAGTTGTAGAGCCTGTTCTTTGAATCGATGGCAAAAGGCAACCTCTTTCTTTAAGATTTTCTTAGAAGTTTAAGTGATAAATCTTTGTCCAGCACTGTAAACATATTTACTGTGTTCACTCCAGCTATCAAATTCAGCTGAGTGGGATTGCATCCATTATATTTGGTACTGCTGGAAGTGAGGGGAAAAAATGTGCTCCCTCAAGCTGAACTTGCACTCATCTGCCTAGAATTTGAAGGCCAAGTGCCTTAAAAGGCTCATATAAAAATCTATCAGCAATATTCCTCAGTACATCATTCAAGTCCTTTTTATACTCCTAAGATGCACATTTGGCAGGGAGAAGGAAACAAATACTAAATTGGAGATTTACAAATCTCCAATACAGCAATACAAAGTGGAGAAAATACTAAGATTTGCCTGGACTGTAAATTCTAGTAAGAATTGATCCCAACTTTGAGTTTGCCCTTTATAAAGCACAAACCCAGACCTAGATTCAGCATGAATAATTCTCAGGCTCTGAGGCTCAGTTTGATGTGGAATTATAGAGTTCTCAGACATCTAACTCAGGCCCTCAGGTAGGAAACCCCTTGGAGGTGATACTGGCACAGCATGAGCTGGCATGAGAGCTAAAGAACCAAGGGGAGCTGCTAGGCACTGCTGTCTCATTCAGTGAGTGATTATTTTTAACAACTTCTGCAGTCACTTTCCTGCATCTCATCCTTAAAAGATGTCACGTAAAAATGGGGGATTTTACCTGCAGAAGGAGGGAAGGAGTTTGGAGGCACAGGCTTACAGGAAGAGGAAACTTGGCGACAGGAGGAAAATGAAGAAGGATGAAAAGTGGAAAGGAGGGAGGAAAATGGCTACTATGCAAGACAGTTCAGATCCCTTGATATGTTCCCACCCCTACTCGGGATCCAGGGTGCAGCACTGTGTCACATCGTTTCTCTGGGAAAAGACTCAGTCAGAGTCCATTCCTCCCGAAGCCCAAGCGGGTGCCTTATAAAAATGGAGAGCAGCATGTAAATCATTCATGGAGACAGGGAAATAAATAACCCTTTATGCTCATATAAATAGTGATCACCTGTTCAGAAGGGAAATTTACATGGGGCTTTATTCGTTCCTGTCAGCCATTCCTCTGTCTTCCATCATTCCTGCCGTGAAGACAATTCAAAATATGGCGATGGAGAGAGCAGCCTCTCCACCAGTTGATCCACAGCACATCAAGCAGAAAGCTCTGGACTTGCCCTCAGTGCTGCTGTTATTTTTATTATGGCTCTTAGCTGAGTGAGATCATTCTTCCTGGTTTGCCTCCCAAGAAATAATGGGAAGCAGTATGTTTAGTCAGTGGATTGATTCAGTGATCTATTAGTCTAATCCTGACTTTGCCAATCATCTACTAGGTGACTGCAGACAAATCACGTCACTCCTTTGTGCCTCTCTTTCCTCTCTGACCTCCTGTCTGTCTTGTTTGTTTGGTCTGTAAGTTATTGAGGGCAAGGGCTACCCCTTGCTGTTTGTATGTGTGTACCATGTCTAGCACACTGGGACCTCTGCCATGGCTTCATCTTCAACTGGTGCTGCATGTAAACAGTAACAGTCAGCCTCTCCTCTAGAAAGTCACAGAAAGTGTTGGCAGACAGTTATAGGAACTGGTGGCAAGCTAGGAAGAAAGCAAGAGAGCCTCTATCATGAGGTGTTTTGCTAGGTGCTAAATGAGCACAGAGCAGAAAGGTGGTCCCAGCACCACACATCATGATGTGAGGCCTCTCTAGCCAGGAAAGCTGCCCTGAGCTCTCGGCACCTGGGTTCACAACTTATGGGGTCTGAACCAGATGCAGTCAGAAGGCAGACCTGTGGTGTGTGGCAAAGGGAAACTAAGGTGACCTATTTGGCCCAAATTAAGCTAAATTAAGTGACTATATTGCATCTGCTGTGAACAAGGAATGCAACTGAGGCCCTTCTGCAGACCAGGTGGAAGCTGTGAATTGTTCAGATGAGCCCTCAGATTGTGTCTATTCTTTCTTAGAAGGATTAGGTTAAAATTTCATAGAATCACAGAATGGTTGGGGTTGAAATGGATCTTGAAGATCATCTAGTTCAAATTCTGTGACCATGGGCAGAGACACTTCCACCACACCAGGCTGCTCAAGACCTCATCCAACTTGGCCTTGAACAGCATCCACAACCTCCCCGGGCAACCTGTTCCAGTGTCTCACCACCCTCACTGAAAAGAATTTCTTGTTTTTTTCTGGTTTTGAGGAACTCCATGTAATGGCAACATTCATACTTGCAAGGAATGCTTTTCATCAGTGGCAATATTGCCTTTTTCCAAGATCTTTTCAGCCATCAGTTTGGTTTTGAAGCCCCTCGGGGTTCAGCAGGAATGATACCGGTGTCAGAGAAGTTTTGGTTTTATTTGGCTTTACCTCACTAGACTACTCCTCATAGGAAAATCTGTTCTTTGTTTTGCATGTGGCTTTTTGGATAGGACTGATGTTTTTTTCAGAGACATTTCAGATAATCAGATTCTGAAGTTGCCTTGAAGTGTTTCTGTTCTCTTCTGGTGGCAATCAGGCGTGAAGATTGGGGTGTGAGTTCTTCAGTGGAGCCTAGGATTTTGTTTTCTGATTCTTCTTTAGTCCCTAGGAAAAGAAGTCTAAAATCTGGAAAGAAAGAGGATGATCCTGCATTGTACTCTATAGCTTTTAAGATAGAATTCACCATGTTACTCTATGTAGTCAGCTCATCTTCAGAAACTCCTTTTTAATTCTAACCTAAAAGTTAAGATTGGTTTTGATTTTTGAATCACCCAATTCATTTATCACTGACTGGTGGTTCTGAAAACAAAATTTGACACAATCAGATGCAAATCACAGAATCACAGAATCACAGAAGGTTAGGGGTTGGAAGGGACCTCAAAAGATCGTCCAGCCCAGCCCCCCTACCAGAGCAGGATTACCTAGACCACATTACACAGGAATGCATCCAGGCAGGTCTTGAATGTCTCCAGAGAGGGAGACTCCACAACTCCCCTGGGCAGCCTGTTCCAGGGGTCTGTCGCGACTTCTAAATAACAACAAGTAATAAATTTAGCAAGCAATAAACCACTTTTAAATAACAGCCAATAACAATTTGAAGATGCAATGAAGAACAACTTCTAAATAACAACAGATCACAATTTGATAATGCAATAAATAACAACAAATCACAACTTTAAGATGAAATAAATAACAACTTTAACCTTGCTAAAAATGCAATAAGAAAATGGAAGTGAGAGATGCTGTGCCCTATTTTCCCAGTTGGATCATGCTTTAAAAATGGAGGTAGAGGAAATAGCTACTTAGTTCCAGGTTGATAGATTAATTTCTCTGTGGTGAAGATGTTTCATAACCTACAAAGCATAATGAGCTGTATTTACCCTATCCCAAGTGGCATTATCCTCAAAATCAAATGTGGAAGTTTATAGAAAACCTGATGGTTTAGGCAGATCCTGTGCATGTGTTCATGGCCATCTGAAGAGGACTCAAAAACTCCAAGCCTGGGATGCATCTTCTTTCACTTTCAAAAATATCTCCTCAGAAATGGTTAATAGTGTAAACAGCAACAGGTTGTATAGTTATTTAGTAAGACTACAATAACCACAATGCTGCATTCTGCCATGGCCTGTGATACCTGATGCCATCACTGCTGTGAGGCTGCTCCTTGAATACTAGGTTCAGTTTTGGGTCCCTCCCTCCAAGAAGGAAATTAAGATGCAGAGAAAAGCAGTGAAGCTGGTAAAGGGTCTGGAGAACAGGTCTGTGAGAAGTAACTGAGGGAACTGGGTTTGCTCAGCCTGGCAAAAAGGCTGAGAGGAGACCTTCTGGCTCTCTGCAGCTCCCTGAAAGGAGGTTGGAGTGGGGAATGGTCTCCTCTCCCAGGGGATGAGTGATAGGACAAGAGAAAATGGCCTCAGGTTGCACCAGGGGACATTTAGGTTGGGTATTAGGGACAATGTCTTCCCTGGAAGGGCTGCCAAGGCCTGGAACAAGCCCAGTGCAGTGGTGGAATCCACATCCCTGGAGGGATTTGAAAGCTGTGTAGATGTGGTGGTGAGGGACGTGGTTTAGTGGCGACCTGGCAATGCAAGGTTAACAGTTGGACTCAGTGATCTTAAAGGTCTTTTCCAGCCTAAACAATTTTATGATTCTCTGATTCTGTTTATGAAGGCAAGTTTCTGAAACCATAGGATGTAAGTTTATTATAGAGTAATAACTTGGCTAATGGTATGATCCTGTTGGATGGGAATTTATGGAAGCAGATCCTACTAGTTTTAATGAGACTAACATGCATAAAACCTTGCATATCGAGAGGATGAAACTAAACTCTCCAGTTTTAATTACTCATTGCCCTATTTCTTTGTTAATTGTTGTAGTTGGTACTCAGGGAGGGAGCCTGGGTACAGCTACCAGACCACTTTCCAGGCAGGCTAGTGGGTAAGGGCTTGTGACAGGAGTTCAAACCTCTCCTAGGGACAGGTAAACTGGCTGTGTGTGCTTTGATAACTATCTCCAAACCGTGTGTGTTCATTTCAATGTCTGTCCTCCGTGACTCTTGTTCAAAGCCAGTGTCTGTAATATGAACAAAATGCTGCAAAACTCAACTGTGTGCTGTGCTACAGCTTTAGTGAGCTGATCTGTCACTGGAGTGTGGTGTTGCCATTGCCACAGCATCTGGAGTTGTACAAGAGGTAATAATAGCAGCTCACACAGGAGCAAGTGAGCAGAGCCTGGCCCCCTGCTCCTGACCCCCAGCCCTCAGATGTTTATAAATACTTATTAAATCCCTTCTCAGTCTTCTCTTCTCCAAGCTAGAAAGCCCAAGTCCCTCAGCCTCTCCTCGTAAGGCAGTGCTGCAGTCTCCTAATCATCCTCGTAGCCCTCCACTGGACCATCTCCAGCAGATCCCTGTCCCTCTTAAACTGGGGAGCCCAAATGTGAATGCAGTACTCAACATGAGGTCTCACCCGGGCAGAGTAGAGGCAGAGGAGAACCTCCCTCGATCTGCTGTCCACACTCTTCTTAATACACCTCAGGATCCCATTGGCCTTCTTGACCGCAAGGGCACATTGCTGTGCCATGGATAACTTGTTATCCACCAGCACTCCCAGCTCCCTCTCCACAGGGCTGCTTTCCTGGAAAGAAATAATTTGAAAGTCAAAGCAAATCTAAGCCTGAAATTCAAACTCTGATTAAATTTTCAGAGGCTTCATAATTAGATTTTAAATTAATTGTGTGTGGGTATGTTTTTGTGTGTGATTTTAGGGTTTTGGCTATGTTTTCTTACAATATACTTTGCCTAGTATCCTCAGTAATTATTTTCTCTTTCTGAAGTCTGTGCCTGTTCCATTTTAGTTTAGGTCTTGCAGAAAAGTGAATCAAACAGAAATATAAACATAAAATACAGTAGTTAAAGATAAAAAATTTAAGTGCCTTGAATTAAAAATAATAAGATCATTGCTATGAAATTAGAAGAGACTCATCAAAGTAGAAGTAACTGTGACTAAGGACTATGAAAATATAAAGGGATTAACATATGTGGTAATAGGGCAATTAAATCCTTAGCTTTTTCACTGGGATGATTTTATAGCATCTTCTTACTGTTGCCAGTTTGGAAGCTGCCAGCAAATATTTTCTTAATTGCAAAAGGAGACAATATGTATCCCACTGTTTCATTCATAACATTTGATTAAGTTAAAGAGGCTGCACTTCTCTTTGAGAGAACAAAGAGTTGGGAGATGGAAATAGCCAAGACACATTGTGCATTTGAAAAAAAAAAAGATCCTAGGAACAAATGATTAACAAGAAATTTTACAGGGAAAAAAAAAGGGGGGGGTGGTGGAAAAAGGCTACTTGTCTTGACAGAATAGCCTGATCCTGTAATAAACCCTCCCAAAGTCAACAGTTCATAAAGTCTTTTGTTCTAGTAAAAGGGTCTTTAATTTTTAACACAAACTCACACTTTGGTATGCATGAGCTTAAGTAAAATTAGAAGACATGTATATAATAGGATTTAATGGATTATCATCTGCATTTTCCAAAGATGTCAGCTTCTCTGGGCTCTGATGGAGTAGCACTTAATGTAAATTTAATTTGAAGTGATGTATGGAGGGCTTGAGGTGGTACTCTGTGATTCCCTAACTGCCTGGAGAGGCTCTGTGGGTAGCATCTGGATTTGGCTGCTCCACATGCCCAGCAGCATCTACTAACTAGGATTAATGAGGTGGCCTGTTCACCAGTGATCCAAAGGAGGTATGCTACATTTACTCCCAACAATATGAATAGGAGGGCCAGTTTCCTTTGGGGGCACACTGTTTGATGAAACTTAATGATGGTCTCCATATTAGGTGTAATAAATATACTGTATAGAAAGCACTTCTGCTTTGTCAGATTTAAATGTTATTTAATCATAAAATGGTGTTTGGCTTTGCAGGGCCCAGTTAAAGACCATAATGGTCTCAGATGACATCCTTAAAGCTAATATTTTGCCTAAGTTGGGAAATAAAGGGCCAACTTAAAAGGTCTGCTATTTACCTTTGAGATAAATACTACTGTTTTTTTTTGTTTCATCTGGGGCAAGAGAGGGAGGAAAATCTCAGCTCGCTTCAAAGTTCTGAGGCAGCCTTGAAAATGATGTTTGGAGTTACCTCAGCGTGTTTATGTGGAAATCAACAGCCATTAACTTGTAGGCAAAACTTCTCCGTGTGGTCTCAGGCTCATTTACGCCTCAGAATTGTATTTTGCCTTTGTGTCTAACTGAGCATTGAATGAAATCTCAGCTAATTTCAAATTCCCTTTGTCATCATGGTTTTCAGCCAAAAGTCTATAATAAATGGTCAGAAGATGAGCTGAGACTGAATGAATAGTGAGCGGTATTCATCAGCCAAACATAGAGTCCAGATCCAATTATATGTATTCATTAAGTGATAATGATATCATGGTCTTTAACTAGGAAGAAAAGAGTGTAATTGAATAATAACAGTTGTACAATCCCAGCGGAACACACTTTCCATCCCAGCACAGCGACCCTCGGGGATGATGCAGAATTGATGGAATTCTATTACTCTTTGATAGATTTATTATGAAGGGCTGAGTGGACTTGCTACTCCACTTTGTCACTCACACTAATCAGTATCGTAAGGCCCCGAGCGTGCAGGCTTTTGTATCCCTTTGACAAAGACAAGGTTAGGGGAGGATGACAGACACCCAGACCTTTACAAACCCATACCGCAGGATGAAATGGGCCAGCTGAGCTCTGAGCTGGGACAGAATTTTAATTTGTTTATCAATGGCTCACATGTGCAACACCATAAGGATATTTGTCAGAGGAGTAACGCTGAAGCTAAACTCTTTTGTTTGGCAAGTGGAGCTTGGAAAAATATTTATTGAACTGTAAAAAACAGGGTAAATGAAAGGAAGGTGAAAAGTCTAAATGGAGTGGAAAATAACTTACATTACTGTGCATAAAGTATAAGGAGGGTGCTTATCTTCGTCTGGTTTTGTTTGTTTCAGCTGGAAGAAATTTACTCATGTACTACAGTCTGATATCTTGTTGATTTAGATTCTGGGACACACACACACACACACACAGAGGCAAAACAGACGTGGGCAAAATGAATTTCGTCTGCTGTTTTTTATTGTTGTTTATTTATAAGAAGCTTCCAGTTCAGACAGATGGATTGCTCTCCTGCCTTTCCACCAGTAAAAAAAGAAACACAAAAAAGCACAGCAAATAAAACACCCTGGAACTTGTAAATACAGTCTTGGATTTACAAAACCAATCTTGTCTGTGTTCAAGTGTTGCTGTTTCCCCTATTCATCGTTCCCATTCAAATGCAGGCAATGGGCTCTGTCAGCGTGGTCAGTAGCTATCAGAGCCCGCTGGATGCAGAGAAACAGACAATTTGTTGTGCTTCTGATCCCAATAGGAGCTGCAACCAGCGTTGGCATAAACAAGGCATTGCATAGGAGGCTGCTGCCAGGGTTTGTTTTTTGTCAGTGTTGTTGAATGATAGATATTTCCATCCTTTTCTTCTCACTGAATTGCTTTTCTTCTTCTTTTCTTTTCTTTCTTTTTATCTCTCCCCCCCCCCCGGCCCCGCCACCAGTGTAGCATTCTGCATTCTAAGAGGGACTTGACAATTCCGAGTCTGGGTTCAGTGTCCCTGTCCATAAAAACAAATAGCTCGAGCAATGCTGCTGTCCTGTGTGGATTTGCCATGCCAACTCCTTGGTCTCTGCTCGGGATTTGTGTCAGAGGCAGCACAGTCAGCTGTGACTGCAGCAGCAACTGGCTTGGCTGGCTCTAGGGTGAAGATGCACCCTGGACAAGAGCAAAGCAGCAGCAGGGATACTGGTGAATGGAAGGGAAAACAGTTAGGAGAACATTAATTTCCCACATTTTGTGCTATGGATTCTCTCTAGAGCTTTCTCCTGTAGAAGGTATTTTGGCTTTCTTCTTCTCTCCAGCCAAGGGCATGCTTGTGTGGATGTGTTTGTGAAGGTTGGTGGCCCTGCTGTTACATCTAAATAGCAAAGTGAAGGTGCATCTGGAGCCTGGGAAGACGTGGCTGCACTGAATATTACCTTGCCAACAAAATGAGTGAAGGGAAGATGGCCCAGCTTATACCCTATGCGGAAACCACAGCACAGAGCTGCTGGCTGGCTGGCTGGTGCTTGGGGCTGGAGCTCAGGCAGAAGTCTGATACCACATCAGCATGAACTGCTATGTGGGTTTTGTTTTGTCTCACTTGTTCTCCATCCACAAGTAACTCTGTGGCCTGGCAGGGTGTTTGTGCTCTCTCCCAGGACCAGCCACATCCATAAAGGAAGAATTCTTTTATACTGAGGGTGGTGAGATACTGGCTGAGGCTGCCCAGAGAAGTGGTAGATGGCTCATCCCCGAAACCATTCCAGCTTGGAGCTCTGAGCAATTTGTTCTAGCTGAAGATGTCCCTGCCTGACTGCATGGGTGTTGGACTAGATAAGCTTCAAAGGTTCCTTCCAATCCAATCTAGCCTGTGGTTCTGTGATTCTACAAACTGTGCCTGCTGGGGTTGAGTGTTTTCCTTTGGCTAAGGTGCCAGGAAGTGTCTGAATGTTTCGGAACTAAAGAGTTGTCTGCAGTACAAGCAAGACCCATCCTGACAATGGCCCATCTGCGTGATCTCCTTTGTATGCCACAGCTGTGTTGTCTCCCTTTGGGTTGGGTGGACATTGCTTGCCCACCCAGGCATTTTTGTCACCTCTTTGCATCTTGCAGAGTCACGGCAGCAGTGAGCAGATTGTGGCAGTTTACATCTGTTTGCAAGAGGATGCCCAGAAAATCAGAGTTCTGTAAATGGATGAGAAGGGTAATCCTTTTCAGTGCCATGCAAAGTGGGGTTGCACAAGCTTCTGTTGTCTCCCAGTTTCTCCCAGGGGCTGGCACAAGAACAGCCATTCCCTGTCCTGCCCCACTTTCCTCCTCTGCTTTGGCACATGGATCAACAGGTGTAATTGAGTAGAAGGGGGTGTACGACACCATCACTCCCACAAAGGACCACTTCCTGCAGAACAGATGTCACCTGCAGCATTGTGCTGTGCTGCCTGCCCACTGAAAGCCCCTCGGTGTGTGGCCAGAGACCCAACCAACATGCAGGCAGGCAGAGTGCCTCCCAAACAGATGGGCAGGAGCACAGGCAGGCCAAGGACCACATGTGAGCAGGAAATATGTTGGAGGCGGGCAGTGTGAGCAGCCAGGAACGTCACAGTGTCTTTCATGCCAAACAGCTTCACAACGGTGGCAAGATCAGATCCAGCTTAGAGGTGGGAGAACTCTGAGAAGCAGAGAGGAGAGCACAGAGCCAGGTAGAGGGGTTATTTGAAAGAAGTATTTCAAGGATGTCATCATTCCATCTTCACCTAAAGCAGAGGAGTATGCATGGAAGCAGCCAGGATAAATGTTGTAGCCCAGCAGTATGAATCCTCTTTCTGTTTTGCGGAGCAAAGATGTGCACATACCCGAGCAAACTTTGAGAGAGGACAAGAGAATGATTTGAACAGAAAATCCAGCATTAAAGCTGCTGTCAGAGCACAGCTGTCACAATGAATTCACTCACCACAATGTTTCTTGTGCAGTTCCACACTCTGGAGTATTTTGTAATTTTAAGAAACGTATTTATTAAAGGGAAAAGATCTGGAAGAGGAAAGAGCAGCTTCTGATTGATACAGAAAGCCAACAGTGTCATAAAAAGGTTTTAAATGAAATCTGCAGTACAGCATCTAGAAAAGGACGATGTTCCAAGAAGGAAGGCTTGGTGGCTGTTTTCTTGACGGGTTTCACTTTCAAAAGGAAGATAATTTTCCAGGGAAACACACTGTGTGTGTGCTCATCATGTTTTGATCCACCGTGTTGGCAGTTTGTAACAGGTAATGGCATAAAACTCATTATGTGAATAGGACGTTTGTATTGCAAGGTGGGAATCACAAGCCAGGATGCTGATTCATGTTCTGTTGCTCCAGGAGGAGGCAACAGATTGAGTCTTTTGGGACTTACATCCCCTAAGGTCAGTGGAGCTGCCCAGATAGCCACCACCGTAACTGAAGGCAGAATCAGGCCCTTTTTGATGTTCAGAGGCAGGATCCATGTCTGGATATATTTGTGGTTAACAAGAGAGTAATGGGAGCAGTGATGGGGATTCAACTGGATGTTCTCTCGTGGGAGGTATCAAAACAGAATCACAGAGTCCTCTAGTCTGGAAAAGACCTTTAAGATCACCGAGTCCAACTGGTAACCTAACACTGCAAAGTCACCACTAACCCATGGCCCTCAGTACCACATTTACACAGCTTTTCAATCCCACTAGGGATGGGGATTCCACCACTTCTTTGGGCAGCCTGTTCCAGGGCTTGGCAGCCTTTTCAGTAAAAATGTTTTCTACTGAATCTCAACCTGAACCTTCCTTAGTGCAGCGTGAGGCTGTTTTCTCTCCTTTTGTCAACACCCACCTGCCTCTGACCTCCTTTCAGTGAGCTGTAGAGAGCAATAAGGTCTCCCCTGAGCCTCCTTCTCTCCAGGCTAAACAACTTCAGTTCCTTCAGCTGCTTCTTGTAGGACTTGTTCTCTAGACCCTTCACCAGTTTTGTTACCCTTCTCTGGTCAAAATAATGATTTAGTGTTAACCAGACATTCTGTTGTAGATGCTAGCAAGCTCCTTGTGAAACAAGGATTCACATTCTTAGGAGTGTATGGCTGTAACCGTCTGTTCTTTTGGGATCCCCACACCTCTGTAACCAAGGAACCCCAGCACAGCTGAAGTCTCGGGTCCGGAGTAGATGTGCTGCATTTAAGTGAGGTGGTTGCCTGTAGTTCTACCAGTAAAATGGTTTGGAACTTGTTCCTCTGTGTGTCCTGGGATTTACTTCCCACAAGACAGTAGAGTGTACACTAGCTGACTTATCTGTGAACCATGGAAACATTTTGAAAAGGTAAAGCAGACAGTACACTGAAGAATCATTTGTCACAAGTAATTGCAGGCAGTCAGAAAGAGCAGAGAGAGTATATGAATCATGATGTAAAAACAGTGAAGGGCAGGCATTTAGTCTGGTCTGTGGCTATAAGAGCAGTGACACAGGTTAGTCCTGGCATGATATACAAATGTTATGTGCAGAGGGACAAGTACAATGAATAAAGAATTCTCGCTTTCTCATTATCTCATGCAGCAGAGAGGTTTTTTACTTCACACATAACTCATAACTTTTAGTAGGCAAGGAGATGGCTACACTGAATTAGTGAGAACATTTTGTTTCCTGAATTTAAATATTCTCCCTGTGACAATTTATTTCTAGTGTAAAATCCTGGTAGGATGTACAGAGGGAAATGAACCCAAGCAGCCATTTGAGCTGGCCAAACCTGGGACTGGGGACCCACCACTGCCAAAGCCCCAGCTCCAGTCAGAGTCTGACAACTAGGCTGCTGGAAATGCTGACAGACTACCAAGCATCAATGAGCAGTATAGATTAGGTTTGACAGTTTACTGTCCTATAAGTAGGACCAAGAGCTCTCCATAAGAATCATTAGACAAATAATACTGGAAAGAATTAGGGGGGATGGGGTGGGGGAGGAAAGGGCAGAATATATTAACAAAAACCCCATTGACTTCAGTGTTTCCATTCTGAAACATTAAAACTCATATAAGCTAGGTAAGGAGAGAGGCAGGATCTAGAGTGAAACCTCTCATTCAGAAAGGAGCAGCTGAAGAATCATGTCCATAGCTATTGCTTATGAATTTGTTATAAAGATGATATTGGGAACTCCTGTTCTTATGTCTGCTTCAGGAATTTATTATTTATGGGCAAACACATGCATGATACATAATAACTTTGAGTTGTTCTGTAATTCTCTTCACACAGACATCTTAAAATGATCTGTAAATATGGGTAGAATTATTAGCTCCATTTCAGAAGGAGAGGAATTGAGGCCATGCTGTTGGCCAGCAGTTGTCCGTGAGACATAGCTGGACTGAAGTGCAAATGTAGTGCAAATGTAGCACCTTGGAGTTCCAGTGCAGAACTGGACACAAGGTCTTTGAGAATAGGATTAACTGATTTTTCTCACTCCACTTTTGCATCAGGGTAATTCTGTGGGTTGGGATTCTGATTCACAGTTCCCAGGTGAGTTTAGTCGAAGCAGTTTTAGAGGTTATCACCACTGTTTCAGCCTGAAGTACTTGCACAATCATGGGAGTAACAAAAATACCTTTAAAGTACCCTTAAACTGTTCTAGTATGATTCAGCAGAACTCTCAACATTGCACTCTTGGTTGCAGGTGCCTAAAATGTGAATTACCCTGCAAAGTGGGGGTACACCACCCAGTAGCTCACATGTGCCTGCTTCAGACTGGCTTCGTGAAGCAAGCTATAAAACAAATGAAGACTACTCATACACAACAGAAGTTCTTTGCAGCTACAGTGTTCTCGGGACTTGAAGCACTGGAGGCAGAACCAAAGAAGTGATTATTATAGAATCACAGAGTCATAGAATAGTTTAGGTTGGCAGGGATCAGAAAGATCAGCCAATTCCAATCCTCTGCCATAGGCAGGGACACCTCCCACTAGAACAGGTTGCTCAAGGCCTCATCCAACCTGGCCTTGAACAACCTCTCTGGGCAACCTGTTCCAGTGTTTCACCACCCTCACTGTAAAGAACCCTTTCCTAAGATCTACTTTGAATCTCCCCTCTGCCACTTTAAACCCATTACTGCTGGTCCTGTCATTACAAGACCTTGTCAATAGTCCCTCCCCAGCCTTCCCGTGGCCCCCCTTCAGATACTGGAAGGCCACTGTAAGGTCTCCTTGAAGCCTTCTCCAGGCTGCAGAGCCCCAACTCTCATAGCCTGTCTTCATAGCAGAGCTGCTGCAGCCCTCTGAGCATCTTCATGGCCCTCCTCAGGACTTGCTCTAACAGTTCCATGTCTCTTCTCCAGGCTGCAGAGCCCCACTGAAGCCAATGTTTTTTAAAAATAGATCCTGCCCCCCTNCCCCCCCCCCCATTTCTTCCCAGTATTATTTTTCTAATTACTTTCTTTGGTGAAAGTACTGCATACCCTGGAAACTCTTCTTGGTTTCTTGTCCAAATATTTCTTGTGCTACTCCACAGACTAAGGTGCAGATGAAGATGCAGATTGCGGATGTCTCTGTAACAAAGTGACAAAGGAGTTACTTAAGAAATGCAACCCAGCCAAGCCTCCCCTTCCTCCACAAGCCACTCAGAATCAACTGTATTGAGTAGAAGGAATGGCTGGGCTGGATATCATAGAGTAGTCAGTTCATCAGCTTTCCTTTTTCTGCTGACAGTCAATTGTCAAACAAATGCATAGCCCAAGCTGAAAGTTCTCATTTTCAAGTGAAAATAGGAGGAGAAAAAAAGTTCCCAGAAAGTTGAAATATCCTATTTTGACATTTTCAGAGCAAAAAGTGGAAATTTCAAATGTTGAAATTACCTTTTCATTCCAAATATCCAAATTCTGCATTACATTTAAATGTTGTTAAGAGATAAAAAGGTCAAATTCTAAAAGGCTGTGTTAGAATTATTGTATCAATTCCGCACCGAAACTATTTCCCACCTTGTACAAATTTTCCTCCACTGAAAAATTCAAGATTCATTTCTGATCATAATACAGACAAATGTTCAAACTTCAAAATCCTTTGCTTGGCTCTATCAGGAGTTTTCTTCTCTCCCTTCCCTCGGGGTGGCTCTCAGCCTGAGTCTTGAGAAGCCCAGTGGAAGTGGTCAGGATTTTTTAAGAACTAAAGAGTGATCTTAAACCACACCTTGGTGTAATTCACAACCTGGGGGTACTGGTAGATAGTAGCTGAAGATGGGGCAGCAGTGTGCCCAGGTGGCCAGGAGAGCCAATGACATCCTGGCCTGTGTCAGGAGTAGTGTAGCCAGTAGCATGAGGGAGGTTATTCTGCCCCTGTACTCAGCACTGGTCAGGCCAAACCTTGAGTTCTGTGTCCAGTTCTGGGCCCTTCAATTCAAGAGAGATGTTCAGGTGTGTATAGGGTTAACACTCCAGGGAGAGTAACCTTAAACCTGCCCCTAGGTGGTCTTGACCCCTCCCCAGGGGTGGGTCTGAACACTACCAGGTGATGGTTAGCTCACTCCCCTTCCTGTCTAAAGATAGATAAAAGCAGGGGGACTTCCTCTTTCTTGCTCTCTGCTTACCACCATCACCATCCTGGTCCTGGTTCTCTTCGTTTTACCACGTGGCTATCACCAGCAACATCAGGTTGTATTTATGCATTTTGTGTTTGTTTTCCCTTCTTATAGCTTTGTAACTTCCCTACGTCAGATACCTGTTTGAGTTATTGCTAAGCTTTTTTTTTCTTTTGAACTTCCAAATTGAGTGAGACTCATTTATTTGAGTGTGTTTACCTTTCCTCTCTCTACATTTAATCTCTTTCTCTTGGAAAAGAAGGGGGAAGAGGGAAGGACACTATATAAAAATTGTTATTGGTTCTTGCAAATTTATTTGAGTATCTGGAAATTTAAATTAGAACTGAGACAAGGTGCTGGAAGGTGTCCAGAGAAGGGAGACAAAGATGGTGAGAGGCCTGGAGCACAAACCCTATGAGGAGAGGCTGAGGGAGCTGGGGGTATGTAGCCTGCAGAAGAGGAGGCTCAGGGCAGAGCTCATTGCTGTCTACAACTACCTGAAGAGGTTGTTGTAGCCAGGTGGGGTAGGTCTCTTCTCCCAGGCAACCAGCAATAGAACACAGTCTCAAGTTGTGCCAGGGGAAGTATAGGCTGGATATTAGGAGGAAGTTTTCCCCAGAGAGAGTGATTGGCATTGGAATGGGCTGCCCAGGGAGGTGGTGGAATCACCGTCCCTGGAGGTGTTGAAGCAAAGCCTGGATGAGGCACTTAGTGCCATGGTCTGGTTGATTGGCCAGGGCTGAGTGCTAGGTTGGTCTGGATGATCTTGGAGGTCTCTTCCAACCTGGTTGATTCTATGAATCAAAACTTTCTGCTGATGGATAAAGTCATACATAAATCTCAAACTTCTTAAAAAGAAAACAACCAAAAAGGAAAAAAAAAAAGCCAGAAAAAAAACAACAAAAAAACCCCAAAACCCAAAACCACCCAAACCCTCCCCACTGTTACTGTTCTCAAAATTATTTTCCTTGATACCTCTGCATAAAGAAGAAAAAAGCAAAGCCAAGGGTCTTTGTAGCCATGTTTATGTGTGTTTATTTTCTAAAGCTAGTACTGATGAAACTGAACCTCTGTGTTACTCTAATTACCAGGCTTCCATTTCCAGTCTCGAGGTTACAGATATCAGTTGGTACAGTTTCACATCCTTCTATTTTGTCTGGAATTGGCTGTCATCTCAGCTGTCCTCTCCTCTGAAATGTGTATTTCCCTTTGCTGTAATTGGGTTATTCTCCAGCTCTTTCTGTATTGACTTCCTGAGATGGGGTAAATCATGGTGCCTGCAGAAGATCAAAACGCTGAACTTCAGTGGAACTGAAATCTCTGCAGTCTCTATAACTTTTTGTAACTCCTTTGATTTTTTTTCTCCTCATCCATCTCACGTTTCTCCTTTCTCAAGCAGTTGCGGCAGCCACGTTTGAAGTGAAGGCTCAAGCTCAAAATCTTACTGTTTTACAAGTGAAAGGAGAGATTTGGAACCTAATGTCTTTTTCAGCCTTAACAATAACATCACTGCCAGCAACTCTATAACAAGGTCTGTTATACTCCCACTCCTACTTAGTGGCAGAAATTGGTCTGTTTTATGTTCCTGCTCAGACATTTCCATTCATCTCTGCCTTGCTTTTAATGGCCCAATCTGTACTACTCTCGTTAGTCAGTGTTTACATTCATGGTCCATTTGGGTGGAACGATTTCTCACCTGAGGATTGCACAGCCATTGTTCCGCTCGGCTTCTGTGCACTCCTTCTATTTGATGCTGAATCTGGCTATGGGTGGCATTGTGTTTCAAGATATCAGCGTGTCTAAGAGGTGAGTGCTGCTGGGACAAGCACCAGCTTGGCTGCCACACCTCTCAGGAGGGCAGGCTGAAAGAGTTGAGGCTGTTCAGGCTGCAGAAGAGAAGGCTTCGAGGTGCCCTTTCAGTATCTGAAGGGAGCCTACAAAAAAGCTGGAGAGGGACTTTCTAGGCTATCAAGGAGTGACAGCCTAGGAGGATGGAGCAAAGCTGGAGGTGGGGAGGGTCAGACTGGATGGGAGGAGGAAGATGTTCAGTATGAGAGTGGCGAGGGCCTGGAATGGGTTACCCAGGGAGGTGGTTGAGGCCCCATCCCTGAAGGTGTTTAAGGCCAGGCTGGATGAGGCTGTGGCCAGGCTGATTTAGGGTAGGGTGTCCCTGCCCGTGGCAGGGGGGTTGGAACTAGATGATCCTTGTGGTCCCTTCCAACTCTGACTGATTCTATGATTCTCTGATTCTATCCTATGACTCACACAGTAAATGGTGCTGGCAGGTCCTGTAGCACATTGCTGTCTTGCTGCACCCTACTTCTGTAAGGGTCCCTCTCACCTATCTGTTACTGTACAGGGAGTCTAGAGTGGTTCACATTTCCCTCCAGGAGTGCTCTTGGAACAGTCTGAAGTTGTGTGAATGGAGGTCTAGGCTGGATGTTAGGAGGAAGTTGTTAGCAGAGAGAGTGATTGGCATTGGAATGGGCTGCCCAGGGAGGTGGTGGAGTTGGTGTCCCTGGAGGTGTTGAAGAAGAGCCTGGATGAGGCACTTAGTGCCATGGTCTGGTTGATTGGCTAGGGCTGGGTGCTAGGTTGGCCTGGATGATCTTGGAGGTCTCTTCCAACCTGGTTGATGCTATGATTCTATGAACAGCTGTTAATTCAAAGAAATTTGGATTTGGATTTTATTTTAAGAGGGTTTTAAATTTATTTTGTTTGTTGTCTTTATTTTTTTTTTGTAATTAGGCTCTTGGGGTTTTTTTGTTGTTGTTTGTTTTTATTGTTTTTCTCATTGCACTTTAAATTATGCACCTCAGCTGCTGATACCATGTAAATTTATTAAGAGTTATTATAGGACAATTAGATACCAAAGGACTGTTAAGTATGTTTTCATATTTTACAGTGATACTACACAGCAATAAACATCCACTTAATAATCAGTTGGGCTTTAATCACACAGCTTTTTGATGAAATTCATGTTAAATCTTATTTAGCTATAATTTAAACTGAAGCAAACATACTCAATTATCTATTACTCTGAAGTAGCACTTTGTGTTGGCTGAGTACTGCTTACATGAATAATGGCACACACAGCACTTTGGTGGCCTGGCAAGAGATAGGATGAGCACTGTTGGGTAGATGTGGTGCAACCAATGGGGTGAGAAAACTAAGTGGTAAGGTGGAATTTGCTGTTGATCTACCTCTCTGAGATTTGTAGTATTTTTTTCTTTAAAGATATGGATACCAAATGTCAGAGTGAAAATCATGTGTAGCTCCAACCACGAAATCCATGAACAAATTCCTACTGACTTCAGTTAAGAACACAGAGAATAAGCCCTGGTTATGAGAGAGAGCTACTGTCATGTTTGTGAGAGGCTGCAAGCCACAGTGTGGAATTTCTCAGCCATCAAAAGGGTTGCAAAAGACAACTAAGGAGATCTGAAAACAAAATGTTAGAATCTGAGGCAAAAACTTCTTAGCCTTCTATTCTCTCATCTTTCATGCTTAACTCTTCCCTGTTAGCTTTGCAAAATACATGCGTGAGTGCATTACACTGACTTCGGTTTTTTATGCTTGCTATGGGTGTAGTATCTTGCTAGTATATCTATGGTAATGTTGTTATGCAGCAAAAGCCTCATCAAGGCAGAATAGATGTGAATGACTAATCATATGTGATTGCTCCTCTAATTCTTAGCCCTTGAATGGTGGGTTCAGTTTTGAGCCCCTCACTATGATAAGGACACTGAGTTGCTGGAGTGAGTCCAAAAAAGAGCAGCAAAGCTGGTAAGGGGTCTGGAGAACAGGTCTGGTGAGGAGCAGCTGAAGGAACTGGGGTTGTTCAGCCTGGGAGAAAGGAGGCTGAGGGGAGACCTTCTCCATCTCAACTCCCTGAAAGGAGGCTGGCACCAAGTGGGGGTAGATCTCCCCAGTAACAAAAGACAGAATGAGAGGAGATCATAGAAGCATAGAATGGTTTGGGTTGGAAAGGACCTCAAAGCTCCTCCAGTTCCAACCTCCCAACCTGTTCCAGTATCTCACCACCCTCACTGTAAAGAACTTCTTTCTAACATCTAATTTAATTCTCTCCTCTTCCAGTTCAAACCCATTACCCCCTGTCCTGTAATTACAAGACCTTGTAAGTAGTCCCTTCCCAGCCTTTCTGTAGGTCCCCTTCAGATACTGGAAGGCTACTACAAAGTCTCCTTGAAGCCTTCTATTCTCCAGGCTGCAGAGCCCCAACTCTCGTAGCCTGTCCTCATAACAGAAGTGCTCCAGCTCTCTGAGCATCTTCATGGCCCTTCTCTAGACTTGCTCCAACAGTTTGTTGTCCTTCTTGTGGGAGGTCCCTTCCAACCTAAACCATTCCATGATTCTATACCTAAACATTTGTGCTGGCCACTCTAATGGAGTGATAGACTCCAGTGGCTACTGAGGGAGTAAAGAAAGTGCAGCTGCTACCTAAACCAGCTACAACATCATGGCACCACCAGAAGTTACTCTTACTGCTAACATGCTTAGACTTTTCTTCTGTACAACACACAGAAAAGGAGCTGGTCTCAGGATGTGGCAGGGATTTGCTGAGCAGTATTTACACAGCTTGTGCATGGCTGCCTGAAGGCTCTATTTACTGCAACCCAAATGTGTTTGTCGTTTGTATGCCAGCCAGTTTGTGAAGGGATAGCTCACGCCCTGTAAGATGCACTGTCAGGCATTATGGAGAGGAAGCATTAGAAACAACAGAGTGTTTGTTGTCTTTCAAATTGGGAGGATCATTGGACAGCAGAAAGGGAAATTTGGAAGGTTTCAGCCTATTTTAAAAATTAATTTCTATATGACAAATGGTGACATTTGTTGGAGAGGGCCTTAAAATAAAGAGAATGTAGGTTGAAAATATGAAGACCAGCCAGAAAGGAGATCAGGAGGAAAGCTATTCATAGCAAACCCCTTCCTGCAATATAGAGAAGTAATAAAAGAACTCCAGGAACATTTCTATTGGTGGATTTTAGTGGGTTTTTTTTTTTCCCCTGACCCTTCTCAGAACATTTAGTTTAGTTCTGCTGCTTTACAAAATGCTGTTATCACACAGATGAATTGTGCACCACTACAGGAAAAAGGAGAAAGCTCCCTAGAGGAAAGCCTTGCAGCTCAAGGTGAAGTCCCTCTTCTTTCAAAGGGGTTCCTCTGGGGCACACTCAGCAAGACCTGCCTGGATGATCATGTAATGAGGTGAATTTGGAACTACTTGCAGGAAAGAAGTCAGAGTTGTGGTCAATGGGACGGAGTCTAGTTGGAGGCCTGTGACTAGTGAGGTCCCACAGGGCTCAGTACTGAGACCAGTTCTGTTCAATATATTCCTCAATGACCTGGATGAGGGCACAGAGTGCACTGTCAGCAAGTTTGCTGATGACACCACACTGGGTGGAGTGGCTGCCACACCAGAAGGCTGTGCTGCCATTCAGTGAGACTTGGACAGGCTGGAGGGGTGGGCAGGAGGAGATTTAATGTAATTCACCAAGGGCAAGTGTAGAGTCTTGCATCTGGGAAAGAACAACCCCAGAGAGCAGTATAGCTTGGGGACTGACCTGTTGGAAGACAGCAAAGGGGTAAAGGATCTGGGGGTCGTAGTGGATGGGAGGGTGACCGTGAGCCAGCAATGTGCTCTTGTGGCCAGGAGGGGCAATGCCATTCTGGGGTGTATTAGAAGGGCTGTGGTTAGTAGCAGTTCTCCTGCCCCTCTACTCTGCCCTGATGAGGCTGCATCTAGAGTACTGTGTTCAGTTCTGGGCCCTCCAGTTCACGAGGGACATAGAACCGTTTGAGAGAGTCCAGCACAGAGCCACAAAGATGATGAAGGGAATGGAACAACTCTCTTACGGGGAGAGCCTGCTGAGGGAGCTGGGGCTCTGCAGCTTGGAGAAGAGGACACTGAAAGGTGACCTCATCAATGTGTTTCTCCAAATAAAAAAAAGCTGCACAATGTCAAATGATCATTACTATTACAGATCTGGAGAATCCATTAACAATATCATAAAACATCAGTCATATGCCTGAGGTTCTTTAAGGCACAAACCAAGTCTGGCACATGAGCTGGCTCTGGAGAGAGCCACACACCACAGGATTTTTTGTTCCCAAGTGAATCCTATTTCTTTTGAGATTTGAGTGTGGTTTAAGTGGTGATTTTCTGGAGTTTCCAAGACCTTTAACAAATCCTCCCATTTTATTTTAACAACTCCAATAAATCATGAACTGGTGTGCCTTGCAGCTATGGGGTTTGTATGCAGCCTTAAACTTTCTTCGCTGCTGTTTGCCACAGATGGGAGAAGAAGCAATCTGGAGCATGTCAAGAATCTTTCTGTCCTTTCATAGATAAGCTAAGTTGATGTTGAGGGAATGCACTCAGCTGATTCCCGAAACAATTAGGAAATACAGCAAACAAATAACCCTTGGTGATTAGAATGACCAAGGTGAGCCACTCGATTCTTATGCTAAACTCACATCTTCCTTAGGTACAGGCAGGGGTTCTCTGAAAGCTTTTGCTCCAATTCAGTGAGATAATTGCAAGCCTGTACCTAAGGAAAATGTGGGTTTAGCTCCCATCTGTGACTGTAACTCGTTTTTACAGTCGGTCCTCATAGCTACAGGAGGACTGTTAGAAGCTGTGGGCCAGCTTTATCTAAATGGCTAGAGAGACTAGAGACTCAGTTAGAAGCAACTTACAAAAGAAGTCTGATTTGTCCATAGAATCGTAGGATTGTTAGGGTTGGAAAAGACCTCTAAAATCATTGAGTCCAACCTTTGACCTTACACCACCATGGCCAGTACACCAAGAAGTTCCACCAAGTGCCAAGGTAGTTTTCTGAGAAGTTAATTTTAAAGGTGCATGGAAGTACTGTGAGCATGATTTGAAAAGTCTGGGCTTTGGCTTTTAGGCTACTCTCTAGCTTTCATTTCTCCCTAAGTTTCCCCAGTTCTGTGTGGGTTACTGTTGCATGAGGTATGAGCAGTGCATCAGGCAGAAAAGAGAAATTTGGACTCGGGTTTGCTTTGTGATCATAGAATTCACCCTGGCTGCTTGTTTTGTTATTAAATCTTACCTGCAGCTTTATAAGAGATCATCTGATGAGTTCATATAGTTCATTTGTATTAAATAGATATTGGATTAATATATATAAAGCAAAGAAAGGGCAAGAGGGAATCCCTTTATCTGGCCAAGAGACTGCTCTCCTGCCAGCTCTGTGAGTATTGCTTGAATAACCAGAGACCTAAAATGATATTATGTAGCAATTATGCAAGAGTAATCTACTTAAAGGAAACAAGCCACTTGATTTTATATTACAGCTAAAATAACCCCAACCATACATTAAGAGGATATTAAGGCCCCTTACAGTAAGAGTCCTGCAGAAAAGAAAAGGACATAATGATGTTAATGATGTTATCACTAAATGCTGTCGTGAAATACAAAGGGGAGTTAAATTAAGAGTTGTTTGAAGCAAACTTAATTCTGATGGTCCTGAATGGGAGTGCTGGAGTTTATTATTTTAAAGTTGATTTGATCTGTGTGATTTCCTTGGCTGTTAAATAGGCAAACTGGCTCTGACTGGGGAAAAAAATCTTGTATGAAACATCATGTAGCTGCCAGTGAATTGGGCTTTGGATTGGTTAATAACAGAAGTTGTCATCCTGCCACATGAAACCACCACGGCACTGGAATGAGACATACTTCACCACTGGGTTTCACAGATGCTTTCTCAGACTAGAGAAACTCTGACACAGAAGAAAGCTGCTTTCTTCTTGGATTAGTCCTGCCTCTCCCAAACCTGCTTTCTCACCGATTACTCCCTTCTTCCCCGCTCTGCTTCTTCCCAGCTCTTTGTCCTTATGTGGAGAAATTCCTCTCAATTCCTCTCTCAAGCTCATGCTCTCAGCTGACAAAGTTCTTCATCCAATATCAGTCAGCCCCTAATATCCCACCTGCCAGTTTCTTCCAGTCCTGCATTCCCTGGTCTTGTTCTTCTTTCTGCCAGTTCACCCACCAAGACTTCCACCATCTCTTCATGTCGTGGGCTATATGTGCCACTCTCTTCAGGCCAGGGCTGTTGTATCCCGAGTGTCTTACTGCTTTTTGCTGCCTAGGTGCTAGAAAGGAAATGACTGATGGTAGCAGCAGAGAGAGGAACTTCTCTGGCCTGACTCCTACCTACAGGAGCTTGACGACATCTACAGGGTGTCTTGAGGTCTGTGTTTCAGTCTTGGCCTAGTGTCAAACATTTAATGTTTCTGAAGACTGTAGGCTGCCACTGGGGAGAAGACTTGGGTGAGATGCTTCCTCCTCCATCCCGGAGCTGCCATCTGGGCGCTAACCAGGAGGTGGGGATGTTCCATGGCAGGACGGCGCAGGTACCGCCGCTCAGCGCTGCAGCTCCGCTTCACCATGCAGCGGGAGGGGGGGAAAAGAGCAGAGCTGACAACAAGTCAAGAAGATCCCCACTCTGTTGACATCTCATTCCTGTTTTCAGTTTCTAGATTAAAAAGTAGGACTGCTGGGCAATGAATAATTAGTTTTGTAGCTTTGCAAGAATGTCTGTAAAAAAGGATGCTCTGATATCTAGAGTAGTTGACAATGTCACAAGTCAGGCATTGGAATAGGTTGCTCAGGGAGGTGTTGGAATCGTCCTCTCTGGAGGTGTGAAAGAAATGTGTGGACATGGCATTTTTGGGCATTGTTTTATGGCCATGGTGGTCTTAGGTTGATGGTTGGACTTAGCATCATAGAATCAGTCAGGGTTGGAAGGGACCACAAGGATCATTTAGTTCCAACCCCTCAGCCAGGGGCAGGGACACCCTACCCCAGATCAGGCTGGCCACAGCCTCATCCAGCCTGGCCTTAAACACCTCCAGGGATGGGGCCTCAACCACCTCCCTGGGCAACCTATTCCAGGCTCTCACCACTCTCAAGCTGAACAGCTTCCTCCTCACATTCAGTCTGAACCTACTCACCTCTGGCTTTGCTCCATATTGACTTGATGATCTTAGAGGGCTTTTCTGACCAAAACAATTCTGTGGTTCTATGATTGTCTAAGTACGAGGATTTCCCAAGGCTTGAGGGTTTCTGTCACCATTGCAATGTCTGTCATGGTGCTGAACACTATGAAGAGCCTTTATGGAGACCCACATCCAGTTAGTGAGGAAACTACACTGCAGTGGGCTCTTTCATAGAACCACATAATTGTTTTAGTTGGAAAAGACCTCTAAAATCATCAAGTCCAACTGTAAACCTCACACCACCATGGCCATTAAACCGTATCCTGAACTGAGAGGATCCAGAGCTTGACCCTTCATGATGTACTCTCAGCCTTGTCACATGCATGGGCATCGTGGATCAAGCTGTCCCTGGGCAGCCTCATGGTGCAACCCTTAACCAGCTCAGCACAGGATGAAGTTAGGTGTGCTGGGGAGGCAAACTGCCCTGGTATCTCTGTTCTTGTCCTGTGATTCTATGGTATGGGCTGGAATCCTGCCCTTAAGTGATAATACACACAAGGTTACTTCTGCAAAGCATATTGTGTCCAGTTCTGGGCCCCTCAATTTAAGAAAGAGGTTGAGGTGTTTGAACCTGTCCAGAGAAGGGCAATGAGGCTGGTCAGGGGGCTGGAGCACAGCCTTAGGAGGAGCAGTTGAGGGAGCTGGAGTGGTTCAGTCTGGAGAAGAGGAGGCTCAGCTGGGACCTTATTGCTCTCTACAACTGCTTGAGAGGAGGTTGTAGCCAGGTGGGGGTTGGTGTTTTCACCCAGGCACCCAGTGACACAACGAGGGGACACAGTCTCAAGCTGCACCAGGNCCAAGGTCTTTTCCAACCTGGTTAATTCTGTGTGATTCTGTATGTATCCTTGAAGATGCTCACTGGATGAGGCAGTGCCATGGAATAGCTAATAAGGTGTTAGGTGATAGGTGGGACTTGATGATCTCCAAGGTCTTTTCCAACCTGGTTAATTCTGTGTGATTCTGTATGTATCCTTGAAGATGCTCACTGGATGAGGCACTTGGTGCCATGGTATAGCTAATAAGAAGGTGTTAGGTGATTGGTTGGACTTGATGATCTCCAAGGTCTTTTCCAACCTGGTTAATTCTGTGTGATTCTGTATGTATCCTTGAAGATGCTCACTGGATGAGGCACTTGGTGCCATGGTATAGCTAATAAGGTGTTAGGTGACAGGTGGGACTTGATGATCTCCAAGGCCTTTTCCAGCCTGGTTAGTTCTGTATGTATCAGTGAAGATGCTCACTGCAAACAGTGTGATTTGGAACCATTCATGACAGGACCCAGAATGCAAAGCACCCCACTGGCCCCAGTGCTTCTTTACCAATCAAAAGCATTCAAGACAGATAGAACCCAATTACGAAGGCGATAACCCACAGTAACAATTCAGCCAGCTCAGGGGATGAAAAAATAATGTAGCTTAAAAGTCATAAAAATGAATACTCTTTGATTAGATCCAAACCAGTGGTATCAACTGCTTTTGCTCATTTAACCTGTCTCCTGCTTGCAGTACTGCCGTCATTTAGCTGCAGGGTGGATGTGTTCATACCGAACTATTAATCTGTTTCAAAATGCCATAACATTTCCATGAAGAACTTCCTAATTTTTTTTTTCCAGAAATTAAATGTCTGTTTAAAGTTCATTCCCTCCTGCTGCAACTAATTGAAATGAGATTTGGTTTATCTTTATGACATGAAAATGAGATGGAGTTTCATAATAATAACAATAATGATAACTCTATAGATTTTAGGACTGGTAGTTAATAATTATAGTAATATGTGGAGACTGGAGCAGAGTAATGCAGCACAAACAGCCCCTTGTTATTTGTTGAGATGTGAGACTGGGTATCAGTTAATACCATTTTTCTTGGTTTATATCTGTTTTCTGTTCTCATTGAATTTTAATCAAGAGCATTAATTAACTTCACCCCACTATATGAGAGTTTAAATAACCTGATCTGAACTACTGAACAATCTAAGGCATAAAAAATGGATTTTTAAAAGGGAAAAATCTTGAAAAGCAAAAACCTAAGGAATATAAACATTCATCAACCGTCTATTCTCCTCACCACCCCCTCTCCTTGAGGATTTGTGATCAGGAGTTGGCCCTGAGGGCGACTGTAGTGGCTTCTGCTGCAATTTGAAGGTGAACCTGAAGGTCTTTCACTCTCAGCTTATGCACTGAAGTCAGGAAGGGATAGAAAGGATCTGTGCTTTGCTCAGGGCAGAAATCCTAGGGCTGCTTCCTATCTCTATTTGAGCAGGGGGTTTCTTCTGCCAGGCAGCCAGCAATAGAACAAGGGGACACAGTCTCAAATTGTGCTGGGGGAAGTATAGGCTGGATGTTAGGAGGAAGTTCTTCCCAGAGAGAGTGATTGGCATTGGAATGGGCTGCCCAGGGAGGTGGTGGAGTTGCTGTCCCTGGAGGTGTTGAAGAAAAGCTTGGCTGGGGCACTTAATGCCATGGTCTGGTTGATTGGCTAGGGCTGGGTGCTAGGTTGGACTGGATGATTTTGGAGGTATCTTCCAACCTGCTTGATTCTATGATTCTAATCCAAAACCCATCCAGTGCCCAAACCTGTACCTTCTCTATTTGAGGAGTGGGTTTTAATCAGAAGTGGGAATATATCCATGCAAAATGAACAGGTATATTACAGAGGATCTTCATTGCTCCTCCTGGCAGTTCCTTTAATTTTTGGTTTTGCCTTTTCTGGATGTTTTCATTTGCTGAAGCTGAACCCTCTGTATGTGCGAAATGATCATCAGCTCTCTATTGCCTTTAACCATGCTGAGGTTTACCTTATAACAGAAGTAACTCCTGATTGCAGTAAGGTAGTATTTAATGTCAGTCAGCAAAAATCTTGTCCTTAGTGCTTTGAATTGTAAAGCCTTCTGTCTTCGAATGGGAGTCAAAGAAAATAAACATCAGGCAAGCATTGTGTGGAGAGCCAGGTCTCTGGGCTGCCTTCGCAGTACCCCAGCACTGCCATGAGTGGATCAGTGAGACCAGCAGGAGAGGTGAGGAGCTGGCAAACCCTGGGTTTACGTTTTAAATGTTAGTGTGTGGAAAAGAGAGGAGAAAGTATGACCAGTGCATTTGAAACTCCTGACAGGAGTTCAGCACGATTCTGAACTCGATGAAGTTGAGATTTCTCTGTTAAAACAGCAGGAAAAAAAATCGGCTTGTGGGTCACCATCTGTGCTAGTTACAGACCAGAACAGTGGCCTTAAAGCCTCTCATCACACATTGATTTAGAACCTTTTCATCTTGAGGACATATAGGAGCCCCTCTGTGTGCTTCAGAGTAGGAAAACAGAGGCTGAAGATTTGATAAGGAGGAGAGAGGACTGGCCAGGAGGGAAGCTGCCCATGTGGTGAGGTTTTGATGTTTTGGGGAGGAAGGGAATTGTTATTGGAAGCAAGGACTCCGAGGGGAACTCAGTTGAGCCCTTTTGGGAGGGAATGGAAGGAATTAGTTGACACAAAGGACAATTGGCTGTAATGGCTCTTTCAGATGGTTATGTTTTATTGTGTAAATGCATGTTTATAGGCTTTTTTTACAATGCAGATTCAACACCTAGCACCGCATTTAGACTTTTGGAAGAAGGCACTGCATTGACCCAACAAACCACCTCCTCCTCGTTCGAGCTGACCTGTTTCCCCCTGCTAAAATGTGTTTGAGCAGCGTTTAATGTGTGTATTGCATAGTCAAAGCTGTCGGTGGTGTTGCTGCTAGAGGAGATACTTGGATCATCAGCCTCTGTGAAGTGTCTTTGAGGGTGTGGACCTAAAGATAGCCCTTATTATTGTGCATGTGGATGTGAGATGGAAATGGATGCACTTCATTTGAGTTGGAAGCCAATATACTGTTTAATTATAAGTGCTGCTTTACAACCTATGGTTTAGACTTGGTGCAGGTTCATTGACTTCAGTGGGACTGAGTAACTTCAGCAGGGTAAGATTTTGACTCAGAGAACCTTTTAAACACGCTGTTCTGTTTCCAGAACTCTGTTACTTTTACTCTTTACTCTGTTCGCTTTTACTGCTGACTCATGGCAGGCTCGGTGAGGAAAATCTCAGGCCTCTGGTTTTTTATTACCCCTCTGATTAGCCTATAGCACAAACAGGTTGGCTGGAATCTTCTCTCACCATAGTGCAAATTAGAAGTAGCTCCACTCAAGTCATCAGCTGACACCTCACACTGGTATTAGGAAAAGCAGGCCTGCTGTTTGCTTACGAATAGAAATCAGCTTTGAGCAGAAGGACTTAAAAGAGGTTTTTAAGTAAGGAAATAGATATTTTGTTCTTTGGAACTTAGTTTCTAGATAATGAAGATGATTCTAGCTGTGCTGTTGTGCTAGACTGAAGATTCAGGTCCATATATTCCTCCTAGCCCCCCTGGTTCAGAGGAATCATGGAGTCTCCCTCTCTGGAGATATTCAAGAACCATGTGGATACACTCCAGTGTGATCTGCTCTAGGTGATCCTGCTCTGGCAGAGGGGCTGGACCAGATGGTCTTTGGAGGTCCCTTCCAGCCCTTGACATTCTATGATTCTATCCTGTGTGTTCTTTGCATCATTCCACATCGTGTGCCAGTGCAGCTGCCCAAGGGTCCTCTTTCAAGAAAAATTATGTGCAGGACATTACTAAATGCTTAAAAAGATTTGTTTTTCTCTTTCAACATAATCTGAGGGAACTGGGGTTGTTCAACTTGGAGAAAAGGGAGCTGAGGAGAGACCTTGTGGCTCTCTACAACTCCCTAAACTTGGAGAGAGGTGAGGCTCAATCTCTTCTGCCAAGAAACAAGTGACAACACAAAAGGAAACAGCTTCAAGTAGTGCCAGGGTAGGTTGAAACATGAGGAACAATTTCTTCCTGGAAAATTTCTTCCTGTAAAAGGCTGCCCAGGGAACTGGTGAAGTTCCTATAGGGTTTAAAAAGCTGTGTATATGTGGTGCTGAGGGACATGGTTTAGTGATGACTTGGCAGTGCTGGGTTAACAGCTGGACTCAATGATCTTAAAGGTCTGTTCCAGCCTAAACGATTCTGTGGTTCTATCCCAGAAATTTTTGCAGAAGATGAGATTAAAATACCCTTTAAAACTTCAAATGGTCAGGATGGCTTCTGTGGGACGACATGGGGACCACCCTGACCCTTCAGAGCAGCCTGTCTGCCTTGGCAGCCATCCTGCTTGAGCCCAGATCTCTCACACGAAGCGAGAGCACAATCAATAGGCCACAAGGGCAACCCCAGAATAAATTTTCCAAGACATGTTCTTAGCTGTCTTCACAACAGGAGATGTAATGACAGTGCTGACATGGAATGGCACTGAAAGACTCCTTGAAGAGGGCCAGTCAATTTTTTTTCTGTGTTTAAAGGAAAATTAGGTTTTCTACAACGAATATTTTTCATGACAGGTGCCCACTTTCCTCTAAGCATGACAGTGTCTTGTTAAAAAACAACACTTCCAAGCTGATGTCTTTAATTTCAAAATGAATGTTTTCCTTTTCCTTTTTTTTTGTTAGCTGACAAGAAGTAGGAATTTTGCCAGGAGAAAACACTGATATACAGAGAAAAAAAATACCTCATTTTCCTAAGAAACAAATGACTAATTTCTGTTTCACTCTGCCTTGTACCTACAGCTGTAGACAACTACTTAGATCATAAGCATCAGTAAAAAAAACCAAAACAACATTTTAGAATTATGGCATATTTTAGGGAGGCTGTGTGTGAAAAATACATCATTCATAGAATGGTTTAGGTTGGAAGGGACCTCAGAGATCAGCCAATTCCAATCCCCTGCTATAGGCAGCGACACCTCTCACTAGAACAGGTTGCTCAAGGTCTCATCCAGCCTGGCTTTGGAACAACTCCAGGGAGGTTGTGGAGCACAAAATGAACACTTCCAGGGAGGCTGTGGAGCACAGAAGCACCCAATGTGATCAAAGATCACATTGGGTGCTTCTGTGCTCCACAACCTCCCTGGGCAACCTGTGCCAGTGTCTCACCACCCTCACTCCAAAGAACCCTTTCCTAACATCTAGTTGCAATCTCCCCTCTGCCAGTTTAAACCCATTAACCCTCATCCTGTCATTACAGGACCTTGTCAATAGTCCCTCCCCAGCCTTCCTGTAGGTTCCCTTCAGATACTGGAAGCCCACTCTAAGGTCTCCTCAAAGCCTTCTCTTCTCCAGGCTGAAGAGCCTCAACTCTTGTAGCCTGTCCTCATAGCAGAGGTGCTCCAGCCCTCATTACGCACAGCCAGTGCATATGGGAGTTCCTAGGACATCAGAGGAGGTGACAGACTAAAAACTTTAAAGACATAGTGTGAATTAGAATAATAGAATGGTTTGGGTTGGAAGTGACCTCCAAAGGTCATCTAGTCCAACCCTCAGCAGGGGCATCCTCAACTAGATCAGGCTGCCCAGAGCCCTGTTGAGCATCATCTTGAATATCTCCAGGGATGGGTCCCCAGTCACCTTTTGTGCTAGTTTGAGCCTACTAGAATGTTTTGGTGAGAAGAACTAGATGATAGGCTGAGAAATGAAAACAATGGTGAGGTCTACTTTGCTCACAGTCTTGCTGAGATGTATACAAAAGAAAGGCAAAACAAAAGATAAGGTCACTTCTGCTCTGCACTTCGTGCTGGGCTGTCCTCTTCTCTTTGCCTGCTGGGGAGAAGCTGAGGCTGCTNAGGAAACTTGTTTCAGTGTTCCACCACCCTCATAGTAAAGAACTTGTTCCTGACATCCAATCTAAATCTGCTCTTAGAATCATAGAATCAGCCAGGTTGGAAGAGACCTCCAAGATCAACCAGTCCAAACTATCACCCAGCCCTATCCAGTCAACCAGACCATGTCACTAAGTGCCTCATCCAGGCCTTTCTTGAGCACCTCCAGGGACTTCTCCACCACCTCCCTGGGCAGCCCATTCCAATGCCAATTACTCTGTCTTTGTAGCAGAAGTGCTTCAGCTCTGTGATCATTTTTGTGGGCTCCTTTGGACCCTCTCCACCAGGTCCATGTCCTTCCTATGTTGAGGGCTTCAGAGCTGGACTCAGTACTCCCAGTGAGGTCTCACCAGAGCAGATCAGAGAAGCAGAATCATTTCTCAGGACCTGTCGGCCACACATGCAGCCTGGAATGCCTTTGGCCTTCTGGGCTGCAAACACACCCTGTTGGTTTATGTGTAGCTTCTCATCCACCAATATCTCTGAGTCCTTTTGTACTGGGCTAATCAGTGGCTTTGTATCCAGACTTGAATGTCATGACTTTCTATTTCTTGGCTGCATCATTCTGAGGTATTCCATCTGTAGTTGAATAATTGCCACTTTCGGTGTCTTCCAAAGAGAGAAAAGTAGCTAGGAAAGGGACAAACTAACGCTGAGAGTCCTCCAGAGGTGATGCAGCATGTGGTGGCTTGGCCTACAGCACAAAAATGTTTGTTGGATCATACAGAATTCCATCTGAACAGTAAATCTTTCCGATAATGTTGAACCACGGAAAACGTTGATCTTCATTATCAGAGGAGCCCATACAGAGCTCCATCTGAACAGCAAATCTTTCAGATAATGTTGAAACACAGAAAATGTTGATCTTCATCATCAGAGGAGCCTGGCTGGTTGTGTGACATGGTTTCTTTTGTCACATTTTAAATAGATTAAGACTTGTTAAACCTGGAGGAGCTTACAGAAAGACAGAAATCTCTTTAACGGCAACGTTCCCCCAGTAAAGCAGTACACTTGGCACATAATTAATAAGCCTTTGAGCAACATTCCCCGGAAACACTTAGGATTTCCTAAAGGACAAAAATCTCATTATGCTATTAACTTTCTAGTGTTGAGGTCCCCATATTTACTGGGAAGAAGATACATTCTCTAAACACAGAAATGACTTACAAATATTTTTAAAGGATGAGACCTCAGTTCATTGGATTTTGTTTTGTTGTATTTCACAGAAAAGGAGGCCTTTGATTTTCTTGGTGATCTGAGTGCCTGCAGAATGATGCTTTGATTTTTTTAGAAGTACCTCAGGAGGCATCGTGGCATCGGTTTAATGCATAAGATAGCCCTTGGGGATGAATACAACACTTATTTCCACCCAGTAAAGCATGTCCTGGTTGGTAGAAGCTCCCCCTAAATGACTGACAAGGGGAAGCTTTTGATGTGTCAGCCTAAGGTAGTCTGGGTAGTCTTATTGTTTTGCTATCTGTGCAACACTCTCTCGCCCAGTGTGGGGTAATGTCCAGAGGAGTCACAGCGTCCACACCAAACCCCTCGCTATGGCAGCAGCCACTTCAAACATAGTTTCATGAATAGGAGCTCGTTTGACCCTTGACCACAACCAGCCTCTAAATTGGCAGACAGAGAATCAGAGTAATTTGTATCATTTCAATTAGTTACTAGCTGCATAACAGGGAGGTCATGACTTTTTTGGGATGATTATTGCCCATGGCAACCAAACTTCAATGTACCATCAGTTTCCAAATACTTTCACTTAATAAATGTAAGTTCATAAACAAGGCCCAATTGTTGGGGGGCACAACAAAGCTAATTATCTGCGCCGCTACCAAGCCAGCGGAAGATGACATAAACTTTGTCGGCAAAATCCTTTTTATTAGCAATCCCCCCCCCCCCAAAAAAAAAAGAGGCTGATAAATGGCTTTAATAACGTTGGCTGAATGAAGAGTATTGATCTGTGAGTATGTAAAATGGCGAGGCAAGGCAAGTTTGTATAAGAGCACTGTTGTTGTACTACTGAGAGCAGGCTGGTTTTGTTTCACAGTTTGTTCTATGCACCCAAATTCTGAAATTCTAAAATCAATGTTGCCATTGTTGGGCCAAAACAGCACACCCTTACCACAGACAATGCAAAGAATTTCAAAATATAGATAGCTCCCTGATACATACAGATGGGATGCTAAGAAACATTGGGTTGTTTTTCCTTCTTGAAGAAAGGGCAGCTTGTTCCAGGGTGTAGACAATGGTGTGTCTACATGCCTGTGAAACTTCATGAACCCAGTGCAATAATTCAAGCCTTTGATTTGAAAAATGTTTTGTATGTCTTCCTCCACATCTGCAAATACCTCCACTTTCCCTTGATGCCAGCCAAGAGTTGTTAGCAGGCGAATGTTTTCCACTTGAGGAAGGGAAGGGAGAAAAAAAAAAAGTTAGGCACGCACATAAGTTTTGCTATTTGGCTTTTGTTTTTTGAATTAAAATAAAGGTTTCCTTCTTTCGTGTCACAATCTATTAGCCACCGGGATACCTGGTATCACAGTTCTTTCCCCTTCACCCCTGCATTTGTAGCAGATTTGACGGTGTGTGGAAACCAACACAGGCACTGCGCTGTGACTGCGTCACCTGCAATCAGCTAGAGATGCTGCTAAGATTAATCATGACAGTAGGCAATATTTCCAACATTATTAGAAGAGAAACCTAATATTTTGGGACATCAGGGATCTCCGAGCTGTTGTCCATCAAACTGAGAACCTTCATTTTCTACTCCTTGGATGGCTAACCTTAAGTTTTAACCATTTCACAGACGGAGGATTCATACACACAAACACAGAGGCACACTCAGTGTGCTGTGCCAGCTGCATGAAGTTAATCCTGGGTGTTCTTTGTAGTGGCTCTCAGGTAATGGCCCAAACAGGGATGTTGTGGTCAGACCAAGTCTTTTAGCTTTTAGTGAGCCACTGTTTACTGTCTTAACTCCTCACTCTGTTGATAATTTTTTTATAGATCTGTGAACATTTCCAAGTGATAAAAGCAGACCCTGGTGCTGAGCTAACAGCTGTCCATTCTACTGTGCGGACTGCAAAGGGGAATCCATTTACCTTGTTGATGGTCTCTCAAGTACTATTTTAATGCGTCAGATTTAAAGCTGGGGTTGTTTAGCCTGGAGAAGAGGAGGCTCAGGAGTGACCTCATTGCTGTCTACAACCACCTGAAGGGAGGTTGTAGCCAGGTGGGGTTGCTCTCTTCTCCCAGGCAACCGGCAATAGAACAAGGGGACACAGCCTCAAGTTGTGTTGGGGGAAGTATAGGATGTTAGGAGGAAGTTCTTCACAGAGAGAGTGATTGGCATTGGAAGGGGCTGCCCAGGGAGGTGGTGGAGTCACTGTCTCTGGAGGTGTTGAAGAAGAGCCTGGCTGAGGCACTTAGTGCCATGGTCTGGTTGATTGGCTAGGGCTGGGTGCTAGGTTGAACTGGATGATCGTGGAGGTCTCTTCCAACCTGGTTGATTCTATGATTCTAAAGGAAGCTTACATTATGAGGCTTTGGACTGCACAGAAACCCCCTGCCCTGTGATGTTTGAAGAGTTCAGTTGATCTGTTTAGATTGCCTCATTTTTGAGTTGGATTGCACAGAAAACTCCCAATGGTGTTTAAAGAGTTCAGTTGAGATGCTGCCATTCAAAGTTCCTTTCTTCCCAGCTGCTCACCTTTCCACCCCCCCAACACAATTAATATTCTTTGCTGCAGGTAGCATCTTCTGCATATTCTAGCACCTTTTGCTCTCTGAACATAGTTCTTATCTAACTCTTGGTATGATAAGTCATACTGGTCAGAGTTAACCTTATTACTAGAGATGTACTGTTTAGATTGCATCATTTTTGAGGGATAGAGTTAAGGTAGCTTTTGTCTGAGGATGAGGCAGAGCAACATCCACCTTAACAGGCTGGCAATCTCCATCAGTTTTACCTTATTTTCTTGGAGCTGTAGGTTATAGATCAGTGACATAAATTTTATTAAAGGCTTCATCCTGCAAATCTTCATCATGGATGGTAGAGGTTATAGTCAGTTGTACTGGCCATGACAGTAAGTGCAACCTTTTATGCTAAGGATTTGCAGGGTCAAGCTGTGCTCTGTTTGCAGGAGTAACCAGTGCCTCTGGTTAGAAGACATGGAGGATCTGGCCCTTGCACTTAAGGAAAAATCTCTTAAGACCATATACAGCATTGAGTACATTTAGTTCCTCACGACTGCAGTGGAAGTTGAAGACACTCAGCACATCCTGGGATTTGGCCCAGAATAATTGTTTTCAAATGGGATTGCAATAGTTGATTTTATTTGTAAAACAACTGGAGTCCTGACTGAGAAGGCAAAACTGACATTGTTGTGGGCTTTTGTTCTCCCTCAGCAGAGAGCCTGAACAATTGTCCTTTGATTTATCCAGAAAGCTCAGTGCACAAGGGATCTGGACACTGCAGTCTGAGGTGGATTTGATTGTTTACACGCAAGTAGTGCCTGAGAAGCTGGTGAGAAAGGGCCCTTCTTAAAACCAACACTGCATCTTTGGCAGAACTGCTTTGCAGAACGTTTTGGGACCTCCTCATCACATTTCAACATCTTGCTCTGAGCTCACACATGGAGGTAGGTGTTGTGAAAATCTAGCACTAGAAATCTTCTTCTATTCTGACCTGAAACATCATCCTGAGGGAGATTGAATTTCCTTGCTCTCCATAGTAAGTTAAGTGCTGAGACCCCGACTCACATGCCATTTTCTTCACACTGAAATTTCAGCAGGAGCCAGCCTCTTTATAGCCCCGAAGCAACTGGGAAAGGCTTTCAAGTTTGGCCCATGATGTAGCTCAGCACCTCTGCAAGAGCTACACATATGTATCTAGCCATGAGAGTCAGAGAAACAATGCCCCATACTCTTCTCCTAGCATTCGCACTTGGTGACATTACACCAAGCCATTAGCAAACTCCGTAGTGCAGAATGACTGTTGAGACAGCAAGTAAATGCCAATTGCTTGTGTTCCACACTACCTTCCAAGTAAACCACCAGCTTCTTCCTACACCCTTTCTTCCCCCTCCTCCCCTCCATGATGCATTTCTGAATGTTTCTAGAACCCTTTCACACTCCTTTGGCAGCTGATCCTATCCCACCTTATCCATCATCATTGCTGCCTTGAGAGCCGATTCATTTATCTCTGTGCTTTAATGCTGTCACCTAGAGCTTTGGATACATAGACCAAATTTCTTGGATTTGGTCTTTCATGTGGCCTCTTCCCTGCTGGCATCTACTCAATCATCCCCTCTGCCAGCTGATCTTCTAAGCTCCTCATATGTCATACACTTCTCAACCACCTGGTGGTTGCACACACTATCTACTTTTAGATCTTTCTTTCCCCCTGCATTCCTTGTTTGCTATCATATAATGCAGAGTTCATTTTTTTGCATCTTTGCAAGGCTGCTTTTTCTTAATTGCAGACAAAGCACAGCAACTCAGGCAGATGATAGTTTTGTGCCCCTTCTTCCTTAAGTTCACAATACCTAGAAATCAGAAAATTATTTCTGATGCCTGTGAAATGCAGTTTTATTCTACACCTCCTTTTTCTTCTTATTTCTGCCTTGCTGCCTTGCCCCTAAACAAATTACTTGCACTTAAAACTAATGTGTGTAATTTTCTTCCCTGCCACCACTACCAGACCTCCTCTGCTAGCATACACCAAGATGTTACCTTGTTTTTCACATGTCACAAACTCTGACTTGGTTAGACGAGATGCTGCCATTCAAAGTTCCTTTCTTCCCTGCTGCTCACCTTTCCACCCCCCCAACACAATTAATATTCTTTGCTGCAGGTAGCATCTTCTGCATATTCTAGCACCTTTTGCTCTCTGAACATAATTCTTATCTAACTCTTGGTATGATAAGTCATACTGGCCAGAGTTAACCTTATTACTAGAGATGTACTGAGCAATCTTACCCGTCATGAGATACCAGGGATATTTCAGTAATGGGAAATCTGCTTCCCATACAAGATTGATTTTACTTATGACCTTTAGCTGGAATGATGCCTGTAAATTCTTATCTGCATTAATTTCTTGTTTTCTCTTGTCACATGCTGTCAGTGTATGTGTATCTTGCAGATAGGAACTAAGAGCTGGCCACATAATGGGACTTGAAGTTACTGCAATACATTCAACTTTATTGGAGTGAAGCATCTGGACTTCTGGACTGCCTTTAGCACAGGAATGTTAAGATACAAATCTTAATACTGACTTTTGTGGTACTTACAGACTGAGAACTATTTCAGTGCATCTAATCTGAGTTAATAAGTGACATGTGGCCACAGTACTCAGTTTGCTAAAAGCAGGGCTTGAAGAAACTACTAAAGATAAAAAAAGAACAATTAATTTTATAACATTATCTTCCAACATGCTCTTGGTGGCATCTCGGCCATGAAGAGTATTTGGGATTCTCTTTTCCCGCTCCTAGTAGATTTTATTGTCTTTGCTGATAAGTTTGAGTTCACACTGTAAAAATGAGGGGTGAATGAAGGTTGAATGTACCCCTCAAAGATGGATTGCAGCTTACACATTAAGGTATGCTTAGTAGAGAATTCAGTCTGGAGGTCCTGCGGCTATTGTTATGCAAAAGGATAGTCCCCTTTGACCTTAATATATGTGTGTGTGCATAGATGAGAGGACCCTTACTGTGTCTTACAGAATCTTTTCACCATTAACTAATTTTGGAGATCTTACATGGAAATCAGCTTCCTAGTGCTTCTTTATGTTTGCTCTGGACACTGGTACTTTCTTAAACCAACTGATGTAAACTTTTGCTCCTTCACAGACTGTATGTTGGCGTGTCTTGCTGTCTATAAATAGGAGATTAAGTGCATTACAGATCTTGTAGTAAACCAGACATCTCATATATTTATTGCTAAAATGATGACAAAGGAATCTTGCCATCAACAAAGAAACCATTCCCTTCCATCCTTTAAACTCCTTATTTTCTTACTTCTCTTTGCAATATTCAAGCTGCATTTGAATGTTCTGAATTTAGGTGTGGAATTAGGAGCAAATTAGTTCAAAGGAACTATCTGAATTAAATATTCTGGATCACTCTCCAGATGCTTACCAACAGTACTGTGCCTTCTTGGTTCAAGCGGTGTAACATTGGAGTCAGACTGCAGCTGCGTTAGTCAATTCCTGCTGTACTTGTGATGACTTAACACAAATTAAAGGGAGCATCACAGGTAAGGCAACCTCTGCCACAGCTCTCTTCTGTTTTCCTCACGAGATCTCTACCCAGTATCAGAAATGGTGAAACGTGGAAAATTAGGCTATGGTATGAAGAAGAAGGTGGTCTGATATATCAGGTAAGAAAGAAACATCTAAAGCCTCCAGTTCAGAGGTATTAGGAATTTCCCCAATGGATATCTTATTGCATAACTGTCTGTTATAAGGATTTTATATCTACTACTAGATGGACCATTGCTCTGATTTAGTATTGAAACTCCTCTCTTTCCTCTATCATTTTCTCTTAGGGATACTTCCCATCAAAGTCTGCAATGTCATTTGAGTTAATTCATTAATTTTCATTGGCTTCTTCACTGACTTAAGGTGGGTGCACTGACAAATCAATTAAAGTCTCTTACAAGAGTTAAGCATAATTCTGGGTCCCCAGTGAAGGATGCTTATTGGCTGATCCACCAACAAACAGCCACATGATGTTTAGGTTGAGGAGACGAAGCTGGCTATGTAGATTAGTCACCTTGGTTGCTTGTGCTGGTGAGTGCAGAAGCTTAGCTCCATTCTCCAGCTGATCCAGGTTGGTTTAAAAAGTATTCTGCGTATTCCTCCAGCACTCTGCAATGAATTTAGCTCCTGCTTTTCTGTTTATCCTATAATAAGGTCAATAGAAGAGTTTTCATTACCTCTTTCATTCTCTTATCTGCTTCATTTCTCTCTCCTAATTTCACCAGCTATATGAAATCTATTTTTCCTACTGGCTGACTTTTAATAGATTGAAGAATGAATATCACACACACATTTTGTCCTGGGAAACCTCTTTGGGCCCAGCCCAACCTTCCCAAACGACACCAAAAATGCATGACTTTGCCCTTGCATGTTTTCTTGTGTTTAGCTTGTGAAATGATGCACTGTATGTACACAACACAGACTCAGCGTGAGGCAGTAAGTAATACAGCAAAAGTACAGTGAAGGTCAACTACTGTCCTAAGTGTATTAATGGCAAAAGAAGGGCCAAGAACAACTTCCACTCCTTATTAGATGGAGAGGGGAATATAGTAACAAAGGACGAGGAAAAGGCAGAGGTGCTTAACACCTTTTTTGCCTCAATCTTTAATAGTGGGACAGGTTGTCTTCATGGACAACTGGCCTCCTGAGCTGGCAGATGGAGAAAGCCATGGTCTAGTTGATTGGATAGGGCTGGGTGATACGTTGGGCTGGATGATCTTGGAGGTCTCTTCCAACCTGGCAGATTCTGTGGTGATTCTAAGTTTGCCAGCTTTATGATTTCACCTTAATGAAGGGAAAGTTGAAATAGAAGCTGAATGAGAGGAGGTAGAGATTGGGGTGTGGAAGTGGAAGAAGGGAGTTTATTATGCCCAACAGATGAGAACACAGACACAGAATTGTTTAGGCTGGAAAAGACCTTTAAGATCAAGTCCAAATGTTAATCCACACTATGAAGTCTGTTACTAAACCGTGTTCCTCAGCACCTTGTTTACATGCTTTTTAAATATCTCCAGGGATGGTGATTCAAACAGATCCCTGGGCAGCCTGTTCCAGTACTTGACAAACCTTTCAGTGAAGAATTTATATCTAATATTCAACCTAACCCTCCACTGGTACAATTTGAAGTTATTTCCTCTTGTCCTCTCAGTTGCTGCTTGGGGGAAGAGACTGACTCCCATCCGGCTCCAACCTCCTTTCAGAGAATTGTAGGCAGTGAGAATGTGTCCCTTCAGCCTCCTTTTCTCCAGAGGAGAAATCACCATCTAAACCCAGCTCTCTGCATGCCAAAGGAGGAAGGGTGAACAGCATGAATTTTTTTATCTAGCATTTCTAAATGCCTGTCTTCTACCCTGAACTGTGTGGTCCTGTGCAGGCATTAACAGGTTTCTTCTGTGATATGTCTTTGATCATCAGGGATTGCTTTCTATCTTCTTTGGTAGCCAATTTCAGTTATTGCTTGTTTCTTGCCATGTTTCTCCTGGGTCTAGTCTTACTTCTTTGGAGTTTTAGGAAGAGCAAGAGAGGCCAGTACAAGCTTGTGTCAACTCCAGGTTTCCCTTTATCTCATGAACTCTCTTCCAGGTGCCTGAGTGTCCTGTGATACAGACAGATCTAGGACTTTGCAGCAGTGGAAACCAGCTTCTTAAACTTCTCAGAACATGGTGAGGGACTCAAGTCTTTTTAATGTCTCTAATCTACCCTCTCTTGCTGTCAATGGTGACCAGTCATAGGCGTCCTTTCATCAGACAGCCTGCATGTGATGTCATGAGAACACGCTGATTTGAGGTGTTGACCCTCAAAGCATAAATCTTATTGGTGTCACAGCACAACCATGAGTAAGGAGCTGAAGGGTAAGGCTCAGGTCATGTAGCCAGGTCATGTAGCCAGAGGCTATGAAGAAAGGTCTCACCCCTAGATACTATTTGCTTACCCAGCTACAGTAAAGCTATAGAAAACACAGGTGCATACTGAGGCAAAGCTCCCATGTTAAAATGTGATAATTATGCCTTAAGAGGTTACCTCTCATTGGCTGGCAAAGAGACAGGGTCCCCAAGTGTACCGTCAGAGGGCAATTTGGGAAAGCCTGGTGGGGAAGATTGCAGCACTCTTGGGAATTCTGTGCTGTTGTCAGCCAGGACAGAAGCTTTCACCTGCAGCCCAGTCTCCCCACTGCCTTGCCCCATTATTTGGAGCACAAATCCTGTCTTGGGGTTGAACTGTTCTGTTCGTTGAGCAAAGTCAGAGCAAGAGTAGCACCTGCATCATACCCTAAGGAAGCAGTGCAGTGAAAACAAGGCTTTAGCTGTTCTTGGACTGGTCTCAGTCAACAAAGGAAACTGAAACACTGAGGATTTCAGAATGTCTCAAAAACTTCAAGTACAGACAGCTCCAGTTTGAAAGTGAGCTCTAGAGACAGCTTGAGACCTACTGATATTCCTTGGTGTTAAGATAATATAACATGCAAGAGGTGATAGGACATCATATATCCTCTTCTCTTTCTTGCTGTGTTCTTCTTGGAGTCTCTAGCTTGTGCACTTGCAGTCCCTCAGCCTAAAGCTTTCTTATTCCTGGATTCCCAGAGAATCTGGCTGCATGTTCTCAATGCCATTTCAGCACCTTTTTCACTAGTCAGTACTTAGTGGAAGAAAGGAAAAAACCCAAAACAATAGGCAAAGAATTACTCTGAGCATTTTTTTTCCCGCCTCTCTGAATGTTTTAGGCTTTCTTCACACTGCTTTTGCTTAATCACTCCCGCCAGCTTCATTTGCAGCCTACAAGATGATGGTCAGATCCAATTTAACGCCTCTGGAAGACTCTTTGTTTTGTACAGTGCTGCTAGGAATTCCTTCTTACTATCACACAACCGGTTAGAGAGTTCATTTAGCAAAATGTAGAGGAGCTTGTGCAGGTTTTTTTTCTGCCATCAAATGTGTAATTCACAAAGGTGCAGGGCTGTGGCTGCCCAGGTGCTGCGGGCTCCATCCTCACCTCCAGTGCTGGGATTAATAGTTTGCTGCTCTTGCAGCAAAATTGTGGCTCTGGGCTTTGTTCTATTTTTACATCATCCTATATGCTGCTGTTCTCACTTTATTCTACATCCTGTTGCCATCCTCCTGCTCATCTGTCTCTGCCATCTTTAGACATCTTCCACTATCAGGTTGACACCACTGTAAATTCAGTGCCATCAAAGGGATTACTTTGGAGTTATGTCAGTAAGTAAAGACTTTAGGCCTTTGTTGTTTTCTCTTACACCCACGTTTCTTTTCTTGCCGTGTGCAATTGGAACTCCTCTCAAGTGCGGATCATCAAAATTCTTTGCCACCAAATGCCACTGTAAAGTCAGTAATGTCCTTATCACTCTCTTTTGGGGCATTCTTTTACCAAGTGTCAGTGCACTACGGTCTGGAGATGACCTGAGGAGGAGCCTGTCTGTGATCTGCCCCTCAAGCTGTAGTGCACCCTGACAGCACGCTGTGTAGCTGCCCTGTCCTAAAGGATGAAGCTATTTTGTTGGAGGTACCAAAGTAATACAGTGAGATCTGAGCTCTGTCAGCAGTGCTGTATGTTCCACATCACTGGATTTTGGGAGGGCGTGATACCAGCAGCTCTACTTACCATAGCTTACCATTTGGAAACAGTCAAACAATTTTAGGGGCCTCAACTTATGTTCAGGGCAATGTGGGCTGTTAGTAGCCCCTGTGTCATGGCATGCCAGAGTATTTTCACTCACAGGGTCCTAAATGATTTCTGAGATGGAACTTAAGGTGCATTTCCGAAAGCCCAGTGTGCCTTCCTGAGTCAGTGTCAAGCTTAGACTTGTATTACCTGAGCATTTCCACTGGATTAACAAAAATCACTTGATGGTGCATGTGACTCCAGGACTACATAGGAATTAATGTATGTGTAATTCCATAAGGATTACATAAAACAAGTGAGATTTCAAGTGTTTTCAGAACAAGGCTCAGGGGTGCCAGCCTGCAAAGTGTCTGGTTGCTGAGTGCTCTTCTGTGAACACAGGCTTCCACTAGGTGCCACTTGGTCCTGACTCTGGCTCTCAGACAGCTGAAGAAAATGGTGCCAGGCCCATGAAATTCAGAAAATCAGAGACAAGCCTCAGTCCTTTCTGTCGTTCTTGTCCTAGCATGTATGTGCCTCGTGTAAAACTTTGCTGAAACAATAAAACTGTTCCACTTACATAAATGCTTGATAAATCAGCAGCTCTTAAAGTGATATTTCCTTCTGCCCGCTATGAGTTTACGATGTAGTTTCATGAAGAAAAAATACAGAATATAAAATGGGAAAACTCTGTCTGAAGAAGGTCCAATCTGTCATCATCCAACACACTAAAATTTCCACCATCACAAAATTCACTGTCTAAAATCCTGACATTTTCTCTCCAACAGCAAACAAAGGAGAGCAATATGCACAAGAAGGCAGTAGGAAGCCCAAAGCTATTAGCATGTCATTGTCAAAGGCAGGAATAAAACCCACAAAAGCTAAAGGATTCTGGAATATAGCAGAAATCTCCAGACATGAGTCAGACTCTAAAAATGCCCAAATTCATTTAAAAAGCTCTTTGTCACAGTCCAAAAAACAACATTTTCAGTGTTTTTCCTTTTACTTTACATCCCGCTATTGCAAGCCCAGGGCTAATTATGACCTGAATGATATCTATTATTCCTGTGTCCTTCTAGAGCAGGCCGGATGTGTTCCAAATATGGCCACAAACATATTACAGTGTCCAGTAAAATCAAAAGAAGAAGATAATTCTGTTGTAAGGGTTAATGGCATTCACTCCCACTTGGTTTGACTCACTGGACAAAAGCTCCAGTGTGCCTATTCTAGGCAGCTGTGCTGAACAGTAAAGATTTGGAGTCCTTTGTAGGCTGGAGAAAAAAGGAAGTCTTTGTAAACTTTTTATTTAGTATATTCTACCAAACACCCATGTGTAACAGTTAAAACATTTGGAGTTGCAGCAGGCTAAGGAAAGTTTGCACAGATAAACAGAGTTATTCTAAATTTTGTGCCTACTAAGGTCTGAATCACAAAGTCTCATTGCATTTCATTTAAAATGTATGTGCAAGAACTCATTTTTCTTACCAGGGCCATTGTGTGCTTTGGGCTTTCTTTAATCATGTTAAAAATGTTCATACAAAGGAGCAAAATTCTGTGGGGGTTGAATCAGTACATGTTTACAGTAACCCCTCAGTGAGAGTGCTTCAGGAGAGCATTGTTTTAGTCCTGGTCCAAGTCTCTTTAATTCATTGATGTGGTTATTGGTTTATACTGACGAAGAGTCAGGCTCAAAGCCACTAATGCCCAAAGCCATTAAATGCCAAATCCATCTAGGCATCTTCTTTCCTTCTCTGCATATATACTTGTCAAACAGATTTAGCTTTTTGTAACATTTTCTCATCCTTTGTATGCTTCAGCATTTCATAGAATTATTCAGGGTTGGAAGGAACCACAAGGATCATCCAGTTCCAACCCCCCTGCCATGCCCAGGGACACCTTACCCTAGAGCAGGCTGCCCACAGCCTCATCCAGCCTGGCCTTAAACACCTCCAGGCATGGGGTCTCAACCACCTCCCTGGGCAACCCATTCCAGGCTCTCACCACTCTCATGCTGAAGAACTTCCTTCTCACCTCCAGTCTGAATCTCCCCACCTCCAGCTTTGCTCCATTCCTTCTAGTCCTGTCACTCCCTGAGAGCCTAAGAAGTCCCTCCCCAGCTTTTTTGTAGGCCCCCTTCAGATACTGTAAGGCCACAAAAAGGTCACCTCGAAGCCTCCTCTTCTGCAGCCCCAACTCTTTCGGTCTGTCCTCATAGCAGAGCTGCTTCAGACCTCTGATCATCGTCGTGGTCCTTCTCTGGACACTCTCCAGCATCTCCACATCTCTCTTGTAATAGGGGCTCCAGAACTGGATGCAGTACTCCAGGTGAGGTCTCAGCAGAGTGGAGTAGAGGAGGAGAATCACCTCTCTCAACCTGCTGACCACACTTCTCCTGATGCAGCCCAGGATCTGCTGGGCTGCAAGTGCACACTGCTGGCTTATGTTGAGCTTCTTGTCCACCAAATTTCCCTGTTATCCTGGCTAGGAAGACAGTGAAGTGCTTAAATAGGGGCAGCACAACAGAATGTCAAGGAATCTGGCTCCACAGGTTCCTCTTCAGGGCCAAGCCATATACAGGGGTTTATAATTCTCCCTGGAATTATTCAGGGTTTACTTCTCCATCATAGTCTAAAGGACCTATAGCCAAGACCACGGCCTTGTTAGATGAATATGGCTATTTCTGTCACCCAGACAACAGTCATGAAAGAATGAGAAAGACAGAAAGAGTTGGGGGGTGCTGTCAAAGGGCATTTCAGCTCAACCTTTACCTCTTTCTGCCATCTTACAGAACGTCTCTGCTCTAAACATATCCATCCGAGGCTGGCAGAGGCGACTGAGATGCTGTCAGGTGTTAAGGTAGCCTCTTCATTTCTCTCTAGTTACTCAGTAGTTCACAGCCCATTTTATGAGGTGTGGTATTGCTTCTATTGCAAATGTTTCCCTTTCCAGCAGCTGCCTGCTGTCCTGAGTAGCAGTTGGTGGCTTTTTCTGTCACGGGGCAGGCTGTGTTTCACTGGCATCTTGTGTTTATTTCCCAATTTTAAAAGTGTCCTCAGGAGCAAAGATGGCACAGAAGTGGTTTCCCCAGGGAAGAAAAGCAGTGAGATTACCTGTGTATTGGGCTGATGACCACCTGCTGAAGATCTTACTGGATTTTCAGCCAGTAAAATTCCTGTTACTTGAATGGCAATTTATTTCATAAGGACTTGCAACATTTTGTTCACCAGAAGAGAAATGTTGATGTAACACCTCATTGAGAGGTTTTTCAACTGGTTTTAACTGGGTGCCAAAATGTTTGCTAGGTTTTGAAGGAAACCTTTCACTAGGTATTAACTACTCTCCATCTTATTCCCTGCTTTCACTGATGCTTAGCTCTTGCCTTTTCCAGATATTTCAATCATTGTCACCATCATAAAATGGTTGGCGTTGGAAGGGATCTTAAAGATCATCTAGTTCTAGCTGCCCTGCCATGGGCAGGGACACCTCCTACTAGACCAGGCTGCTCAAGGCCCCACTCAGCCTGGCTTTGAACACTTAAGGCTTGGAGCACTTGCAGCTTCTCTGGGCAACCTGTTCCAGTGCCTCACCACCCTCATGGGGAAGAACTTCTTCCTAATGTCTCATCTAAGCCAAGCTTCTTCCATTTAGAAGCCATCATCCCTCATCCTCTTACTACAAGCCCTTGTATAAAGCCCCTTTTCAGCTCTCATGCAGCCCTCTTCAAATGCTGTAGAGGATAGGTGTATATATATAGTATAGGTATAGATTGAATCTTAGGAGAGGTCTAGGCTGGATATTAGGAGTAAGTGCTTCCCAGAGAGAGTGATTTGCTGTTGGAATGGGCTGCCCAGGGGGGTGGTGGAGTTGCTGTCCCTGGAGGTGTTAAAAAAAAGCCTGGATGAGGCACTAAGTGCCATGGTCTTGTTGATTGGCTTGGGCTGGGTGCTAGGTTGGACTGGATGAGCTTGGAGGTCTCTTCCAACCTGGTTGATTCTGTACTGAAAAGCTGCTCTAAGGTCTCCCCAGAGCTTTCTCTTTTCCAGAAGAGAATATATAATGTCATTCTATATAATGTCATTCTTCAGTGTGTTTATTAAGAGCCCAAAAGATGAAGGCACTTACTTAAAGACCATGTTAAAAGTATATGTAATGTTATTCCAGTTGCAATTATCTCAGAGGGAGGGTTGTGCTTCCTTTTCCAACTGATTTTGATGTACAGATTTGCCAAACTATTTGAAAGCTGCAGACACTTTAGCATTCATGACACTATTATTCACTGCCATAAATCTAGATCAGATATGTGCTGTCTGAATTGATAGTGGGTATTCTGTCTGAGAAAAATGGGTTCCCCTTTAACTTTTAGCAGTGACATTGCTTATGTTACATCACTTTTCGTGTTACTATGCATCATATTGGTCAAAGATGTCATTATTTATAGCACAGAGATTGTGTCACTATAATTAAGGTTGTGTTAGGGTTTATATTACCTTATAAAAGCTCTATTTTCAGGAGCTTGCAACTCCATTACCAAATTCATTTTGCCTGTGAAGCTTTCAGTTGGGGAGTGTAAGAAATGAAACATGCTCTTGTAATTCTAAGTGGCTGATGGCCTCTTGTCTTCCAGCTTGGTCCTTGCTGAGTGACTTCCAGTCACAGCCAGGTCTTGGTTGTTTTTACTTTAGTCTAACATGCACTGAGAGGTAAATAGGCTCTTGCTTCTATTTTCAAACCAGCAGACAACAGCAAAAAAAGCACAGGTACACTTGGTGAACCTGGAAATATTCATTCATATCCTTGGTATCCAATCCAAGTTGTCCAGTGCAGGTTTCTGAGCTGAGCTTAATCTCCAGGGCAGGGTGTGGGTGTTGAGAGCTTACCAACAAAGAGCAGGTTGCAGTGACAGAGCCTTAGGCTGGAAACACTTTGTGTCAGGGTCCTGTGCTGTAACCTTCCACCTCATCTGAGTGCTACCACAGTACAAATCCAGGGTGGAAGAAGGCATGTTGTTCTTCAAAATACTGAACATCATGGAATCATAGAATCAAACAGGTTGGAAGAAACCTCCAATATCATCCAGTCCAACCTAGCACCCAGCCCTAGCCAATCAACTAGACCATAGCACTAAGTGCCTCATCTAGTCTTCTCTTGAACACTTCCAGGGACAGCAAATCCACCACCTCCCTGGGAAGCCCATTCCAATGCCAGTCACTCTTTCTGGGAAGCCCATTCCAATGGGCATTCCCAGTCACTCTCTCTGGGAAGCACTTACTCCTAATATCCAGCCTAGACCTCCCCTGGCACAACTTGAGACTGTGTCCCCTTGTTCTATTGCTGGTTGCCTGGGAGAAGAGACCAACCCCACCTGGCTACAATCTCCCTTCAGGTAGTTGTAGACAGCAATGAGGTCACTCCTGAGCCTCCTCTTCTCCAGGCTGCACACCTCCAGCTCCCTCAACCTCTCCTCATAGGGCTTGTGTTCCAAACCCATACCAGATTCAAGTGGGTGCAGCTCTTCCATGACAATGAATTTCTTTGCCTTTTGCTCTTTGAATGTCTTATTGTAGGGCTACAGAAAGTTCTTTCTAAAGAACAGGACATAAACATTGACACTGGAAACGTCTTTGGACAGGCTCTTAGCTGGTGCAAGTCAATGCAAAGCTGAACTACAGAAACTCAAATATAAGTTAGGGAAAGCTGTGGGCTTACTATCTGATGGGGTTTTTTTTGGTAGTCAGGATGTAGCTACAGTTTATTTAGAGTAACCCTCAAGCCTGGAGTGATTCATCACAAAATGGACATAAAGTCACAAATGTGTTGACTGAAAAGCTCAGATATTTTCTTTACAGACTAAGTGTGGAGCCAATGTTTGAGTAATCCCTTTTATTGGACAAACTGTACACTATTGACAAAGCAGCTTTCTGGGTATAGGAATCCATTCCTAGAGCCAACCTCTTCCTGACCTGCTGGGGAGTTTTGTATATCCCTGAAGCACAACTGTCAATATTGCTGCATTAGTCCAATAAAAGGCATTACTTGAAACTTGACTCTAAATTTTGTCTCACTGGTAAAGGCAAGTAATTAAAAATATTGAGTTGTGTGAGGAGACCCAGCATGTATTGTGATGCACTAACAACCAAGTCCTTCCAGACAAGCTGCTCTATTGCTTCCAAGGTACATAGGGGATAAAAACAAGTAGGAAAATTTCAAAAGCCTCTAACAGCAGTCTGCTTGGGCCATGATCTAGTGGTCATAGAGGTCCTGGGTAGAAGGCTGGACTTGGTCTGTAGACTTGGTGATCTTAGAGGTCTTTGCCAACCTTAATGGTTCTCTGCTTCTGTTTTATAGTTCTATGATTTTGCATTTGAGATTAGCCAATCTGAATATGCAGATAAGCAGCAAGAGCAAAGAGTTCAACGTCCTTTCTCCTTCCAGGAACAAATAGGTCAGCTGACATTTTCAAGAAGGCTTTCTGGCAAAATCCTGGCTCACAAACTCATGCCACAGAGTGGCTAAGAAGCCTTCCCTCTGAATGTTTCAGAACTACTCACACCACAGGAGGCCACTCAATAGAAATAAAAATATCTGAGCACGTGGCCTCTAAATGTTGTGGACTCAGTTGTAAACAGCCAGAGTTAGTACTAAGCTAGAAACTACTCATAGAAACCACTATGGTATTGTGAGCTCTCCAGCACAGAGCCTCTCCCTTTGTTTCCTGGGTGTGTAATATCCCAAGCTGCTGTATCAGGAGCTGAAAGACCTGTATGCCACCCTTGTTTCTTATGGACACTTGTGAAGCTGGGAAAAAATCTGCTCTTCAGCAGAGAATTTTCACTTGAACCCCTTCCAGTTCATTAGAGCTGCCTAGTGCAGACTGAGTCATACACTCTGTGTTCCGCCTAAGCTGAGCTCTGGACTTTCATAGGAAGCCAGAGGAGCTTTTGCTTCCCATGAGCCCCAAATCTCTCCACAGCACTTTCAACCAATGTCCTGGGAGGCTGTGTAGTAGTTTTTTCTACAGTCCTCTTGGAAAGGCTGCTGAGCAATGCCTGGGATGAGCCATTCCACCACAGTATCCCTCCTTATGCTCTTATGTAGAGGGCTGCTACCATCACAGGATGCCCAGATGTACCAGTTTGACCTAGTAGGAGGATGAGAGGACTCAGGCATCCCTTTATATAGAGGATGTACACTCTGAGGGTCTTGTGCACACTGCCAGCAACCTGGCCTCACTGGAGGATGCAAATTTCCCACCGTGCCAGGATGCAGGAATCCTGACCTGGATCTGTGCTGAAAACTGGAAGCTGGAACTCCCTGAAACCAAACTCTCTGAAACCAGAACCTGGAAACTAAAAGTTGCCAGAGTTGGGAAAAGCTGGGTTTGATTAGGGCTTTACTGCTTAGTCCAGGTTTTTTCCAGCCTCCCAAAGAGAATTGCAGCCCGATTCCTGCCATTCTTGCTCCCTGTAGAGCTATACTTCTCTTTCTAATGGAAGCCCCAGCTGACAGGTTTTGGCACCCAGGTCATTACTGTTGACAGTGGCACAGGGAAGGGGGAGCAGCAGTGAGGAGCCTCAGCCTAAGTGCTCCACTGCAGGGGGTTGGTGATTAAAGTAGAACAAATTGTTTAGATTCACCCTCTAGTTTTATTATGTATGGCTTCATCTATTTTCTTCCTCCTTCTCCTTTTCTCCTAGAAGGTGAGGAAAGTCTGTGCAACTTTATTTTTTACTAGCTTTATTTACTTGGATGCTTCAGGATAGTAAGTTATGACAAATTCTCTCCAGTAGCTTTTGGCTTCCTTCTTCTTTCAGCTCTTTAGACCTTTGAACCGCTGCCATTACAGCTGCCTCTGAGCCTGTCATGTGGCTGCTGAATCGAGCTTTTGAGTATGTCTCTGCAATGCTCTCATTCCTAACTGTTGTACTTTTAACAGTATCATTGTTTTGAATGAAACAGCACTTCTGTGCCAAAAAATGAAGGTTATTTCTCCACAGTACATTCTGGGCAGGCAGGCATTCAGTCTGCCTGCTCTCCAAGCCAATCAAGAGCTCTGTGACCACATTAACACAGTATTGTACTGGGCTAAATAAACTGGATTTGCATTTGGGCAGAAGTTCTCTTGAAGCACTTGACTAATTCAGGGCAGAGTCAGAGGCAGCTTGTCTCTTCTGAAGCCATGCAGGATGGGTGCATTTTAACCAGTTGGATATAATTCAGTGGTGATGTTGTTATTTTTATAGTTGTCATTGTTATTACAAAAATACTTCTATATCATTAGAAAATAATTCTGCCCCACCACAAAATACTTCTATCCCATTAATGACTCTGACAGAATAAGCATCTTACTGAGGTGGGCACTGTGATCACAAAATACTTCTGTCCCATCACAAAATACTTCTGTCCCATTAGTGACTCTGGTAGAATAAGCATCTTACTGAGATGGGCACTGTGATTAGAAAATACTTCTGTCCCATCACAGAATACTTCTGTCCCATCAGTGACTCTGACAGAATAAGCATCTTACTGAGGTGGGCACTATGCTTTCACATCAATTGGGGAATGACAGTGTTAACAGATCTCAATCTTGCAGAGATTTAAACACATCTTTAACTCTATACAAAAAAAACCCAATCAACTGAGTGTGTATCTTAATCAAATGTGTGGCTGTTTCCTAGATAGCAACATTTAGAGCTTGCCAAGGTTGGTCTTTGTTTCAATAGGCTTATATGTAGGCTAGAATTTGAATTAATGCAATAGGAGCATTGGAGTCTGAATTAATGCAATAGGAGCATTGGAGTCTGAATTAATGCAATAGGAGCATTGGAGTCTGAATTAATGCAATAGGAGCATTGGAGTCTGAATTAATGCAATAGGAGCATTGGAGTCTGAATTAATGCAATAGGAGCATTGGAGTCTGAATTAATGCAATAGGAGCATTGGAGTCTGAATTAATGCAATAGGAGCATTGGAGTCTGAATTAATGCAATAGGAGCATTGGAGTCTGAATTAATGCAATAGGAGCATTATCTAGAGCAAAAAAGCACTCATAAAATATCATTGGGCTGCAAAACTGACAAACAAATTTTCTTGTTGTTTGAGTGTTTTTGTCATTATGACTACAGCAAATATCCCTGGCTAAAAAAAGGCAAAACTGTGTCTCGAGTGCAGTGAGTTAAATCCAGAGAGCCTGCTGCAGGCAGCTAGCAGTGGGACAGATTGCAGAGAGAGAGCTGGGGGGAAAACAATTACTACCTGATGTTTTCTACAAGTGCCACTCTAGAGATGAATACGATAGCCTACTAGACTTTTGCTTTTTTCTTCTCTTTGAAGTGGGAGCATTAAATTAAAAGCAAAGTGACAGAGCACCCAGCACTCGAGCTGGAGAACACATGATGAGTTTTAAAATCATGTTGAGGAAAAAGACAACAGAGAATAGAAGAGGCTTTGTGTCATGGTAGGCTTCGTTTTCAAGCAAAACTAAACATCCAAATATTAGAATGCAAGCACAAAACCTCATTGTCAGTAAAACTAATTAGTGTTCTGCTTGCAAAACTAAACATCCAAATATTAGAATGCAAGCACAAAACCTCATTGTCAGTAAAACTAATTAGTGTTCTGCTGCTTAATGCAAAAGCCTACATGATGTCTTGACCTTTTTTTACACATTGTGTCTGAGGTTGTGCAATAAAACAGAGGGAAGCACAGAATGCCTCCAGTTAGCCTCAGAGGTTTTCTTCCTTATGGAGTTCAATCGATGACAACAATACAGGCTATGTATAGAGCCCTTCTTTAAAGCTCTACTATTTCTTAGAGCTTGAGCCAGTTGAATTAAAGCAGTCATGCTGGCAAATAGTTTTCACTAGAATGGTTGCCATTCCATTTGCATGGAATTTTGAGTTTTTAGCAGTATACACATAACAAAGATTGAAAGAGCTTGGAGAAGTGATTGCTGAATTGCTCTTCCTTCCTTGAGGTTTTATGCAACTAGTCAACAGACAGTCCTTTTGGAAATTGGTAGCCAAATCTCTTTCATATTGGCCAGATATTGCAGAGCTACATTGCTACAGGGTAGTGCAGTACCTTCTCAGATAGTAAAAGGAGCTAAAAGAAAAAAAACACCTGAGAATTTAGGAAACCGTTTGCTGCATCCTCCTCTTTAAAGCAAAACTTGAAGTCAGTCAGAAGTCACTCTTAAAGCAAAACAAAGAGCCTGTGTCAGAGTCCTCAGCTTCCACTCAAAGCCATTATTGGATATGCAGATCCCTCAGCTCTGGATATTTCCACTAAAAGCACTCAGAAAGAGTTAAGTAAGCTTAGGTTCCAATTGCCATTAATACTTGGGTTTGACCTGAAAAAGCCTCTCTTGAAACTGGTGGTAAAATTCCCAAGCAAGTGCAAAACAGCTATTACTCCAACACCATTTACCCCAAAAAATGCCACTCAGTGTATGAAACACAAAAGAAGGAAATGTGAATTGACTAAAAGCAATGCCTAAAAGTGATTTTGAAAGAAAGGACAGAGGGAAGGCAAAGAAAATATGAAAATTACTTAGTTTTACTCATAAGCTTGCAGAGAGATTGGAAACCTTTTATAGAACTGAGAATGTGTTTCTTGTACTAATACAAAATTTGTTCCAAGGTTTTTACTAGTACAGGAAAGCAAAAATGTTCTACAGAGACCAACTTTTCAAAATGGAGCTCCTAAATTGCCCAGTTATTTGAGTAAGACACCTTAGAAAAACTGTCAGCAAGACTGTAAGTCAGTCTGGTAAAGGCAGAGGAATTTCTCTTAGCTTGGGCTGCTGAAACACTGAAGCTAATCTGGTTGCTGAAGGTGCATCTCTGTGCCTGATGGAAAGGTGAGGTAGCCTATTGTGTAACTGGTAAAGATACAACAAATCATGGTCTGGTCACAATCCAGGAGGAGTTTTGCATTTCATCATTCACACTTAGCTGCTAGGTGTTGCTGGAATCAGGTTGTCCCTGGGTACCATTTCTAGTGGACAGAGTGAAAGGTTAGCTGGGGAAGGAGGAAGCAGGTCTCAGTGTTTGGTGTTAAGTGCTCAGTGTGTTTGTGAGTGAAGTGCACAGCATATTCTCTAAGTATAATTTGGTAGCAGTTGTGATGCTTCATTATACAAACTCCAGGAGTTCAATTTTGAAGCATAAATACTTCACTCTGGTGTCTGAATCCTTTAGCAAGGTACTCCAGTTGCTCTCACACTCTTAATGGGGGGAAAGTACCAGAGGTGGTACTGTGGTACCAGAAGAGGCTTGTAGAGCAGTTAGAATTGAGGGACCATGGTATGAGTTGCAAAGCAGAGTCTCCAAATGCCAGCTTCCCCCACTCACAGATACTTCCCAGCTTCCCAAGAATCTGTCTACCACGGTTTGGAGCACAAAACAGAATTACATCAAGATAGTAAAGGAACATGTGGGGAAAGATATGGATACAGACAGAACACTAAGTGGGAGATGAAGAAGTGCTTTTGTGTGCCTGCCTAGGAAAAATCCTGCTGGTCAATCACCAGAATTAGATTTACTAATCCTAGCCTGAGTGAAGTATTCATTCTCCTCACCCCTTTGCTATAGTTGTTCCTAAACCATTTTGTTTAGAGTTCCCTTGCCTGTCAGGATCTGATCATATAGAGGTGGGGTTCAGATGCCAAACCAAAGCATCCAGATTTGAGCAGAGAGCTAGAGCTGTTGTGTTATTGACTGACAAACACAAGCACGGGCTTTTCCTTTCTCAGAATTAACCTCCCAAGTCATACAGCCTGAATCTGACCCCCACAGGGGTACTGTTTTCAGTTCTGTGATGTGATGGGTGGAAATCAAACATTCGCTGATTACAAAGGTACTATAAGCTGTGCCAAACCCCTTTTTTGTTGTCTGGAGAGTTATAACAATCCTTTTCTGGCAGTTAGTTTTAAGATCATTAAATGATCCTCATTTGCAATATATTTGCAGAAGATTACAGCCCATCTAAATTGACCCTGAAGGAAGACTTATTTCATTAATGGGCTGTCCTGTGCTAATGCATAAAGCTAGAAAAATATATCTATTAAATTGTTAATGTGTAAATGATGTTTCTGGCTTTCTTCTTAATTACAAAGCAAAATGAGCCTGAAGTGCACTCCGTCTAGGAAAAAATGATCAATCGAATTCATCTTCCAAGAGAAAACTTTTTCAGCCAGTTCCAAAATTCCAGCTATTCTTAGCTAAAGTTGGAGCCTTATTGTGTTGTTCAGAAACACAATAAAATGTGCCAACACAATTTATTCTCTCCCTAGATTCCAATGAGCAGAGCTCTTTCACATCGGTTTAGTTTACTCTCTATCTGTTAAGTTTCTGAGGCAAAAGCTAATGCAAAAACTGGATGAGCAGGGCTTTAGAAATGAATAATGCCAGGAGATTATGGCTTGATAGGGTGTATGTAGAATATTAATACAGCCCAGAGAAACAGATTTACGTTACATAGGGATTTGCAGTGTTCTCTCTGCACAGAACCACCTCACTATGCTCTGACTATCATCACAATCTGATTCCCTGGCAAAAACCACCCTACCCTTATTAAGGTGAAGGTAAGGCTGTAAATACACATCAATAATTTCAATGAGGGAAGGAAGGGAATGGAAGAGTGCTGTTTGGAGAGCCTAGTGAATGGCAGGAAATTAATTCCAAGTTAGGATTACACTTACAACACCCAAACAAGGGAAAATGTGGAAATGAGAGAAAGCACTGAAGGCAGTCTCCTGTCACTCTGAGCACCCCAGGGTCTGCCAGGGAGATATGCTTTCAATGACAAGTATCCTAGCTAGCTGACATGTTTAATCTAAGATATGTCTGGTTTGGCCACAGCCCTTGATGGTCAGACCTTTTAAATCCTGCAGACTTTGGCATTTCACTTTTGGCTGATGACATTTTAAACTGTGTCCAGTTTACACAGCAGAGTGACTGTATTGTAATGAGGGCTTTCAAATGTCTACGGATGCAAGGAATCACAGAACCACAGAATCACAGAATGTGAGAGGCTGGAAGTGACCCCGAAAGAGGTCCAACCCCCCTGCCAGAGCAGGATCACCTAAGAAAATGGCAGTAAAGTTTTCCAGTGTGTGTCCAGAAAGGAGCTGATTCCACCTGCTGTAGATTTGGAAGATATTCCTGTAGGTGACCATTGCACGATAAAGGAAAGACTGATCCCATGTAAAAATATCTGCTGTGCCTATCTAAATCAGGAAGCCTCATTTAGACTGGCAACCTACTGTTGATATGTTCAAGCTGGAGTCATTTAGCCTGGAGAAGAGAAGGCTCAGGGGTGATCTCATTACTGTCTACAGCTACCTGAAGGGAGGCTGTAGCCAGGTGGAGATTGGTCTTCTCTCCCAGGCAATCAGAAAGAAGAGCAAGGGGACACAGTCTCAAGTTGTGCTGTGGGAGGTATAGGCTGGATGTTAAGAGGGAGTTCTCAGAGAGAGTGATTGGCATTGGAGCCATTGGGCATCCCAGGGAGGTGGTGGAGTCGCAGTCCCTGAAGATGTTCAAGAAAAAACTGGATGAGGCACTTAGTGCCATGGTCTAAGTTGATTGGACAGGGCAGGGTGCTAGGTTGGACTGGATGATCTTGGAGGTCTCTTCCAACCTGGTTGATTCTATGAATATCAAGTGAAGAGTGTGATCCTTCCTTTCCAGGTGACAGCTGGTCTTCTGCTCCTGTCATCTTACAGACTAGATCTGTAGGGAAGTGTTCCTTTTTCTGGCACATAAGTTTCCCTTCTTCTAGCTCAGTTCTTTCCCTTCCTCAATAAGGTGTTTCCTCATTGTGTTTCTTCCTTACAAGCTCATCGGATCTGCCAAGGATTTTCTGTTGCCACCACGAACATACACTGGACAACAGTAACAGGCATAACACTGGATAATACCTACCTCTTCTTTTTTCATACTGTGTTTATAGAATCACAGAGCCTTTTTGGTTGGAAGAGACCTTTAAGATCATGGAGTTCAACTGTCAATCCGGCGCAGTCAAATCCACCAGTAAACCATGTCCCTTGCACCACATCCACGTGGCTTTTCAGTCCCTCCAGGGATGGGGACTCGACCGCTGCCCTCGGCAGCCTGTTCCAGGGCCCTTTCAGGGAAGAAACATTTTCTCATGCCTAACCTAAACCTCTTCTAGTGCAACTTGAGGCAATTTCCTTTTGTCTTTTCACTTGTTACTTAGCAGAAGAGACCAACATCACCTGCCTCCAACCTCCTTTCAGGGAGCGGTAGAGAGCCAGAAGGTCTCCTCAGAGCCTCCTTTTCTCCAGTTGTGGCACTGCAAGGCAACTGCATGACTTGACCCTTGAAGAGACAAAGTTGAGTGTGTGTTTTGTGGACAAATATGTCTCAGGATCACTTCTTCAGCTCTGTTTTATGTTAGCGAGTGAATGAGTGTGACTCAGCTACGTGTTGATATCTGTGTTGGGCTGCAGTTCAGCACTCACTGAACACGGTGTGTAGTGGGAATGCTGCTGTGGGTGTGGTAGACTTGTGCTGCCCTTTCTAAACCTCATCTTGCCTTGTGGGCAATGCCTGCTGGAGCTGCATCCTTGGGAATATTAGGGATTTGTGGGTTATAGATCTGCTAGGCTTTAATCCTTTCCATAAAAGCAGATACTTGAAGAATTCCTTCCTTCACTTGAGTCTTTATGTGGAGTTCAGCACATTTACAATTTAATTATAACCCAAACCCAAAGTTCCATCAGTTTAGAGAGCAAAATCTACTCCTACTTTGAATTCAAGCCTCCAGAAGTCTCTGTTTTATTTCCAATTTATTCCCACTTACTATTGCTCCCATTACACTTAATGAATTTGATATTTAATACTTTATTCACACATTTTATTTTTGCACCAATTACAGGGAAGACAGACACATTGTTCTTGTAGTTTCCTGCAATCTTCAGGGCATTTTTTGTCCCTGGCCTTTTTTATCTCTTTAAAAATAACAATCATCTTGGTATTTAAAGAGAGTAACAGCAGAGGCAACACTCTCTTCATATTTGGCATATAGTGAAACGAACCTTTTCACTTCAAAACTAAAGGTGGTGAGAGAACATCTTCAGTTTATGCCCTTGAGGGGTCAAATGAAGTCCTTCTGAAACCGAAGAAGTCCTCCTCTAACCGTGCCAGCGGAAATGAAAATTACACCACTCATACTAACCAGTGTACCTCCAAAGGGGCTGAAGGTATTAGAAGACTCTAAACAGATGCCTCTGAACTTAAAATACACTTAATTCCAAAGGCTTCTCTTGTAATTGATTTAGCCAGCACAGAACCTATGAAGAGAATGCGGGGCAGAGCCCAGCGTTACTCAGCATCCAGCGACTTCAAGGAGCACAAAGATGAGTAATTTAATTTCCCCAAACCCCTCCTTTCCCACTCATTTTTCACATCGGTTTCCATCAGGACCGTACTGGCAAACGTCAAGGAAAACATTCTCCAATTTATAGCTTAATCTGCTGCAAGAAAAATATCCATCTGCTATAAAAGGAAAGTACACACATAAGCCACATCAAAAGGATATCACTCATACTTTAGTTTCAGTTTTTATTCACATTAACTGGGGCTGGTGGTATGTAAGTCTGTAAACAGCCTATGGAGCAAGTGAGGCTTACTACTGACTGTTTTAGTAACACATATCTGAGCCCACGGTTTTAACATGCCTCGTGTGAACGCAGCTTGTATTTCATTAAGAACTACCAAATCTCAGCTGTTAGGTGAGAGTTGACAGCTGTGTTTTTCTCCCATTAACTAATAGGCGAGGGCCAGCGGTGCAGAGGGAAGTGCTGAACTTTCCTGAGCTACTGTTGCAAGTTGGTTTGCAGTCCTGGGGCTTTGGAAGAGGGATCGGCACTACGAAATTGAGTCGAGGCTGCTGCTTCTGCCTTTCTCCATGTGGTTTTTGGTCTCAGAGTGTCATATCAGGCAAATCCCATCTCCCTCAGCTTGACCTCCTCTCAGATGAAGTTTGGCACAGTCTCCTTGTGGCTTTGTGGTGCTTGTGCGTAAAAGCTCTTGTGACAGAAGTAAGGATGCAGATTGAGCTTGCCATTTGTAACATAGAATCATAGAATAAGTTTGTTTGGAAAAGACCTTTGAGATCAAGCCCAACGGTTTCTAACTTTATCAAGGCTGGTGCTAAACCACATCCCTGCTGTCTACAACTATCTGAGGAGAGGCTGAGGGAGCTGGGGCTGTTTAGCCTGGAGAAGAGGAGGCTCAGGGGTGACCTCATTGCTGTCTACTACTACCTGAAGGGAGGTTGGAGCCAGGTGGGGGTCAGTCTCTTCTGCCAGGCAAGCCGCAACAGAACTAGGGGCCACAGTGTCAAGTTGTGCCAGGGGAGGTCTAGGCTGGATGTTAGGAGGAAGTTCTTGCCAGAGAGAATGATTGGCATGGGCTGCCCAGGGAGGTGATGGAGTCACTGTCCCTGGAGGTGTTCAAGAATAGGCTGGAGGAGACACTTAGTGCCATGGTCTGGTGGATTGGCTAGGGCTGGGTGCTAGGTTGGACTGGTTGAGCTTGGAGGTCTCTTCCAACCTGATTCTCACAGGAAAAAATTGTTCATTAGAGGTTTCCAAAAGTGAAGCAGTGTGAGTTTATTCCCTAGCAGGACTAGTTTACAAGGTCTTGCAGTGATAGAATGAGAGAGAATGGATTGAAGCTTGAGGAGGAAAAGTTTAGACTGGAGCTTAGGAAGAAATTCTTTCCAGTGAGCCCAACACCCACCTATCTCCAGCCTCCTTTCAGGGAGCTGTAGAGAGTAATGAAGTCTCCCCTCAGCCTCCTTTTCCCCAGGCTGAACAGCCTCAGTTGCCTCAGCTGCTCCTCACAAAACTTATTCTGTAGACCCTTCACCAGCTTAATTTTTTTTCAGTGAAAACACAGGTTATTAAAAAAAACCCTTGAAGCATACTTTTGGGATGAAATAGGGTAAGAGATAATTACAGGAGGCTTTGAGGTGATGTTCTTACCCTAGCATAGCTAGCTGTGGTTATTTCTCTCCCACAATCTGAGGTCAACCTGTACAAGTTACCCCAGGAGAAAACCTCCTGGGTTTTTCCTCTGCTTATCTTATACCATCAGGAGAGCCATCAATGCAAAGCTGCAGTGAAAGACTGTTTTGCAGTGAAGACATAACTTTAGACAGCCATGTAATTTCCTTTTCATGTTGGTGCCTGACAAGAGACAATATGTTATAGTTCCAGGAATGGAACAGGGGGAAGAAGGCAAAGTCCAATAGCTTTATTTTGAAGTCTGTCCAACCCTGCTTTGTTTTTCAAATAGCTTTTGGAGTCAGCCTGGTACTGTGCTCAAGAACTGATACTGGGTTTGCTATCAGTTAAGTGACTGCTCTGGGGTGTTGCAAGATATCTGGTCTGATTTCCTGGAGGATTATGATTAATAAATGCTTGTGCCCAAAAGCAGTTAAACACTTGTGCTTTGCCTTCCTTAGAATCTCATATTTAAGATGTATTATGCCAAATTCTTTGCTGCTTGTAGACTCTCTCTGGCTTCAGTGATGGGTTTCCCACAGCTGCTGATAGCAGATGGATCTGTTGTAGTCCAGTCAGTTGTATTCAAGTCACTGAAAGAGCATAATAGGCTTCATTTGATCTTCTTAAAGAAATCATTTGAAGACAGCCTTTTGAAATGGCCTCTTGTGTTTGTTTAGGGACAAAGACCTCACCCTAGGTACTGTGTCCAGCTCTGGAGCCCTTCATATAGGAAGAACACGGGCCTGATGGGTGACTGGAGGGCTTGAGCACCTCTGCTACAAGGACAGGCTGAGGGACCTGGGATTGTTCAGCCCAGAGAAGGCTCCAGGGATACCTAATAGCAGCATTCCAGTACCTGAAGTGCCCTACAAGAAGGCTGCAAAGGGACTGTGTGCAAAATCCTGCAGTGATACTGGAACAGGTTTCCAGGGGGGGTAGTTGAGGCCTCATAGAATCAGCCAGGTTGGAGGAGACCTCCAAGCTCATCCAGTCCAACCTATCACCCAGCCCTGTCCAATCAACTAGACCATGGCCAAGTGCCTCAGCCAGTTTTTTCTTGAATACCTCCAGGGACAGCGACTCCACCACCTCCCTGGGCAGCCCATTCCAATGCTAATTGAGTGACTCCTCTGGCATAACTTGAGACTGTTTTGCTCCTTTGTATTTATTTTGAGGGACAAATATTTGAGGGAAGCCTTAGAAAATCTCTACAGGTGCTCAGCTGCCCTTGTGGCTTTGGGATACCATGGTGATTGATAAGTAATGACAGGAAAATTCCCTTGTAGGGTCTCCACCTGAGGATTATTCCCTTCTCTCTGTTTCACAGGTGAAATTGTTCTTTCCGATGTCAGAGATTTCCAAAGCTCATTAGGTAACCCAGCATCCCATCTCCTCCCCAAATTAAGACTTAACTCTGTTCAGATGTTTAAGGTCACAGTCTCTGCGCTGCACTTTTGCCACCTTTGCAGGTGTTTGAGTACAGCAAGCAGCCTAAACATGATCCATGAGCCAGCAGTACATCAGAGCATCCAGATTCTACCTCACTGTAGCCAGAAATAGGAAATAAACCCTGCAATCCCACTGTTTTCATTGTATTATTACAACAGAACAACTGTGAAATATGGAAGTGCTTGATGCCTTTAGTAATATTATGAGGAGTATTACCACTCTCTGGATCTCTAGTAAATCCTGCAGAGCTCCAAATCATTGAGTTTTAAAGGAATCTCTCATAATCACACCAAAATTCAATCTAAGGCTTGTGGAATCAGATTGGAATGTGTGCATCTAGATGGGTGTGCATGTAAAGCTTTAATATTTTATCCTTAATATGCATATCATAGTGTGTGAGAGGGAATGTTCTCTCCTGAGCGAGGCAATTTCCTCCAGATGAGAACAGGATTTTTTACTGTATCGGCGTCCATGTGATAAATCATCTGCTGCTGCTGCTGCTGCTCTCTGGAAATTAGCAGATGAGAGAGCATGCCACAGTGAAAGGCACAATATTGGGAAGTTAAATTTATTGATAAACATGGTCTTGCTTATTATTTTAGTTTTCCTAACCAGATATTTTGCAGGGAAGTATACATCTTGTGTTTACTTCTGTTTGTTAATGCTTTGATAAATCAGACATTTTTAGTATTCTATCAATGGCAAAAGTCTAATTGCCTTCTTGTATTCTGATTTATTTCTTTCCTTACTTTCTTTGCATCTGCAGCCCAACAAATGAGTCTCCAAAGAGGTATCTGTTATGATACAGTGTCAGTGAAATTAATCCTGATCAATTTTAAAGTTCACATTTTTATTTGATGACTTTCCTGGGAATCACTAAAACTGAGATTGACTCGGTCTCTTTTTGTTGCTTAAATATTGTTGTTTGAGAAGGCTGCATACAGCAGCAGAAGCCTTCTTATGACTCTAATAGATCTGTGTCTGTGGAAGCAATAAGCAAGACAGGCAATGACTAATTAATAGATGCCAAATCTGCTCTTTGCTGGTACCAGTGAAAGGTTCCCAGTAAGGATCTGATGGTGAAGAGCGTTGCTTCCCCGAGAGTGCCTTACCTGGGTGAAGGGTTGATGTATAGCCTGAGGTCCCTGTATGTGAGTAATGTAGGAAGATAAATACATATGGTCTTCTAAAATCTGTTCCAAAAGCCAGGCTCTCTGTTTCAGTCAGGATTTCAGCCCTGCAGTCTTGTGTGCACATATTAGCTCTGAGAGAAATTGGAGGTTTGAGTTACTAAGGGGAAACAGAGATGGGTTAATGCCTCATCATTTTTCCCTCTCCTCTCTGGTTGTTTTTGTTTGGTTTTTGTTTGTTTGTTGTTTTTTTTTTTTTAAATCAGCAAATAGTTTGTTTCTCAGTTTACAAATGCTTTCACATCAACCTGAAAGAGCCACCTAGATTAGTGCTAGAACCACTTAATGTTAGTACCGCCTAGATTAGTGCTGGAACCACTTAGATTAGTTAGTACCACCTAGATTAGTGTTGGAACCACTTAGCGTTAGTACCACCTAGATTAATGCTAGAACCACTTAGATTAGTGTTAGTACCACCTAGATTAATGCTAGAACCACTTAGATTAGTGTTAGTACCACCTAGATTAGTGCTAGAGTCACTCAGTGTTAGCACCACCTAGATTAATGCTAGTACCACTTAGTATCACCTAGATTAGTGCTAGAACCACTTAGTGTTAGAACCGTCTATATTAGTGTTAGAACCACTTAGCATTAGTACCACCTAGATTAGTGCTAGAACCACTTAGATTAGTGTTAGTACCACCTAGATGAGTGCTAAAATCACTTAGTGTTAGTACCACCTAGATTAGTGCTGGAACCACTTAGATTAGTGTTAGTACCATGTAGATTAGTGCTAGAATCACTTAGTGTTAGTACCACCTAGATTAGTGCTGGAACCACTTAGATTAGTGTTAGTACCACCTAAGTTACTGCTAAAATCACTTAGTGTTAGTACCACCTAGATTAGTGCTAGAACCACTTAGATTAGTGTTAGAACCACTTAGTGTTAGTAGATTAGTGCTGGAACCACTTAGATTAGTGTTAGTACCACCTGGATCAGTGTTAGTAACACTTAGATGAGTGTTAGAACCACTTAGATTAGTGTTAGTAAATGCTTCTATTCAAGAAGTGTGTGTGTGTACACATACCCATACATATCTACCTTGTCTTTAGGTTGAGTCTGGGGTGACATTATGCATTCATTTATGGATTTGATTTATCAGCAGAATGTGGGTTTTTTCCCCCCAGGTACTGCTGGTAGGTGATGCTTTTGACCCAATGGAAACAAAAGACTCAGTGTTTTGGTTTTGTGCTTCTCTCCCTTTCTAAATCGAAGAAGATGGAAGCGTACAAGAGTTATTGCTATCAAAAGGAAATAATTATCCTGGCTGAAGTGCACAACAAATCACATCTTAAGCTGCCCTCCCCACCCTACCCCTACTTTGCCAAAGTTTAAATAGCATAAGCAGTATTGGGGAGGAAACCAGATTTTTTTTCCTTTCTTTTTTCTTTATTGTTAATGTCAAACAAACATTTATTTCAGGTGCAAAGCCTCGGGATATGTTAGTGAAAACAGTGGCACTGCTGTTCTATTGCTTACTGCCCACTAAGTGGGTGGGAAAAGGGTACTGTGACCCTTTTACCCTTCCCACCAGTCTCCCTAACAGCTTTGGCCTTCGGGTCAGCTCAATTTCCCCTCCACTGAGTGGCCATTACTGCACGAGGCTGTGATAAATGCTTTTTGGAAGGGCCGGCGGTGCCGGCAGCGAGCGCCAGGCGAGTCGGTAGCCTGCACCAGACAGACTGAGGCAAGAGACAGATAGACTAACATGCCTGCACGCTGAGTGCCTGTTACCTAGCAACCTGCCCGAGATCGCCAAAAAATGAATAGACCCACAAACAAAAATGAAAAGGAGATAAAAAAGAGTAAAAGTCTATGGGGCTCAAAGGTTAATATTCCTCTATCTAATAACTTAGTTTCAGAAAATTGCATTTTAACCTTTTCGAAGCATTCAGGAGAGAGATTTTCTTGAAATTAAATTAGATCACATTTGTATGAAGCAGGGTGTGGGGGGAGAGAAATTAAATGCAGAATTTATTATTTTTCCACCTTCCTGCTCAGTATTTTTTGCAATTCCTTGTATTTTCTGTTGACTACCATCCCTCCACTCCCCTTCCTGATTGCACCTAGCTAGCAGCTTAGTGTAGAAGTATTGATGGCTCCAGAGGGCCGCCCAGTGTGAAGCACCATAGAATCATCCAAGCACCATGATATCACTTTGTAGTTTTGGTGAATTTTCTCTTAAGGAAACAAAAAAATCTTCTTTGGTGTGGAATAATTAGACCTCGTAACTCCTCTGTAGGCCATCTTGCACCTCTCAGAAGGAATCATGAGTGACACACTGAAAGTCACAAAGCAAAGACCTGGCAGAAGAAGGAATGAGACCTGAGATATGCAGTTTCTGGCTTGAAAGTCTCAGTCTTTCCTGGGACATTCCCATTCTTGCCATGCACCAACATCATAGAACCAACCAGGCTGGAAGAGGCCTCCAAGATCATCCAGTCCAACCTAGCACCTAGCCCTGTCCAGTCAACTAGACCATGGCACTAAGTGCCTCATCCAATCTTTTCTTGACCACCTCCAGGGACGGTGACTCCACCACCTCCCTGGGCAGCCCATTCCAATGCCAATCACTCTCTCTGGGAACAACTTCTTCCTAACATCTAGCCTAGACCTCCCCTGGCACAACTTTAGACTGTATCCCCTCGTTCTGTTGCTGGTTGCCTGGGAGAAGAGACCAACCCCACCTGGCTACAGCCTCCCTTCAGGTAGCTGTAGACCCCAGACTTGCTGTTTATGAGGTGCCTCGCTTCCTCTGATAGCATCCAGCCTCTGCCCCAGCTAGAGACGGTCACAAAGCTGGAACACAAATGGAACAGGCTGGAAACGGAGAAGCCTGTGGTAGAGTAAGATTGTACTCCCAGGAGTGCCTCCTTTAGTAAATAGTTTTGCCTGTTCTGATCTGTTTTCACTTCAAAAAGCAAACCTCTTTCAGATAAAGTAACTTGTGGTGAGGAGCTGCAGTCCGTTTGTGTTAACTTTGTTTCTGATGTAAGCATCTTGCCTTCCAGCTCCACAGGGGACCATTATAAATTCCCCTTTTATTACATAAGCCCTATTTAAACCTCTGGATCCAAATTCCTGGCCAAGCTACCGTGGTGTAAATCTGGAGTAACCTCACGTGTTCCTGGGGGGTTATTTTGGGTCTGCAGCAGCATACTGGGGGCAGGATCCAGCCCCTGAATTCCTTAGCTGCCAAGGAAATCCGGGTAAAGCAATTGTTCTATTTGTGTCATGGCTGTTATATTTAACTTCACAACAGAATGCCTTTAAACTTTACTGCCATCTTTAAACCAATGAGCTGTATGGTTAACTAATTTTCCTGTGCACTGTGTAATACAGGATCGATAATGCTGTTTCCTCACATAATATATCTGCTCTCTTTCACTCACTCTCTTCATATATATGGTATAATTACAAACACTGAAATTTATGAAGCATGTAAACCCGTGTTTTAAATACAGGAGATCACTACTGTTGGAATGGTTGCTATTATTTAACATTTTCCAATCAACATCTCCCACTGGAGACAGGGAAGCTGTGAGTCTGTAGCATTAGTCTGTGGCTGATGAAATGGCCTCACACAGGGTGTTCTGCTGCCTGAATCTCAGCAACCCCTCTGCTGAACAGCCCAGTACCTCCTCAGGTGGTGGAAAAGTATCTTCCAATATCTGAAGGGGGCCTAAAAAAAAGCTGGGGGGGGACTTTTTAGGCTATCAGGGAGTGACAGGACTAGGGGGAACAGAGCAAGGCTGGAGGTTGGGAGATTCAGACTGGATGTGAGGAGGGAGTTCTTCAGCATGAGAGTGGTGAGAGGCTGGAATGGGTTGCCCAGGGAGGTGGTTGAGGCCCCATGCCTGGAGGTGTTTAAGGCCAGGCTGGATGAGACTGTGGCCAGCCTGATCTAGGGTAGGGTGTCCCTGCCCATGGCAGGGGGGTTGGAACTAGATGATCCTTGTGGGTGGAACTGGCTGATCCTTGTGGTCCCTTCTAACCCTGACTGATTCTATGATTCTGTGATTCTAAGAGTGGTAGGAGCCACTGCAGGTTTTCATGGTGGCAAAAAAAGTGAAGCTTCAGCAGTAGGTTTTGAAACCCTCACACTCCTGGAACAGAAACCAGGAGTCACACCCAGGTTTTCCTTCATTTAAGGGGAAAAAAAGATTAGTTTGCTGTATCATAAAGGCCATTGTTGAAAATGGCACTACCCTAATATCTTATTATTAGCTTCAGAAGGGGCAATCAGATACTTTATTGGAGCTGTTTCCCTATTTCTTTCTCTGCCATGATACAGATAGTAATGAAAGGGCTCAAGCTAATTAAAAGACAATAATTTCATGAAGGGGTGGTGATGATGATGAGGCAATAAACTGTGAGAACAAAGCTTGAGGGGTTTTAATGACTCATCAAGCCCTTGATGGGAATTTAGCCTTGCAATCACTATCCATTTATAATGCTCAGTGATATACCTTCCTTAAGAACAGGAAAAACACACTGCTGATGGTGTCTGTCACATATTGGTATCCAGTGCTGAGTGGCCCTTGTGCTTGCAGTGTCCCCAGCTACTTCCAGGCTGCAGTGCTCAGAGTGCTCTATATATTGTAAGTTAATTTATGGTGCTTTGCACTCTTGCTGTGTCAGAGCCTCGAGACACAGCAGTGACAATGTTACATCAGCTGTATCTGGATGTGACTTAAGACTGATAAAAGGATGAGGAGTCAGATCAGTGGTAAGCAGATGATTATGGGTGTGAAGGGGATTGTGCTGTACACATACAGAACACCAGTCTGCTAGGATAAAGCTGATGGGACCTTTGGTGAGCTCTACTGCAGGATGTGGTTAAAGGGCAAAGAGGTTGAGTAGATTAAATTCATTCAGATAGTAGGTTCCTTGAGGAAAAGGTTCCATCTTCCTCCCTTATGTAGTATTGCCCCCAGCCACGTGTTGGGGTATGGGACTCGGGGCTATGCCAGGTTCTTATACATGCTGCAGCTTCAGTGTGAGCTTTGCAGGTCCAAAAGGTAGGGATTCTGCTCAGGTTGGAGCTAAAATGTGTGTACCTGTTCAGGGTGAAATGAAAGCAGGAGGAGAGGAAGGCAAAAAAGGTCAGTGCCAGTAGTTTCTATCTTATTTTTCCTAAGTGAGATGGTCCCAAATGTCTGAACAAAAAACAGCTGAGGAATTGCTGAAGAAAAAACCACATTTACAGATTGTTTTTCCTTTTGCAAGTTCTGTTTGAGTCTTCCTTCACTCCTGAAATCCCTGATGCCTCAAAGACACATTTGTGCAAGGGAAGGAGTATTTCTTTGACCTTGCCATCTCGAAACGGAAAACACAACAACATGTATATTAAGAAAGAAGAAAAGGAATCTGTCCCTAACCACTAAACACACATCTTTCCCTGGAGAAATGACCAGAGGACAGCTAACACATACTTCATGTGCCAGTGGAGGCACCCAGATACTAGTGATTAATAGAATGGAATAGGTTACGTTAGTGTCTCCAGCAAATCCACCCAACTGTAATTAACAACTGCTTTTTCTGACACCAGCCTTCTCCCATCTCTCTTTCCTCTGTTCTCTCTTGGGTTTGCCTCTCTCTTACTCCTTTTATTTTTTTTTTTTTGTTCTCTCTCTGTTGCCTCAACTCCTAGTTCACCACCTACACCTAATGATCAACTATTTCCCACTTCCAAGCTCCTACCAGCTCTCTTATTTTTGTGTGTGTTTTTCCCTCCACCATTCCCTGTCCTTCTCTTCTCCCCATTCTGTCATTTCATCACCTTCTCCTTTAGTATTTCACCTTGAAGGGCAAGTTTATTTCTCTGTAATTTTTATAGGCATGAGACATATCTATACTGTGTATTTTGATAGGCAGTGAGAGACTTAAGTCTTTCTGGAATTGTGTTGCACCTTGCACCATATATCATGGCCCTTTAATGCCTTAGAGTCCTCTGATATTGACCCAGGGTCTGCTAGCCTACTTGGGTCAATTTTATTTACCATTCTCTCCACTGGCTTTCTCAGCAAGCACTGAAGGCAGCCTGGCACTGGGTTTGCATCACTGTCTTGGCTGTTAGCCCCTGGGAGATGCTGAGTTCTAGAGAAGGATGAATCTAGGGCAGAGTATTATAATAAAGAGATCTCCTAAGAGTAATTCAGGGACGTTAGGTCCTGCACCTGGGTCAGCGCAATCCCAAGCACAGATCCAGGCTGAGTGGGGAATGGCTGAGAGCAGCCCTAAGGAAAAATACCTGGGGGTCTGGGGTGATGAAAAGCTGAACGTGAGCCTGCAGTGTGCACATGCAGCCCACAGCAACTGTGTGCTGGGCTGCAGCAAGAGCAGTGTGGCCAGCAGGGCAAGGGAGGCGATTCTCTCCCTTTACTCTGCTCTCCTCAGACCCCACCTGGAGTACTGTGTGCAGTTCTGGAGGCCCTAACACAAGAAGGACATGGAACTGTTAGAATGAGTCCAGAGGAGGGCCACAAAGATGCTCAGAGGGCTGCAGCAGCTTTGCTATGAGGACAGGCTATAGGAGTTGGGGCTCTTCAGCCTGGAGAGGAGAAGGCTTTGAGGAGACCTTAGAGTGGCCTTCTAGTATCTGAAGGGTCCTACAGGAAGGCTGGGGAGGGACTACTGACAAGGTCTTGTACTGACAGGACGAGGAGTAATGGGTTTAAACTGGCAGAGGGGAGATTGCAACTAGATGTTAAGAAGAAGTTCTTTGCAGTGAGAGTGGTGAGACACTGGCAGAGGTTGCCCAGGGAGGTTGTGGCTGCTCTGTCCCAGGAGGTGTTCAAGGCCAGGTTGGATGAGGCCTTGAGCAACCTGTTCTAGTGGGAGGTGTCCCTGCCTATGACGGGGAGTTGGAGCTGGATGATCCTTGAGGTCTCTTCCAACCTAAACCATTCTATGAGGCTATGATTCTATGACATTTTGGATGATTGCCATTAGGAAAGTTTTCTGAAGGGAGCCTTCCTTACCCATCATGTCAGATGTGGAGGAAGTGGTAGAACTGCTGTGGAAAGCCATAACAGCATAACATTTGCTTTCTGCTCTGAAAAGGAGCTTCTCAAATCTAAAACCTATTTTGCTATGCAAAACATACTTCCAGTCCTGATGTCTGCTTTATGTTCATTTTTCATTTCTAATACTATTAAACAGAAAGGATCCAAGCTGCCCACAGACTGGAAGAGCTGGAACGGTCCAGTACAGGTTGTGAAGCTCAGCTGCGTGTCTGTGTATGCGCAGTGCCGCAGCTCAAATGACAGCGCGTTGCAAATGGCAAATGAATTTGCTCCACGTGTCTGAATTTGGAAAGCAGAGCTACCTAAGCTCCGTGCAGCAAGCCTGATTTCCTAAGTCAAGCTCTTTAAATAGTTGTCCTTATTAAATTGGTGCAATCCCCTGTGCAAATGGAACAATGCCTGCCACACAAACCCAGACTAAATTAATGTTCATCCTTGATTGTTCCATTCAAGTACATTCTCGTGTGTTACAAGGGGACAAAAGCACACAGAAAACGACTCCAAGTGAGTAATTCTGCCTCTCATTATCATTCATAATTTGCCTTTGCTGTAATTCACACCCCTTCAAAAAAAAAAAAAAAAAAAAAAAAGGCAACATATTAGTTAGAGCTTTTAATTAAACCCCCAGCACCTGCAGGTGAGAAAACACAGATGGATTCGCTCCTCCATGGAAACACTGGGTTACATGTGAACTGGCCAGAGAGCCAAGGAGAGAAGAGGTGTTAGAATAACACTTAGCTCCTCACAGTGACTCTATTCATTCCTACAGAAACAAACATACCTTGAGTGTGTGTACACAGCTTGCTCCACAGCTTAACCCTTTGGCTCTCACTTTGTCAGCTCTAACACATCACCCCCAGCAGAGACAGGTTTGGTTCTCACAACGGCACTGAGAAACGGTGGGTTAGGTGTCAGCTGTGGATTCCTAATCTTGCCAAAAAGGAGATTTTAATATGATTCTTAAATTTACTTCTCTGTTAGGTCTCTGACTGGATTTTCCCTCTTCTCCCCCTGCTCTTCTAGAACCATGAAGCAAATTAAAATTAAAAACTTGCTAATCCCTTTCTGAACACTCAAAAGTAACATAGAGCAGGAGGTGTTAAAGATGCTCACTGCTATGTGCTCCTGTACCTCTACCTGTATAAAACCATCCCTGTTTGCATTTCTGCACCTCTCAGAGAAATCAATCCTGATCACCAGCATCACTCTGGAGAAGAGGAGGCTCCCAGGTGACCTTCTTGTGGCCTTCCAGCACCTGAAGGGGGCCTACATAAAAGCTGGAGAGGGACTTTTGAGGCTACCAGGGAGTGACAGGACTAGGGGGAATGGAGCAAAGCTGGATGTGAGGAGGAAGTTGTTCAGCATGAGAGTGGTGAGAGCCTGGAATGGGTTGCCCAGGGAGGTGGCTGAGGCCCTCTGCCTGGAGGTGTTTAAGGCCAGGCTGGATGAGGCTGTGGCCAGCCTGATCTAGGGTAGGGTGTCCCTGCCCATGGCAGGGGACTTGGAACTAGATGATCCTTATGGTCCTTTCCAACCCTGACTGATTCCATGATTCTGTGACTCTCCCAGGCCTTGAACTTTCCTCACCTCCTGGTATCTGATGGAGTTTCACTTGAGATGACAGAGAAGCATCAAAGCATGCTGGTCTTTAAAGTTACTTCACATTATTACTTTATTTGGATGAATGCTCCTTGCTTGTTTATCTGAGATAAATTGAATTAATGATGTGATTTTAAAGCAACGAAATGCTCATCTAAGTATATAGAGTCAACAGAAAATGTCTTTGTCAGTAACTTTATGATAAAAACAAAACATATTTTTATTCAGCTGTGATAAATTTCATAGCTGATGATTCTCTCTCTGACTATTCCATTGTATCTCTGTGTTTATGGAGAACAGGTAATAGTTGCTTTTGAACTACTTGCTGCTGAAAGCCCCAAGTTTACGTGTGGAAACCCAGTCCCTCATTTAGTCTGTAACTCTCAGCTCTAATCTAAACTCTTTCTCTTAGGCAAATGAGGGATTCAAAACATTTACAGCAACTGTATAGGTAGACTTTAGATTTGCTACATAACAAAAGGCTAATGGAAAGCAAATTTGTACTACACTAAGACAACTTCTCCATTTCCATCTACTCTTGTATCTCATAAGTTATGTTTGAATTAAAACTCACATATTTTTATAGTCATTTTTAATGTAGAAATGATGAAAAACTGATAGTGTTACTACTGCTGCAAAAGACAAGTTCGTGGTGTGATGTATGCTTTAAGGCTTAGGAGGAAGAAGAGATGGGGAGGAAGGAGGTTAGTCCTGATGGATCAAAGAACGGGTGGCTCCAAGTGAGGCACAGAAACATCTGTGGTTTATGTGTCTGGGCAGAGCTACAATGCCAAACTAGGTCTGAAAAGCTGAGTTTTACCTTTAGTATTTAAATATTCTGAAAGACTGATCAAGAATGAGTGAGTTTGAGGAATTGGGCCAACAAAAAAATAACACTATCTGCCAGGGTCTAGGATTAATTAAAGTGTTTGGAGTCATAGAATGGAATTGTGGAATCACCTGACTGAAAAAGACCTTAAATTTGTTGAGTTCAGCCATAATCTAATACCTCCCTGCACACAGCTCTTAGCCCCTCTCCCTATGCTCCTCATCCAAACGTCTTTTAAACCCCCACTGCTTCTTTCCTCTTAAGGTTCAGGGCTTCAGATCATCCCCTGATGGTGGAAGGCCACATGTGTTCTTTGAAAGAAGAATTTCGCTCTCTTAAGAAGCTGAGCATTAGGTGACAACAGAATGATCACAGATCTTTGATCCAGGAGTTAAATTCATGGATTTATTGATTCATAGAATTGTTTCATCTAGAAAAGACCTCTAAGGTCATCAAGTCTAACCATCAACCTGAGGCCATTAAACCATGTCCCAGAATGCCATGCCCACAGGCTTCTTCAACATCTTCAGGGCCAGTGACTCCTACCACCTCCCTGGGCAACCCATTGCAATTCCATCCCTCTACAATCTCTTTGGATTCTGTCCTGAACTTCTACCTTAACAACAGTTTCCCACTCTGGGCCTCAAACTGAAGAGTCCCTCATATTCATCAGAGCAAATAGGAAGGTAATCATGTGAAGGAGGTTGGATGCTTCAGCTAAGGTAGTGTGGTTACAGTGCATGACACACCTGAGGCTGTGACTGCCTCTGTGACATTTGGGTTATAACATCACTTGTTCATGTGAGAGTGTCTCACAGGGGAATTCATGGGCACTGGCCCAAATGACTCAAAAATGGTCTGGTCTGACTTTGGCCTAAAGCTTCAGTAGGCTTTGCTGAAGGCTCAAGCTTATCATAGATTTTAGTGCTACTATTAGTAAAGCTTGCTTTACAATCTGTACAAGTTTTGATTTGACCTCTATATGGAAGTATGAGAGATATGTGGAGGTGTGAAATCTTGTGCTCATCTTAGGATAAATATGTAAACAAACAACCCTGAGGAGACACTTTTAAACTTCACTTTATCTAGTAACGAGTAGAAGAACAAGGATCATGGCACTCTGGAATAGGTTGCAGATGTCTCCTCCCTAGGGGTGTCCAGGTTGGATGAGGGCTCGAGTAGTCAAGTCTAGTTGTGAGGTGTCCCTCTCCATGTCTTGTCCTTTCCAACCTGAGCCATTCTATGATTCTGTGAACACTGTGCATCCAAACGTGTCCTGAGCTGCATCAAGAACAGCATGGCCAGCAGGGCAAGGGAGGGGATTCTCCCCTTTTACTTTGCTTAAGTCAGACCCCACCTGGAGTCCTGTGTGCAGTTCTGGAGGCCCTAACACAAGAAGGACATGGAACTGTTGGAGCGAGTCCAAAGGAGGGCCACAAAGATGCTCAGAGGGCTGCAGCAGCTCTGCTATGAGGACAGGCTACAAGAACTGGGGCTCTTCAGCCTGGAGAAGAGAAGGCTTTGAGGAGACCTTAGAGTGGCCTTCCAGTATCTGAAGGGGGCCTACAGGAAGGCTGGGGAGGAACTATTGACAAGGTCTTGTAATGACAGGATGAGGAGTAATGGGTTTAAACTGGCAGAGGGGAGATTCAGAGTAGATGTTAAAAAGAAGTTCTTTGCAGTGAGGGTGGTGAGACACTGGCAGAGGTTGCCCAGGGAGGTTGTGGCTGCTTCCTCCCTGGAGGTGTTCAAAGCCAGA
>WAAF01013589.1:0-22351 GCA_013400475.1 Tricholaema leucomelas
CTTTGAGATTCCTTCCAATGTAAACCATTCTGTGATTACTGGGGATTTAAGGTCCTGCCCCTTGTAATGTGTGCTTTAGTCATCACCTCTCCTGTAAAGCAAAAGGCTCTGTCTCCAGGCAGTGCCAGCAACAGAGCTAAGAGCTCTGGTGTCATAGAATCATAGAATCAACCTGGTTGGAAGACACCTCCAAGATCATCCAGTCCAACCTATCACCCAGTCCTATCCAATCATCTAGACCATGGAATTAAGTACTTCATCCAGTCTTTTCTTGAACACCTCCAGGGACGGCAACTCAACCACCTCCCTGGACAGTCCTAGTGATAGGACTGGAGAGAATGGAATCAAGCTAGAAATGGGGAGATTCAGACTGGATGTTAGGAAGAAGTTGTTCATCATGAGGATGGTGAGAGCCTGGAAAGGGTTGCCCAGGGATGTGGTGGAAGCCTCATGCCTGGAGTGTTTAAGGCCAGACTGGATGAAGCTCTGATCTAGTGTAAGGTGTCCCTGCCCATGGCAGAGGGGTCAGAACTAGATGATCCTTCTGATGCCTTCCAACCCTGACTCATTCTATGATGGCATGAAGGTTTCTACTGCACTTACTCTCCTTTGGTAGGAGCTGGGATACTGTGCAAGACAAAAAGCCTTCTGCAGCACCTCTGCTCTGCAGACAGGAGTTTTCAATGGGTGTAAATTGATAGCTGGTGAGAACCATGAGGGACAGGTGATGTTGCAGGTGATGAGGACCACAGGCTGCCTTGTGCATGGTGTGATATGGAGGTCGACAGTGTCCTCAACATGGAAATGTTCACATGGAGCAAATGAAGTCAGGTTGGAGCTGCAGCTTCTCTAGGAGCAGGCAGCAGCCAGCAGGAAGTGTTGGTGACAAGGTGAGAAGCCTAACAGCACCCACTCTGCCTGAAACACATGGGAATAGGTTTTCCACGCTGGCCAGGAAGGAGACAAAGCATCTTAGCAGTTTTGGCAGTGCTGGGTTAATGGTTGGGCTCCATGATCTTAAAGGGCTTTTCCAACCCCAACAATTCTGTGGTTCTATAATTAAATTACAGCAGGGGGAGTTCCTACTGGAAATGGGTGACAGCTTGCCAGCAGCAGAGGAGAGGAGTCTGGTGACATTTCCAGCTAAATATTTGGTTAGTCCTTAAAGGTCATTAAGGGAAAGATGGAGGCTGGCGCTGGTCCTGGTTTGCAGTTGCCCTCGGTTTTGGAAGGGGGTTTGGGCAGCTCTGCCTTCTGGCATTTGGCCACTAGATGCCCCTGTACATTGCAGGCAGGACGTGGCCACTGCCAGCCCCTTGTCCAACACCGGCACAGTGGCTGGGAGCCATTTAGCATCTCCATCACCTTCTCATCATTCTTTGGGCTCTTCGTGTCCCAGTATAAACGCTCTGTGAGAGTCAAGTTCTGCTGAGAGCCCACCTGTCCTAACGGGAGCAACACGGACTGCAAAACGAGCTGGCACTCCAGACGAGGAGGTAAATTTTCTGCACCCCTTAGACCTTTGCCTCTTATGCCCAGGTTCACTGCCTGCTTACATTTCACTATAAACACATTTCAGTATCTGAAGGAAACCTACAACAGGGACTCAAGTGTCAGTAGTTTGGGCCAATCTCTTCTCAGTGGTCAGCAGCAATAAGCCAAGGAGCAACAGATACAAACTGGAACAGAGAAGATTTCACCTCAGCATGAGGAAAAACTTCTTTCAGTGAGGGTGAGAGAATCACACAGAAGCACAGAATTAACAGAATTCCACAGGTTGGAAATGACCTTTGAGATCATCGAGTCCAACCTACCACCTAACACCTTCTAATTAACTAACCCATGCAACTAAGTGCCTCATCCAGTCTCCTTTAAAACATCTCCAGGGATGGGGACTCCACCACCTCCCTGGGCAGCCCATTCCAATGCCAATCACTCTTGCTGTGAAGAACTTCTTCCTAATATCCAGCCTGAACCTGCCCTGGTGCAGCCTGAGACTGCAACCTCTTGATCTGTCACTGGGTGCCAGGGAGAAGAGACCAACCCCATCTGCCTACAGCTTCCCTTCAGGTGGTTATAGGTCTCCCCTGAGTCTCCTGTTTTCCAGGCTGAGAGAGCCCTGGAGCAGGCAACTCAGAGATGTTGTGGAGTCTCCTCTGGAGACTTTCAAAACCCACCTAGAGGAATTCCTGTGAGAACTACCCTAGGGAATCCTGTTTTGGCAGAGGGGCTGGACTGGATGGTCTCTGGAGGTCCCTTCCAAACTCTAAGGTTCTGTGATTCTGTGGCTCTTCAGAAGGGCATCTACCATCAGGACAGGGAGCAATGATTTGAAACTGGAGAAGGTTTGAATTAGTCATAAAGTGGTTTAGAATGGAATGGACCTTAAAGATCATCTAGCTCAAATCCCATCTCCCATGGGCAGGAACACTTTCCACTAGACCAGATTCCTCAAGGACAGATTGGACATCAGGAGGAAGTTCTTGACAATGAGAGTGGTGAAATACTGGAACAGGTTGCCCAGGGATGTGGTTGAGGCCCTGTCCCTGGAGACATTCAAGATGAGATTTGATGCTACCCTGGGCAGCCTGATGTAGTTGAAGGTGTCCCTGCAGCCTGTAGGGGGATTGGGCAAGATGACCTTTGAGGGTCCCTTCCAGCCCAAAGCAATCTTCAATCCAAGCAGTTTCTTGAAGAGGACAATGTTAGCCCTCCTGAAGTCAAAGGCTGCAATCCTACGTATTGCTTTGTGCCTGCTGCCCACGATCCTGATCTCTACCTTCTCATGATCACTACTGCTAAGGCTGCCCCCAACCCTAATGTCCTCCACCAGTCCCTCTTTGTTTGTCAGTACTAGATGCAGAAGCTCCTTGTTGGCTTTCAACCTCAGTCTGTGACTCTGTGATGGAGAATTTTAGACTCTGTTATCTCAGTAGCTTTTCTTCAGCAACGTCTGGAGCTCAGGAAAAGCAGGCTTGGTCCTCCTGGGCTTTTTCCTATCACCTGACAAAGTGCATGCATGGCCTCAACGTTCACTGCAGAATTAATCACCCCTGACAGCCCAAGCACAGCCTTGTGTGAGAGGACAGAGTGCCAGCAAGGCCACCAGCTCCTGCCAGCCCTCCCCCAGCCTCAGCCACCTGAACTCATTCCTTGCAAACATTCATTTTTTCGGTGTGTCCCCTGGGCAGAAGTTCATTTTTCAGTGTGATTGGCAGGGCCAAGTGACAGAAATGCTTTTCTTGGGCAACAGGCAGGAGAGAAAGGAAGCCTTTGTCAGCATGGGGCTGCCACTCTTTCTGGGTGACACCTTTCTTCCAGACCTGCCAGCCTGCCTGAAAATGGCAGTGATTTGTTCTATAACTCCTCGTGGACATGCCTCTGCTCCCAGTAGGTAGGTCTATTTATAACTGGAGTTTATAACTCTAGGTTAGCCCCCATTTGCACACAACCAGTGCCATTAGACTGAGAAAAGATTGCAGCAAGAGCTGAGGAGTGTTTTTATGATCTTCTCTTTGTTTAGCTCAAAATTTAACAGTCTGAGTGCAACAGTGGTAATATTTCTCCTGCAGTCATGGAGTACCTGAGTCTGCATCCGGCAAAAGCAGCCACAAGCCCCAGCATCCCTCTGCATCACCTCTGTCCTCTCAACTTGCATCTCCAAAGAACCACTGCATTGAATCCAGTGTGTCCAAACATCTAAAATGAAAGCCATAAGCATCACTTCTTCTACAAGCATGACCTTGGATGGTAGCCTTGTAGGGACCTTAAAGATCACAGGCTCACAGAATATCAGGGGTTAGAAGGGACCCAAAGAGATCATCAAGTCTAACCTCCCTGCCAGAACAGAACCATACAACCTAGCTCAGGTCACACAGGAACACATCCAGACAGACCTGGAAAGGCTCCAGAGAAGGAGACTCCACAACCTCTCTGGGCAGCCTGTGCCACTGCTCTGGGACCCTTCCAGTCAAGAAGTTCCCCCTTGTGTTGAGCTGGAACCTCCTGTGCTGCAGCTTCCATCCATTGCTGCTTGTCCTATCCCAGAGAGCAGTGAGCAGACCCTATCCCCCTACTCCTGACCTCCAACCCTCAGATAGTTACAGACATTGATTAAATCTCCTCTCAGTCTTCTCTTCTCCAGACAAAACAGCCCCAGGTCCCTCAGCATCTCCTCATCAGGCAGTGCTCCAGTCCCCTCATCATCTTTGTTGCCCTCCACTGGACTTTCTCCATCAGATCCCTGTCCCTCTTCAACTGAGGAGCCCAAAACTGAAGGCAGTACTCTGGATGAGATCTCAACAGGGCAGAGTAGAGGGGGTGGAGAATCTTCCTTGCTCTGCTGGAAAGACTTTGCTTAATGCCTCCCAGGACCCCACTGGTCTTCTTGGCCACCAGGGCATATTGCTGTGCCATGGATGTTCTCCTCCAGCACTCTCAGGTCCCTCTCCACAGGGCTGCTCTCCAGCAGTCACCTCCCAGCCTGTACTGGTGCAGTTTATTGTTCCTCCCCAGGTGAAGGACTCTGCACTTGTCCTTGTTTAACCTCATTTGGTTGCTCTGTGCCCAGCTCTGTCTGTCCAGGTCTCAACTAGATGGCTGCACAGCCTGCAGCTGTATCAGCCAAGCCTCCCAGTTTGGTGTCATCAACTAACTTGCTGAGCAGACTCTGTCCCCTCATCAATATCATCAATCATGAAGATGTTGAACAGCACCAGATCCAGCACTGGGTCATCTAGGTCCAACTCTGCTGCCATAGACAGGGACACCTCCCACTAGAACAGGTCTCATTCAGCCTGGCCTTGATCACCTCCAGGGATGGGGCATCCACAGCCTCCCTGGGCAACCTGTGCCAGTGTCTCACCACCCTCACTGGAAAGAATTTCTTTCTAATCTCCAGTCTAAACCTGCCCTCCTCAAGCTTCAATCCATTCCCTCATCCTATCACTACATGCCCTTGTAGGAATGCCCTGCCAAGCTTTCTTGTTCAAGTGGGCTGGGTTTACTGAGCAGACATGGAGGAACTTGTGCAGGTGTTGGCTTTGGAGTGGTCAACCTAACTGTCTCTCTTAGCCACCAGGAATGGCCAGATGTGGCAGGCTCCTCAAGTGTAAAGGCTCAGCTCATGTTTCTTGTGTTCAACTCCAAATTATGAGGATTTAGTTGTGGAGAGGCTGCTGCTGGTCTCTTCTCACAGGTAGCTGGAGACAGAACAAGGGGGAATGGCCTCAAGCTGAGGCTGGAGACATTTATATGGGACATTAGGAAAAAGTTTTTCATGAAGAGAATGGTCAGGGACTGGAATGAGCTGCCCGGGGAGATGCTGGAGTCACCAACCCTGGCTGTGTTTAAGGGTAGTTTGGATGTGGTGCTTAGGGCTATGGTTTAAGGTGAATCCTGTAGAGTAGGGTTCTAGATTGGATTTGGTGCTCCTGAGGGGCTTTGCCAACCTGCATGGTGCTGTGATTCAGTGTGATTCTGTGCCCCTAGTAGAGTACGATAAGGCTGAGTGAGAAGCATGACAGAAGCGAGGTCTCAAGTGCACGATCCATTTCTTGAGATGAATTTTCCCTGAAATAAAACCTTCTACAAGTTAAAATGGAACCTCTCTTACTTTCTGAGCAACATCAATAAAAAATGAGTCCCAGGAAAAACATCTTCCGAGTTCTCTCCCTGTAAGCGTCCTCCCTTCAAGCATGCCTTCCTTGTTTAAATGCCTGCTAAACCCACCTCCCTCCTTTCCTTCATCATATTCCCAGTCCCTTTCCATCTCCAGAAATAAATCTGAATGTCTCTTGAACTCATTTATACTGCTCGATTGCCTTCCCCAGCCTAACTCGTTCCATATGGCCGTTGCTCTTTGCATGGAGCAGTTCTGCCTGGGTTCCCTCATTTACTTCCAAGATTCTTAATTTTATGAACAATTTCCTAACAATCAGATCAATTAGAATGTGGAAAAGTCCTCCAAGGGAAGCTGTAGGATCCCTGTCACTTAGAGAATGCAAATTTGGGCCAGACAAAGCAATTGCGCTTTTCCTCGGCGCAACAATGCCCTTGGAGGGGCTGATCTAATAAAGCAGAGATTTTCCATCCTTGCATTCCTGGGGCCTGATCCTCCTCCCAGTGACACCAGTGGCTTACTGGGGAAGAAGCTGGGTTCCCTCTGCTCGTCACACTAGGGCCCTGCTCTTTTCCACACGATGTGAAATCACTTTGGGTTATTTAGGCTTCTTTGCCCAATTACTGCTTTGCCGCTGCCTCGCTGCTTTCTCTCCCACCCCCACCCCCCCTATTTACTCTGAGTAATGCCTGACACATGCTTATTTCATGCTTCATACCGACATATTTCAACGAAAGGCAAACAGAAAGGATGAAACCAATCCAGTTTTAATGGATCAAATACCATCCTACTAAAAACCACAATTTTCAAATCAAGGGGTTTTATTGAAGCAGACTCTGTCAGCGCAGAGCATCCTACCGAAACCCAGGCTTTACTTTGGCTCTTTCTTTTTGCCTTCTCAAACTCTTGCCCAGCAGCCTCTTTTATTTCCCCCCCTCATCTCAAACAGGTAATTTTCCAATCAGGCCCATTATCCCAAATCAGTTTTCATTTACCAAAAAGACATAATTACAAGAATTAGCCCCAACCAGCTTATTTTTTTTTTTTCAATCCCTTTCGCCTGCTAACTCAAACCACATCTATCTGCCAGCAGGAATGCTGCTGGAGAGCAGTGGAACTCTACTCCAAACAACGCATTCTTATTCAAATTCCTATATATTTTAATCAGAAAAACCTTGTATTATCTGCAACCAATCTCTTCCAAGTCAGCCTGTCTTGTGTGGTTTGAGTCAGACCACTTCTCCTCACCCCCTCCTTTATATGGAATTAATCTAGTGCCCGGAGTGAATTCACTGCCTAATGACTTTGATATAAGGACACAAGCAAGTTGTTTTCAGTAGATCTATAACAAACAGCTATAATGCTGATATTTACCAAATCAAAACAGGGTTTTATTGAAAGCAGGAGGAATTCTCAGCAAGGATTAGATTATTTTTTTTCCTTGCCTTTTTGTGGATGGAGTGGTTTGAGGTTGGAAGAGTGAAGGACCAAAGGGGAGATTATCTTCACCCTCCAAAGTTTGCTGGCTTGGCACAGAGAATCACAGAACCCCAGTATGGTTGGGGTTGGAAGGGGATCTCTCATCCAACACCCCTGTTGAAGCAGGATCATCCAGAAAAGTTGTGCCAGGGGAGGAATAGGGCAGATATTAGGAGGAAGAGCTTCCCAGAGAGAGTGATTGGCATTGGAATGAGCTGCCCAGGGAGGTGCTGGAGTCACCATCCCTGGAGGTGTTGAAACAAAGTCTGGCTGGGGCACTTAGTGCCATGGTCTGGTTGATTGGATAGGGCTGGGTGCTAGGTTGGACTGGATGAGCTTGGTGGTCTCTTCCAACCTGGTTGATTCTATGAGGCCTTGAGCGACCTGTTCTAGTCTCTGCCTATGGTGGGGGGTTGAAACTGGATGAGCTTTGAGGACTCTTCCAACCTGGTTGATTCTATGATTCTATGAACCATGTGCCCAGAATCATGTCTGAGCAGGTTTGGAATCTCTCCAGAGAAGCAGACTTCAGATCTCTGGGCAGCCTGGTTCAATGTCACAACATCCACAAAGTGAAGAAGTTTCTCCTCATGTTCAGATGGAAACTCCTGGTTCCAGTTTGTGTCTGTTGTCCGTTGTCCTGTGTCCTGTTGAGGAAAAAAGTCTGGCCCCACCTGCTGACCTCCCACCTTTTAGATGCTACTCAACACTGAGAAGATCTCCTCCCAACCTTCTCTTCTCCAGGCTAAATGATCCCAGGTCTCTCAGCCTTTCTTCCTGGGAAAGAGGTATTCACAGCATCTTTGACTGGAGGCTCCCATGTGGTGTGGTACCTACCATCATTTTCCAAAAGCCAGAAATGTGGGAGGTTCTATGGCCACAACTTGCATGGGAAATTTCATCTCTGTGGATGGCTGGGACCCTTCTTCCAGCTGTGGGCCAGTGGAGATCTACTTTCCAAGTGCTGGCACTAGCCTTGCTGGATCTTCTCCATCTCTGAGTTGTGGTGTTGAGATTCTCTGCTCTCAGCTTTCACTTCTCTTGGCCAAATGACAGGTTCTCCTTTCCTCAGGGTATCTTGGGGTAATTCTCTCTGCTGGCTCTAGCTCCAGCTGAGTCTCCTTGCAGATGGATGACCAAATTCCAAGATTCTCCATTAAGGAAGGTCTCAACTAGGTCTTATAAAGTGGCAGTAAAACTTTCCAGTCCTGAGTAGGTTCGCACCACATGATATGTCCCTCAGCTGCCTACGTTTCCCTGTTCTGTGGTTGAAACTCCAGCTGCTTGTTCTCATGACCATACTGATCTCACCTGGCTTTGGCAACCATCATAAAGTGAAATATTTGGTCTACATAGCGTAAGAAAGAAAGGTGCTTCTGAAGAACAGGTCCTCGTATATTAGGATCACCCCTGGGATATGCTGGTTTTCCTCCAAGACTGTGAGATGGAGCAGGCAGCAAGAGCTGGGTGGATAGGATCACAGAATGGTAGGGGTTGGAAGGGACATCCATGGATCACTGAGTCCAACTCCCCCTGCCAGAGCAGGACTGTAGAATCTAGCTCAGGTTGCACAGAAACACATCCAGACAGGGCTTGAAAGTCTCCAAAGAAGGAGACTCCACAACCTCTCTGGACAGCCTGTCCCAGTGCTCTGTGACCCTTACAGTAAAGAAGTTCTTCTCCATGCTGAGATGCAACTTTCTGTGCTGTAGTTTATACTCATTACTCCTACTGCAGGGTGCAAATGAGAAGAGTTTGTCCACTCCCTCTTGACTCCTGAGCCCTCAGATATTTATAAACATTGATTAGATCTCCTCTTAAGTCTTCTCTTTGTCAGACAAAAGCCCCAGGTCTCTCAGCTCCTCCTCACAGGGCAGTGCTCCAGCCCCTTCATCATCTTCATAGCCTCAGCTGAACTCTCTCCAGTAGATCCCTGTCCCTCTTGAACTGGGCAAGAGCATGGACCAGAGCACAAGAGAGTGTGCTGGTCCCAGGTAGTTAGCAAATGGTTAGCCCCACCAACATGGTACCAGGATGGGAGAGAGGGGCACTTGGGCTTCATGGCACCAGCAAGTCCTGGCTTCCAGCCCTGCCACCTCTTTCCCCAGTGGCTGATGAGAAGGTGATAGTGGGAGTGCTTTGGTCCCTGCCAGGCAGCTGGGAAGCCAACCTGGCCAAATTCATTTACTCCTCTGCCTGCTCCTTTATTTATTGAGAGGCTTGACAAAATTCTGCCATTTCAACAGAATTAAATATTAATTTTCTCCTCAATTCTCCATAATTTTATTTTATTAACATTTTTACAAGGTTAGAGAGGAGGTTTCCTTGCCCCATCCCAAACGGCTGCCAATAAAACCTTTACACCCTACCGCAGCCTGGGGTACTGCAGGTTTGCAAAGAGAAATACATTATGCAGAGAAATTATTTTCTTTTAAATATATATATATATATATATATATATTAAAGAAAGGGCATAAAACTTTATTGGTGCTGTATTTCCTACCCTCCTGCTGCAGAAAGCCAACTTTCTCAAGTGTTGCATACCGAGCATGCGGCCCTGAAATGGAGGAAAGAGGGAAATAAACTTTGGCACAGACTTGAGGATCTCTGAGAGCACTTCCAATCGTTTTTTACTAGGAAAATAATACCTTGATTTTAGGGTCTGGTGCCTGAGGAGATGAAATGGGTTTAGAGGAGAGCAGCCAGTTCAGGGGAGAGCAGCAATTTAAGAGGAGAGCAGCCCCTAGGTAGAGAAACTGGGAGTCACAGAATGCCGGCACGCTGGGAGGTAGAAGAGACTTCCAAACATCAGGTAGTTCAACTTCCCTGCTGAAGTAGTAGAACCCAGAGAAAGTTGCCCAGGATGACCTTGAGGTGAGTTTGAAATCTCTCCAGAGGAGACTCCACAACCTCTCAGAGTAGCATGCTCCAGAGATCCAGCAACCTTATGGTGAAAAACTTTATCCTTGTGTTCAGGCAGGATCTCTTGGGTTCCAATTTGTGCCCTTTGCTGCTTGTCCTGCCACTGAGCACCACTGAAAAGAGTCTAACCACATCCTCTTGCCCTCTGCCCTTTAAATGTCCATAAGATAGCTGCTATCTCAGTCTTCTCCAAGCTAAACACCCCAGGTCCCTTGGCCTCTCTTCCTTAGAGAAACACTCCATCCTCTCATCATCTTTGTAGTCTCTGCTGGACTCTCTCTGGTAGGTCTCTGTCTCTCTTGAACCAGGGAGCCCAGTACTGGACCCAGAACTTTGCACTTGGATTCATGAAGGCAAAGTGAAGGGAGAGGAGAACACCTCAGAAGACCAAAAACCTTCTTTGCCAAGAGGCACATTGCTGGCTCATGTGAACTTGTTGTTCACCAACACTCCCAGGTCCTTCTCTGCAGAACTGCTTTCTACCCCTCATCTGTAGTGCTGCATGGGGTTGTTCCTCCCCAGGGGCAGAAACTGGTGAGACCTCATCTTCAGAACTGCATTCAGTTTGGGGCTCCCCAGGTAAAGAGGGACAGGGATCCCTCTAGAGGGACCAGTAGATGACTACAAGGATGATGAGGAGGCTGGAGCACTGCCTGATGAGGAGACACTGAGGAACCTGGGGCTGTTTTGTCTGGAGAAGAGAAGACTGAGAGGGCGCCTAATGTCTGTAAATGTCTGTAATGCCTCTACACTAATGCAAGGAGCATGGGGAACANGAGGATAGAGGTGATGACATGCAAAAGGATCCTGGGGCTTGTGGCTGCTTTAACAGGATGCAGGCTCAGGGACTCAATGATCTCTTTGGGTCCCTTCCAACCCCTGACATCCTGTGAGCCTGTGTGATCCTGTGACCCTACCCTTGACCTTCTTGAACTTCCCTTCTGCCCATGGTTAGACCACACTGGTAAGGCAGAATGCCTTGGAAGCCCTCCTAGAGCCAGACAATCACTCAGGATTGAAAATAGCCAAGAATCTGGTCTGGCTTTTAAGGCTTTATGAGGGAAATTTGTTTACAGCTCAATACTGGGCCAGGCAAGCTTGTGCAGCCCTTCTCCAGCACTTATCCACCCAAACCTTTAGTATTTGATAATGTTATTTAATAAAATCTGTTACAAGGTTCTTAAATAACTCTTTATGACCCTTTTATGATTTATGCCACGACACATAACCTCGGGTGGGTATGTTTCATGTTATTACAGATGTGTAAACTGATATTAATTGTACCCATTTTCCCCTGAAGTATAAGACCTTCTTTTTATTACTTTTTTTTCCCCCCACACTTCTTTTTTTTTTGTCCCCCTTGGCTCCCTAACTAGACATTTAATAATTTCTACAGAAGGCAAAAGCAGCACATCTAGTTTAAAACAAAAAAAAACAAAAATAAGAATAGCCTTAAAAAAAAAAAAGGATTGAAAAATGTTTGTGCAGCTCTGCCTTTCATTTCAAATTAATATAAATGTTCATATATGTCATAAATTTAAGCTGCGAGTAAATTACTGCCAAGTTCTGAGCCCATCTCATGTTTGAATCCCCCAGTAAAATAGGAAACATTTGTTGAATCAGTCTGCTGAAAGCAGCAAGGAAATGATGTAATGTTTATGAAATATGCAGGTTTGATACAATCCAATTAGCACTCTGGGTTGCTGGAGGGGGAGAACTGGCTGTGGAATTAGGGATGGCCCCCACGGCAGCAAGGATGAGTGGATGTAAATCGGGGGTTTCCCAGAGGGTTTCTTAGGGAAAGCTGTGATGCTTTCCCTGCTTGATGAGTAAAATGCCCATGAAGAGCTGCTGTCTTGCTGTACAGGAGAGCCAGCACAGCAGTCTCTCTCTCCAAGGGCTTTTGGGTACTGGTAGATAGAAGCTGAAGATGAGGCAGCAGTGTGCCCAGGTGGGCAGCAGAGCCAATGGCATCCTGGGCTGGCTCAGGAGCAGTGTGGGCAGCAGGACAAGGGAGGTTCTTCTGCCCCTGTGCTCAGCACTGCTCAGGACACACCTTGAGTGCTGTGTCCAGTTCTGGGCTCCTCNGGTGGAGTCGCCGTCCCTGGAGGTGTCGAAGCAAAGCCTGGATGAGGCACTTAGTGCCATGGTCTGGTTGATTGGCCAGGGCTGGGTGCTAGGTTGGGCTGGATGAGCTTGGAGGTCTCTTCCAACCTGCTTGATTCTATGATTCATGGGATAAGCACAGGAAGCTCCCATCCCTGGAAACTAAATGTTTTGCTTTCAGAGAGTGGTACCGAGGGTGGTGAGACACTGAGCCCAGGTTTCCCAAAGAGGTGGTAGATGTCTCACTCCTGGAAACATTCCTGGACAGTTTGGATGGGGCTCTGAGCAACCTCAGCTGGTTGAAGATGTCTTTGCCTACTGCAGGGGATTTGGACTAGATGACCTTGAAAAGTCCCTTCCAACCCATGATTCTGTGATTCTGTCAGCTCATTCAGCATAGCTGTGCCCAGCAAAGAAAAACACCATGACACACAATAACATCCCAAAGTAGAGTTACAACACCAGGACCTGCAGCCTGGCTGGCTGACCTTACAGGATTGTCTATCCCCAGAATTTCACAGGTTCACAGATTGTATTGAGTTGGTAAGGGACTCTCAAAGGTCATCATGTCCAGCACCCCTGCAGGCAGCACAGATACCTCCAACTACATCAGGCTGCCAAGGGACACATCAAATCTGATCTTCAAGGTCTCCAGAGGCAGGGTCTCAACCACATCCCTGGGCAACCTGTTCCAGTATTTCACCATAGAATCATAGAATCAGTCAAGGTTGGAAGGGACCACAGGAATCATCTTGTTCCAATCCCCTGCCATAGGCAAGGACACCTCACACTAGATCAGGCTGTCCAGAGCCTCATCCAGCCTGGCCTTAACCCCTTGGGCAACCTGTTTTAGAGTGTCACCAGCCTGATGGTGAAGAACTTCTTCCTAATATCCAATCTGAATCTACCCATTTCTAACTTGATTCCATTCTGCCCAGTCCTATCACTACCTGACAGCTGAAAAAGTCCCTCCCCAGCTTTCTTGTAGGCTCCTTTAGGATACTCAAAGGCCACAATAAGGTCTGCTGGAAGTCTTCTCCTCTCCAGTCTGAACAGCCCCAACTCCCTCAGTCTCTCCTCCTATGAGAGGTGCTCCAGCCCTCTGATCATCACCACTCTCCTTGTCAAGAACTTCCTCCTGATGCCCAATCTAAATCTCCCCTGCTTCAGTCACAAACCACTGCTCCAGCAGTCTGCATCTCTGCAAATGATGACCGCAGCTGAGGACACCCCAAACATCAAAAAGAAGGAGAAAAAAGCTGAGATACCTTTCTCTTCAACTGTGATTTACAAAACATTTCAGTGTCTGGAACAAGGGACGTTAGTCTTGATTATTTCCTTATGATATTTATTCAATTTGTTATACTTAGAGCTCTTCTTGTTTCCTCTTCTATCTCTCCCTCGCCCTGCTCTTCTCTTTCATCCCCACAGCTCTGTTCATTTGTCAAGCACAGCTGAAGGGGGGGGAATCAACAGCAGGGGAAAAGAAATGGAAACATGTCATCAGTGTGGCCTCTTTTTTTGTTGTTTTATGGCATGAAATGAACTGCCTGCCCAGGCAGGGGCAGGGGGAATCAAGCAAGCATTTGAAGTCTGACATTATAAGGACCAAAAACGAAGCATGAAAGCAAGCTGGAAATCGAATGCGTGGGCAGTGGGTCTACCCAAATCTCTGCTAATGGTGGTGGGATGCTGCTGATGGGAGCACATCTGTGTCTGCTGTGAAGTTAAGGGGGATTCACATTAAATACTGGGTTAAAAGTAGCTGTGCTGGGATGGCAAAGAGGCGCAAGTGCCATTCCCAGGCAACCCGTGACAGAATGAGGGGACACGGTCTCGAGATGTGCCAGAGGAGGTCTAGGCTGGATGCTAGGAGGAAGTTGTTGGCAGAGAGAGTGATTGGCATTGGAATGGGCTGCCCGGGGAGGTGGTGGAGTCACCGTCCCTGGAGGTGTTTAAGCGAAGCCTGGAAGTGGCACTTAGTGCCATGGCCTGGTTGATTGGCCAGAGCTGGGTGCTAGGTTGGGCTGGTTGGGCTGGCTGAGCTGGAGGTCTCTTCCAACCTGCTTGATTCTATAATTCTATGAAACCCAAACCTCTGCTAATGGTGGTGGGATGCTGCTGATGGGAACACATCTGTGTCTGCTGTGAAGTTAAGGAGGATTCACTTTAGATACTGGATTAAAAGTAGCCGTGCTGGGATGGCAAAGGGGCACAAGTTCCACTCCCAGGCAACCCGTGACGGAATAAGGGGACACAGTATCAAGCTGTTCCAGGGCAGGTTTAGGCTGGATGTTACGAAGAAGTTCTTACCAGAGAGAGTGATTGGCATTGGAATGGGCTGCCCAGGGAAGTAGTGGAGTCACCATCCCTGGGAGCATTTACTGGAAGTGGCACTTAGTGCCATGGGTTAGTTGATTAGAAGGTGTTGGGTAATAGATTGGACTTGATGATCTCTTTCCAACCTGATTGATTCTGTGATTCTGTGATTCTGAGTCCAACCTTCAACATTACACCACCATGGCCATTGAACCATGTCCCAAAGTGCCTTGTCCATATGGTTCTTGAACAGCTCCAGGGATGGTGACTCCAGCACCTCCCTGAGCAGCCTCTTCAGGGATGGTGATTCCTCCACCTCTCTGGGCAACCTAATCCAACACCTGAGACCACTCCTGCAGGAACAAAATTGCAGAACCACAGAAACATTCAGGTTGGAAACTTCCCTCAGGATCACCAACTCCAACAGACATCCCTACTCTAGAAGGCTCACCCTAAACCATATGCAAAAGAGCCACATCTGAACCAATTTTAGACACATCCACTGCCAGATCACAGAATTCCAGAATCCCAGCATGCTGCAAGTTGAAAGGAATCTCTGGGAACCCTCTAATCCAACTGCCCTGGTAAATCAGGGTCGCCAGCATCATGTCCAGGTGAGTTTGGAATCTCTCCAGAGGAGACTCCACAGTGTCTCTGAGCAGCCAGATCCAGCAAAAAACCCTCATAGCAAAGCTTTTCCTCATGTTCAGATGGAACCTCCTGGATCGCAGTTTGTGCCTGTTGCCCCTTGTGCTGTCTCTGGGCACCACAGAAAAGAGTCTGGCCCCATCCTCTTGCTCCTCATCTTTCAGATATTTAACAGACACCCTCTGAGGCTGCTCTTCTCCAGGCTGCACAGCCCCAGGTCTCAGCCTTTCATCATCAGAGAGATGCTCCAGGCCTCTCAGTCCTGTTGGGCAAGAGGGCACCTCTCACTCTTCAATATGCCCATCCCAAGGAAGGAGCAGTAGGGAATCTCTTAAGCTCCTCGTCAAGCTGGGTGCGTAATGGATTTTTTGGCTCTCTGGTCAAACTAAACAACACCACCATAAAAAAAAAACAAAATCACAGCACATGTTAAATCTCAGATTTTTTTTTTTTTTGGGGGGGGGGGAAGTAAAACCCCAAACATGTCATGCTGGGTCAACCTGAAACATCATCTTTGATTCAAATCCCAAGTGCTTTGTTCGGCTCCAGCTAAGCTATTTAATTCTTTTGTCCTAACTTTTGTCTCTTAATTTAGGTCAATTCAGAAAGAAACAAATGCTGCTTGGGAACAAAAGGCTGCAAGGTTTTCCTGGGGAAATGTCAAATGTTTTAGCAAGTCTAAACTGAAATGTTTTGACACTCAAAAAAGAAAAAAAGAACAAGGAAAAATCCGTGCTTGTTTTTTCCAAGCTGAAATCATGGGTTTGAGTTTGACCTGAAAGTGTGAAGAATTTCTCTTTTCTTCTAAAACTCCTTTTTAACATGAAATTGCTTGCAGTGGTGAAGACAACAAACCCAAACCCTATGCCCAAGCATAATTCTCTTCTCCTGGTGTGAGGAAAGCTCCCAGAATCACTGTCTGATCCTACTTGGGTGGATGGGCAGAGATGTTTATTCTGGAGAAGAGGATGCTGAGAGGGGACCTTATTGCCCTCTACAACTACCTAAAAGGAGGTTGCAGTGAGGCTGGAGCTGGTTTCTTCTCCTGAATCATTAATGATAGGACAAAAGGAATTGGCCTCAAGCTGTGTCAGGGGAGGTTTAGGTTGGATGTGGGGAGGAAGTTCTTCCCTGAGCAGGTGGTCAGGCACTGGAACAGGCTGCCCAGGGAGGTGGTGGAGTCACCATGCCTGGAGGTGTTTAAAAGGAGAGTGGATGTGGCACTTGAGGCTATGGTCTGGTGATGGAGGATGCTGGGATGAAGTTTGATTTGGATGATCCTGGTGGACCTTTCCAACCTTAGGTTGGACCTGGTGGTCCTTTCCAACCATAGCAATTCACAGTGATGAGATGTTGTGCTGAGGGATTTGGGTTAGTCAAGGACTTGTCAGTGTGAAACTAATGATTGGACTTAAGGAGCTTGAAGGCCTTTTCCCATCTAAGAAACTCTGTGAGTCTGTGATTCTGAATCTTCTTTTTCCATCCAATAATGATTCAGAAGTGATGCAAATGGTTATGTCTTTTTTTTTAGGGTGAGGACCCTGACCATCATGTGTAAATCCTATCTTGTTCCTCCCTTCTGCCCCTGTTAAACCTGCCTCTCGCTGGTTGCCCAGGGAGGTGGCAGAGTTGCCACCCTTGGAGGTAGAAATGAAAAGTTTGAATGTGACACTTTGGGACATGGTTTATTAGCAGTCTTAGGTTGAGGGTTGGACTCAATCACAGAATCACAGAACATCGGAAGTTGAAAGGGACCTCCAGAGATCATCCATTCTAATCCCCCCTGCCAAAGCAGGATCCCCCAGGGTAGTTGGCACAGGAATGCATCCAGGCAGGCTTTGAAAGTCTCCAGAGAAGGAGACTCCACAACCTCTCTGGGCAGCCTGCTCCAGGGTTCTGTCATCTTCACTGTAAAGTTTCTCCTCATGTTGAGCTGAAACCTTCTCTGTTCCAGTTTGTAGCTGCTGCTCCTTGGCTTATTGCTGCTGACCACCAAAAAGAGCTTGGCCCCAGGCACTTGACACCCACCCCTCAGAGATTTGTACACATGGATCAGATCTCCTCTCAGCCTTCTCTTCTCCAGGCTAAACAGCCCCAGGGCTCTCAGACTCTCTCTACAGGGAAGATGCTTAAGTCCCCCAAACATCCTCGTGGCTCTCCACTGGATTTCTCCAGCAGGTCTCTGTCTAAAACTGGGCAAACCCAAAATTAGACACAATATTCCAGACGTGGTCTCCCTAGGGCAGGGTAAAGGGAGACAAGAACCTCCCTAGACCTGCTGGACACAATGATCTTAGAGTTCTTTTCTAACCAAAACAATTTTATGGTTCTGTGATTCTTTTGCTGGCCAACTGGCTTGTCCAGGGAATAGTCAAGGCCTGCTAAGGTTGGTGCTGATTTTGGTGCCATTTGCACTTCTTACAGCTTGGCTGGTTGCTCTATCCTGAGTGAGGCCAGTTTATTTAAGTTGCTTTTCAGTGGCATGGAATAGAACTGGATCTTACAGCCCACGGTTTTAAAATGACCAGCTGATAAGAAATGGGTTTGGACAATGGGGAGAGACAATAGCAGAGATAAAAGAGTTAAAGTCATGCCTGCTGTGAGGGAAGCATGGTTCCAAGCCTGTGTTTTTCACATCTCCCACGCCTGGGCCAAGCAACCCTTTATCTTGGCTTTACCATGGCAGAGTGGCTGAGAAGCCCAACTTTGAGGTCATGCCAGCCCCTTTGGCTATACAAATCATAGAGTCATAGACTGGTTTGGATTGGAAGGGAACTTTAAAGCTCATTTAGTCCAACCCCCACCCTGCAATGAGCAAGAACATTTTCAACCAGATCAGGTCCTTCAGAGTCCCCTCCAGCCTAACTCAGAATGGTTTCAGGGATGGGGCTTCAACCACCTGTCCAGGCAGCCTGGTTCAGTGTCTGCCCACCCTCAGAGTAAAACAGTTCTTCCTTATATCTAGTCTAAATCCCTCCCCCTTGAGTCTAAAACCATCACACCTTGTCCTGTCAAAACAGACCCTGCTAAAGTCTATCCCCATCTTTCTTGTAGTATCGAAAGACCACAATCAGGCCTCCCAAGAGCTTTTGTTCTCCTGTTCGAATGGCTCCAAATACAGGATTAAGCTGGTAAGAGAGGCCATCAGCCTACCTCGAATAGAATAGAAGTTAGAATAGAATCAATCAGGTTGGAAGAGAGCTCCAAGCTCATCCAGTCCAACCTAGCACCCAGCCCTATCCAGTCAACCAGACCATGGCACTAAGTGCCCCAGCCAGGCTTTTCCTGAACACCCCCAGGGATGGTGACTCCACCACCTCCCTGGGCAGCCCATTCCAATGCCAATCACTCTCTCTGTGAAGAACTTCCTCCTAACATCCAGCCTATACTTCCCTCGGCACAACTTGAGGCTGTGTCCCCTTGTCCTGTTGCTGGTTGCCTGGGAGAAGAGACCAACCCCCACCTGGCTACAACCTCCCTTCAGGTAGTTGTAGACAGCAATGAGGTCTGCCCTGAGCCTCCTCTTCTCCAGGCTAAACAACCCCAGCTCCCTCAGCCTCTCCTCATAGGGTTTGTGTTCCAGGCCCCTCACCAGCTTTGTTGCCCTTCTCTGGACACGTTCCAGCACCTCAACATCTCTCTTGAATTGAGGAGCCCAGAACTGGACACAGTACTCAAGGTGTGGCCTGACCAGTGTTGAGTACAGGGGCAGAATAACCTCCCTCGTCCTACTGGCCACACTGTTCCTGATACAGGCCAGGATGCCATTGGCTCTCTTGGCCACCTGGGCACACTGCTGGCTCATCTTCAGCCTACTATCCACCAGTACCCCCAGGTCCCTTTCCTCCTGGCTGCTCTCAGCCACTCTGTCCCCAGCCTGTAGCGTTGCTTGGGGTTGTTGTGGCCAAAGTGCAGAACCCTGCACTTGGCCTTGTTCAATCTCATCCCATTGGCCTCTGCCCACCCATCCAGCCTGGCCAGGTCCCTCTGCAGGGCTCTCCTACCTTCCAACAGCTCCACACCTGCTCCTAGCTTGGTGTCATCTGCAAACTTACTGATGCTGGACTCAATCCCCTCATCCAGATCATCAATAAAGATGTTGAACAGGACTGGGCCCAGCACTGATCCCTGGGGCACACCACCAGTGACAGCTGCCAACTGGATGTGGCACCATTCACCACCACTCTCTGGGCTCAGCCTTCCAACCAGTTCCTGACCCAGCACAGAGTGAATCTGTCCAAGCCATGAGCTGCCAGCTTGGCCAGGAGGTTGTTGTGGCAGACAGTGTCAAAGGCTTTGCTGCAGTCCAGGTAGACTCCATCCACAGCCTGCCCCACATTCACCAGGTGGGTAACCTGATCATAAAAGGAGATCAGGTTGGTCAGGCAGGCCCTGCCCTTCCTAACCCCATGCTGGCTGGGCCTGATCCCTTGGCCATCCTGTAGGTGCTGTGTGATGGCACTCAGGATGACCTGTTCCATGCCTTTGCCTGGCACTGAGGTCAGGCTGACAGCTCTGAAGTTTTCTGGCTCCTCCTTTCAACCCTTCTTGTGGATCAGTATCACATTGGCAGCTTCCAGTCTATGGAACCTAGTCCCATGGAATCACATGTCTCCTCTCTAGCCTCACCTGGTGCAATGCAGTGAGCTTTGATTGTATGGGATTTGTAAGGAAAGCTGCAAAATGGATGTAAGTCAACCCAGGCACCGTGGAATGCCAGTGTAGGGCTGAAACACCTCTGCTGTGAGGATAGGCAGAGGGACCTGGGGGGTTTTGAGCCCAGAGAAGAGGAGACTCCAGGGAGGACTTTATAGCTGCCTCTCAGTACCTGAAGAGAACCTACAGGAAGGCTGGAGAGGGACTTTTCATAAGGGTCAAGAGGAAATAATTTTCAGTTGAGGGAGAGTAGGTTTAGACTGAATCTTAGGAAGAAATGTTTCAGTTTGAGGCTGGTGAGACTCTGGAACAGGTTGTCCAGAGTAGCTGTGGATGTCTCCTCCATGGAAGTGTTGGATGAGACCTTGAGCAACCAAGTTGAGAGACATCCCTGCTCATGGCAAGGAGGTTGGAGTGGGTGGTCTCTAACAAATCTTCCAACCTAAGTCGTTCTATGATACTGTGATTGTATGATTCTATGACTCTAATTCTATGATTCTGTGATTTTATGATTCTATGACTCTGTGATTCTGTAATTCTGATTCTATGACTCTGTGATTCTGTGATTTTGTAATTCTGTGATTTTGTAATTCTGTGCTTCTATGGTTCCATGATTCTGTGATTCTGATTTTGTGATTCTATGACTCTGTGACTCTGATTCTATGCTTCTATGATCCTGTGATTCTGTGATTCTATGATTCTGTGACACTGTGATTCTATGATTCTGTGATTCTGTAATTCTATGATTCTGATTCTATGACTGTGGTTGTATAATTCTGTGATTCTGATTCTATGACTGATTCTGTGATTCTATGACTCTGTGATTCTATGATTCTATGCTTTATGATTCTATGCTTCTGTGATTCTGTGATTCTATGACACTGATTCTATGATTCTGTGATTCTATTATTCTATGATTTTGTGATTCTGTGCTTCTATGGTTCTGTGATCCTATGACTCTGATTCCATGATTCTGTGATTCCTGGATTCTATGACTGTGCTTCTGTGACTCTGTGATTGCATTATTTTGTGATTCTATGTTTCTATGACTGTGATTCTATGATTCTGTTATTCTGTAATTCTGTGAGTCTCTGATTCTGTGACTCATCTTACCCTCTGGTCCAGGATGACTGCTTCAAGGGGTCTTAGGGCCTCTTAGAGCTGCTGAAGCTGTGCATGAGGCTGCTTTGCTTCTCACTCAGGAAAAAAAAGACCAAAAAAAGTGCAATTCCTCAGCTCCTGGCAGCTGGGAAAGTTTACTGTGGAAACTGATACCCTCCTAAGAGTCCCCCTTCGTGACAGTGTCAGTGCAGGTAAGGCTGGGTCAGAGGATTACTCTAGGGCTGCCTGCCATGCTCATTGTCCTCCCAAGCATGAATGAATGGGGTAATTTAAGCCTGGGAAGATAAGGTCCCACCGTGTCTGTCCCAGCAGTTGTTATTGGCGTTTCCCATGAAGCTGTCAGGTGTGGGTTTAAAGGGGCTTTTATCAAACCATCAGGATATCTGGCTCCTTCCAGGTGCTGAGTGTATCTGTGATGCAGCTGCTCTCCTGCCATCAAGTAAGAATTGGCAGAAAAGCTTTAATTACCTCCAGTGCCACAGGGCTGGCAGAAATTTGAAGCAGGGTTGGCTGGTGGTGGGGACCACATCCAAAGTACATCCCAGCTGAGAGCTTTTCCTCCTCAGGCAGTAGAATCATAGAATAAACCAGGTTGGCAGAGATCTCCAAGATCATCAAGTCCAACCTAGCACCCAGCCCTATCCAATCAACCAGACCATGGCACTAAGTGCCCCAGCCAGGCTTTGCTTGAAGACCTCCAGGGACAGCAACTTCGCCACCTCCGGCTGCACTCAGGGAGCTCCGTGAAGCATTTCTCCACTTTTTCTGGTTATGTGCTAATGTTTTTCCTTCAAAGTGAGAGGAAGGAAAGCCCTGCCTTATGAGGAAAGGCTGAGAGAACTGGGTTTGTGCAGCCTCAAGAAGAGAAGGCTTAGGGAAGACCTCATTACCATGGACCAGTACATAAAGGGTGGCTGACAGGAGGATGGAGACGCCCTTTTTACAAGCAGTCACATACGGGAAAGACAAGAGGTGATGGGGTACAAGGTTCTCATTGGACTCCAGAAGAAAGATTTTCACTGTGAGAAGAGTTAAAGATTGGAATCATCTCCCAAGGCAAGCAGTGGATTCCCCTACACTGGACAGTCTAAGACTCAGCTTGACTGGGTGCTGGACCAGCTCATTTCAACTGCAGTATCAGCTAGAAAGGTAGGACCAGATGGTCCTTGGGGTCCCTTCCAACCTGACATTCTGTGATTCTGTGAAGCAGGTATTAACTGTACTGCCTGAGACTAACATCCATAGTGCTTACAGCATTAAACACCAACAATGACAAAAAGTATAACATTATATCAGTTGATTCAAAGGAAATTGAGGGGGGAGGGGATTGCCAAGATTTATGGCTGGACACATTCCACAAGGAGCTGAGCATGTGAATCCAGGCAGCAAATCTCCGTGATGGTGATAAGAGGTTAACTAGAACTCCTCAACTGGCTAGCTGCAAAATAGAATAGAATCAAGCAGGTTGGAAGAGACCTC
>WAAF01013589.1:27475-56854 GCA_013400475.1 Tricholaema leucomelas
AAAAGAAAAAGAAAGAAAAGAAAAATACTTTTTTTTTAACTTTTTAACCAACTCTGTTATTGATTTTCCAGGCTGGGGAAGGAATGCTTGTTGAATTTTATGGAAACTGATGGTGGGGACTATATGAAACTGGCCATAAAAGATAACAGATTTTGTTTTCAAGTCAGATAAAAGTTATAGCCCCGCGTTACTTGGCGCATGACTTTCCTAGGGTACCAATAAAAATGTTAGTTAGAAAGCATTTCCTGAGGAATGGTTATGAGCCCCAAATGATCACAGTTATTTGTTGAGGAAAATAGAGTTTTATTCTGAACAATAAACCTATGCAGATTTACTAACCTGGGAACCTTAGGACAAGGAGCAATGGGTGTAAGTTGCAGCAGAGGAGGTTCCGCCTCAACACAAGAGGGAACTTCTTGACTGGAAGGGTCCCAGAGCACTGGCACAGGCTGCCCAGAGAGGCTGTGGAGTCTCCTTCTCTGGAGCCTTTCCAGGCCTGTCTGGATGTGTTCCTGTGTGATCTGTGTTAGTGTTGTCACAGTTTCACAGTGTCACAGTCTCACAGTATCACCAAGGTTGGAAGAGACCTCACAGATCATCAAGTCCAACCTTTTACCACAGAGCTCAAGGCTAGACCATGGCACCAAGTGCCACGTCCAATCCTGCCTTGAACAGCTCCAGGGACAGCGACTCCACCACCTCCCTGGGCAGCCCATTCCAGTAGCCAATTGTCCTGCTCTGGCAGGGGGGTTGGGCTCGATCTCCTTGGGTCCCTTCCAACCCCTGACATTCTGTGAGCCTGTGAACCTTGCCCCGTACCAATCCACTTCCAGCTGATGAAATTAATAACACTGACAGAATGAAAACTCTCTTCTTGCACTCCAAATCCATTGCCTGCTTAATGTCACACATAAAAGAGTTTACTTAGCAGCTCTTTAGTTTGATTTTTTCCCCTTTCTTTGCCGAAGTCTTCATTCACAGTGGGTTGGTTCTATTTAAGTGGTGATATTTGCTGTGTATCAGGTTACTCCAGCCCTGTTCCCTGCAGATGAGTGAAAGCTGAGCATGAACTAACAAGAAAAATGCTCAGAAGATGAAAATCCAAAGCAACCCAAAATGCTCTTCGTGTTTTCCAGGTTGAACCCTGGCACAGGCTGCCCAGGGGGGTTGTGGAGTCTCCTTCTCTGGAGATACTCGAAATCCACCAGGATGTGTTCCTGTGTGATCTGGCCTAGGTGATCCTACTCTGGCCAGGGGGTTGGGCTGGAGGAGCTTTCCAGGTCCCTTCCAGCCCCTGATACGCTGTGATTCTGTGATTCTATGGCAAGTGATGGACAGTTGCAGTGCCTCCAAACACGTCAAGGAGCACCTTTGCTGTAAGCATAGCTAAGATTCATAGATTCACAGAATGGGTTGGGTTGGGAGGGACCTTAAAGATCACAGGATGATAGGGGTCGGAAGGGACCTCCAGACATCATTGAGTCCAATCCCACTGTCAGAACAGGACCATACAATGTAGCTCAGGTTGCACAGGAACACATCCAGACAAGGCTTAAAAGTCTCCAGAGAAGGAGATTCCACAATCTCTCTGGGCAGCTTGTTCCAGTGCTCCATGACCCTTACAGTAAAGAAGTTCTTCTTCACGTTGAGATGCAACTTCTTATGCTGTAGTTTATACCCATTATCCCTTCTCCTATCACAGAGTGCAAATGAGAAGAGTTTATCCCCTCCCTCTTGACCCCCAGCCCTCAGATTTATAAACATTGCTCTTAAGTCTTCTCTCCACCAGACCAAAAAGCCCCAGGTCCCTCAGCCTCTCATCACAGGGCAGTGCTCCAGCCCTTTCATTATCTTAATAGTCTCAGCTAAACTCTCTCCAGTAGATCCCTGTCCGTCCTGAACTGGGAAGCCCAGCACTGAACACACTATTCCAGGTGAGGTCTCACAGCAGGGCAGAGTAGAGAGGGAGGAGAACCTCCCTCGATCTACTGGCCACACTCCTTAATTCACCCCAGGAACCCATTGGCCTTCTCAGCCACAGGGGCACTTTGCTGTCCCACAGGTAGCTTCTTGTCCACCAGGACTCCCAGGAGCTCATCCAGTTCCAGCCCCCCTGGCATCGACAGGGACACCCTTCACTAGACCAGATTGCCCAAGGCCTCATCCAACACAACCTTCAGCACCTTCAGCTAGGGGCCAAAAAATAGCAGGAAAGTCACACAAGAAACATGGACCTCCAAGGACACAGCTTGAGCCTCACTAGAATTCAGCCACAGACAACAAGTAGGGAGAAGATTAAAGGAAGATTCAGTGATGCTTGTTGCACACTTCCAGAACTGCCCTGGGAACCCAACCCACAGACCCTGGACCAGAGTCGCCATCCCTGGAGCTGTTCAAGGCAGGATTGGACGTGGCACTTGGTGCCATGGTCTAGCCTTGAGCTCTGTGGTGAAGGGTTGGACTTGATGATCTGTGAGGTCTCTTCCAACCCTGATGATACTGTGGTACTATGATACTATGATACTATGATATGGGTAGACAGAGACTGACTTGATGGTGGGTGTCAGAAGCAGCGCTGTGAGATCTGACTTTTCTCTCCCCTTTGAGACCCCATCTCTGACTGCAGAGCCTAACTCTGTTAATAAAGCAGGATGAGCAATCATGAAATCTTCAACCATCAGCCTCACCTCTTCTACCCAGCTCTTTTCTCCATTCTCTTGTAAACTCCAGGCAGCAGCCAAGCAACATGCCCACTCTGTAGGGACAAGCTCCCTACCCTATAGAATCATGGAATCGTAGAATGTCAGAGAATGGAGGTGACCTCAAAAGATCATCTGGTCCAGGCCCCTGCCAGAGAAAGATCATCTAGACCAGATCACACAGGAATGCACTCAGGTGGGTTTTAAATATCTCCAGAGAGAGAGACTCCACAACCCCCCTGGGCAGCCTGTGCCAGTGCTCTGGCACCCTCACAGGGAAAAAAATCCTCTTCACGTTTAAATGACACTTCCTTTGCCTCAGCTTCCACCCAGTGCCCCTTGTCCTGGCATGGGCATCACCCAGCAGAGCCTGGCTCCAGCCTCCTGCCATTCACCCTGCATATCTTTATAACCATTGCTCTTTATAACCATCACCTCTCAGTTTCCTCCTCTCTTCCGAGCAGCACAGCCTCAGCTCCCTCAGGCTCTCCTCATAAGGAAGATGTTCGACTTTCTTAATCATCTTTGTGGCTCTGCACTGGACTCTCTCAAGCAGTTCTATGTCCTTCTTGAACTGGGGGGCCCAGAACTGGACACAATACTCCAGTTGAAGCCTCACCAGGGCAGAGTAGAGAGGCAGGAGAACCTCCCTCGACCTACTAACCACAGCCCTTCTAGTCCACCCCAGAATGGCATTGTCCTTCCTGGCCACAGGAGCACACTGCTGGCTCATGGCCATCCTTCCAGCCACCAGGTTTCCCAAGTCCTTGTCCCCTTCACTGCTCTCCAGCAGCTCAGTCCCCAACCTATACTGATACGTGGGGTTGTTCTTCCCCAGGTGCACGACTCTCCACTTCCCCTGTTGAACTTCATTCCATTTCTCCCTGCCCAGCTCTCCAGCCTGTCCAAGTCTCTTTTGTTCTTCTAACCCTATGACTGTTTAAATTTTTTACTTAATCATGGATTTTTATGATTTTCTTAAATGTGAGAATAGCTGTCTTAAAATAAGAGACTCTGCAAACAGCCTGACCTAGCAGTTATCCGCTGATGCAGGGGGATATTTTTGGAGGGTAGAGCTAAAGCTAGGAATAGGACTTACCTTTGGGCAACAAACAACAGAACTCAGTCCTGAAATGTCCAGCTAAACACAAGGCTCCCTTTAATCAGGCATTAAAGGCAAAGATGTGCCTCAGTCAGAATAAGGCAAATTTTATTACCCTAATGTTGCTTCTTTTAATTTTTTCTTCAGTTTACCCTGAAACCAGCTACCACTCTTTAATTCATTCCATATTTGCCAGGGTTGAAGACCCCCATCCTGAGCAGCAGTGTGCTCTGCAAATGTTCTTCTGGAGCATAGAACAATAAGTGTTTTATCCTATCCTGCTGCCTTTGCATCCTCAGGACAGCTGGAAGCTGTGTTGCTGTGACAGCAGAGAGTTGTCAGAAGAGAAGGCCATCATCAGCCCCATCCCTCCTCAGTGTGTGGAGCAGAAAGAATGAGAAAGAGGATGTGATATCATTTTGGGAAAGGTCTCAGCCCAATATTCCTTGTTTCAAGGCAAGGATGTACAGCTGGGGTTGTTCAGCCTGGAGAAGAGGGGGCTCACGGAGGACCTTATTGCTCTCTACCGTACCTGAAGGGAGGTTGTAGCCAGGTGGGGTTGGGCTCTTCTGCCAGGCACCCAGTGACAGAACAAGGGGACATGGCCTCGAGCTGTGCCAGGGGAGGTCTAGACTGGATGTTAGGAGGAAGTTCTTGTCAGAGAGAGTGATTGGCATTGGAATGGGCTGCCCAGGGAGGTGGTGGAGTCTCCATCCCTGAATGTGCTTAAAAGGAGGCTGCATGAGGCATTTAGTGCCATGGTTTATTTAATTAGAAGGTTTGGGTGATAGGTTGGACTCAATGATCACAGAGGTCTTTTCCAAGCTGGTTAATTCTGTGATTCTGTGAATAAGGCTAAAGTAGCAGATGCTCAGTGCTGGACACCCTTTCCACAGTCTCCTGAGGGTCAGAGGACTGGGATAGCCAAACCTCACCTGTGAGCTCTGCCCTTTCCTATGCAGAGCTTGCTTCCCTGGGCAATGTGTCTTTTCAGAATCATTCACCTTGAAAGCATCTCTGGAATCACCACTGGAAAATCAGATTGGGAACTTCATTTAACCTGATTTGGGTTGCTCCTTCTGCAGACCATCAGCTCTGCTGATGGCCATATTTGCAGAGGTGGCTGCTTTCTCTGCATGCAAAGCGCTTGTGCTCATGCCATGGGATGGGCAAGTGGACATGTGGGACACGTGGGACACAGCCCCCACCCAGCCCCTTGGTCCTGCACAGATGATATCCACTCAGGCATCTCTGATGGATCCAGAAAAAGCTCCTAGAGCCTTGTGAACTCCCACAACTAGACTCACCGGACACATGAGGATAGCAAATGGGAGGGAAAGGATTTAGAGTGTGGAGTGAGGCCAGCAGGTCAAGGGGGGTGATTCTTCCTCTTTACTCTGCTCTTATGAGACCCCCACTTCAAATATTGCATCCCAGTTCTGGGGTCTCCATCTTAAGAGGGACATAGAACTGTTGGAGCCAGTCCAGAGGAGAATCACAAAGATGATCCAAGGGCTGGAGCGTCTCTGCTGTGAGGATAGTCTGAGGGAGCTGGGGGTGTTCAGCCTGGAGAAGAGAAGACTCTAGAGGGACCTTAGAGCTACTTTCAATACCTGAAGGGAACCTGCAGGAAAGCTGCAGAGGGACCTTTTATAAGGGTGTCTAGAAACAGGGCAAGGGGGAATGGTTTGAAGCTGAGGGAGAGTAGGGTTAGACTGGATCTTGGGAAGTACAAGGGTGGTGAAACTCTGGAATAGGCTACCCAGAGTTGTTGTGGATGTCCCCTGCCTAGAGGTGTTCAGGGACAGGTTGGATGAGACCTTGAGTGACCAAGTGTGGTTGAGAGGCAGCCCTGGCCATGGTGGGGAGGTTGGAGTAGATGATCTCTAAGGTCCCTCCCAACCCAAATCGTTCTATGAATCTATGATTCTGTGGTGATGGTAAATGGAAATGAGAGGGTTAAGAGGGGAGTTTGGGAGTTGTACAGATCAGCACATTTCCCATTTACAAATGTAGATATCTGGGGGGAGGGCAGGAGGGAGGGGATGAGGGAGGGCTGAGCTTTGCATTTCCACAAGGCAGAACTTCAGTCCAAAGGCCACGTATTAAACCAAGCTGCATGTTTGCAGGTAATTAGTGTTCATAATCAGTTTGCAAAGCTAAAGCGGCTCCAGGTCACAACGCACTGAAGAAAACAAAAAGCACAGAGAAAAGGTTGGGGGTTGGATGTTATTTTTTTTTTCCCCCCTTTTGCTCGTGCATGCAAATGCCAAATTAACATCTGCATACAATATATGCTCTGGTCAGACCCAAAATATTGTTGTGGTTATGGCCAATTCACTTAAAAGCCAAGATGTTTAAACCCTCACATTAGCACAGATGAAATGTTTTCTGTGCCTTTAACTTCTCTTTGCCTTTTCTTTTTTTCTTTGTTGTGGGTTTTTTTTTTTTCCCAGGGTTGGGTTGTTGGTTGGGGTTTTTATTTTGGTTTTGTTGGGTTTGGGTTTGTTGGGGTATTTTTTTTGGGGGGGGGCGAATTTTGTGTTGTTGGGGTTTTTTTTAAGTTGAAGTTTCACATCAATGGTCCTTATAAACCACAGCTGTTTCCCTGCACCCTACAACAATAGCATTTTGTATCTGAGAGGGTTTGGAAATCTTTGTGCTTATTCAATTCTTCTGAAACCTAAAAGAAGAAAAAAAAGAAAAAGAAAAAGCAACCCTCACTTGTTCCTAGAAATGGAAGAGGTATCTGTGGTGTCTGCAAAACAATTAGGTTCTTGACAGCTTTTGGTCAGGCCACACCTTGAGTGCTGTGTTCAGTTGTGGGCTCCTGAATTGAACAGAGATGTTGAGGTGCTGGAAGGTGTCCAGAGAAGGGCAGCAAGGCTGGGGAGGGGCCTGGAGCACAGCCCTGTGAGGAGAGGCTGAGGGAGCTGGGGGTGTGCAGCCTGCAGAAGAGGAGGCTCAGGGCAGAGCTCATTGCTGTCTGCAGCTACCTGAAGGGAGGTTGTAGCCAGGTGGGGTTGGGCTCTGCTGCCAGGCACTCAGCGACAGAAGAAGGGGACACAGCCTCAAGTTGTGCCAAAGAAGGTCTCAGCTGGATGTTAGGAGGAAGTTGTTGGCAGAGAGAGTGATTGGCATTGGAATGGGCTGCCCAGGGAGGTGGTGGAGTCACCATGCTTGGAGGTGTTGAAGCAAAGCCTGGGTGGGGCACTTAGTGCCATTATCTGGTTGACTGGATAGGGCTGGGTGCTAGGTTGGACTGGGATGAGCTTGGAGGTCTCTTCCAACCTGGTTGATTCTATGATTCTATGATGTGTGAAGATTGCTTCAGAGATGAGGTGAAACTCAGTCTGGGAGTCTGATGAAATTTGACAGTTTTGGCACTGGCAGCTTTTTTTTTCTTGTGATCATTGTAGAGAAGGGGAAGCTGAGCAGGCTGCTTCACCAGCAGTGCTGGATCTCTCCAGGTATGGGTGCTGTGCTAAGATGAGCAGTGCCACTTTCCTCACCAGGGAGTCTTGGGGAATCACCTGGGAGTCTTGGTTAATGAAAAGCTCAACAGGAGCCTGCAGTGTGAGCGCAGCCCAGACAGCAACCCTGTGCTGGGCTGCAGCAAGAGCAGTGTGGGCAGCAGGGCAAGGGAGGGGATTCTGCCCCTTGCTTCTGCTCTCCTCAGACCCCACCTGCAGTCCTGGGTGCAGTTCTGGAGCCCCCAACACAAGCAGGACATGGAAGTGTTGGAGCCAGTCCAGAGGAGGCCACCAAGACACTGAGAGGGCTGCAGCAGCTCTGCTATGAGGACAGTTTGGGCTCTTCAGCCCAGAGAAGAGAAGGCTTCAAGGAGACCTTGGAGTGGCCTTCCAGGATCTGAAGGGGGCCTACAGGAGGGCTGTGGAGGGACTATTGACAAGGTCTTGAAATGCCAGGATGAGGAGGAATGGGTTTAAAGTGGCAGAGGGGAGATTGAAAGTGGATGTTAGGAAGTTGTTTGCAGTGAGGGTGGTGAGACACTGGCACAGGTTGCCCAGGGAGGTTGTGGCTGCTCCCTTCCTGGTGGTGTTGGAGTCCAGGTTGGATGAGGCCTTGAGTGACCTGTTCTAGTTGGAGGTGTCCCTGCCTATGTCAGGAGGTTGGAACTGGCTGAGCTTTGAGGTCCCTTCCAACCCAAACCATTCTATGATTCTATGAGTGCAACCAATTGCCTCATCACACTGTGGCTGCAGCACCTACAACACTTCTATGCTGGCAATTTCACCATTCCCAGGAGCTCAAACTAGTTATGAGCTTCTGGGTGAAGCCATCAGGTGAACCACCTGCAGATCTCCTGTGAGGGGCTTCAGCAGCAGGAACCAAATGTCTGCCAAGATGCAGTGACTAATGGCTTCATCACACAAAGCTTTTTCCCACATGGGCATCCTCTCCAGTATGGTTTTTCAGATGAGGGCTTGGAAGCTGTTTGCCCTCCCAGGCTCTTCCCATTATACTGTGTTTACTCTCCCTGTCCTCTTCTGTAAAGTACATTCAGGTTTGGGCTTCTCACTACAAGAAGGACCTTGATGTTCTGGAGCATGTCCAAAGAAGGGCTACCAATCTGTAGCACAAGTCTCAGGGGAGACCTCCTCCTGAAAGGAGATGGGACATGGTCTCGTCTCCCAAGGAACAAGTGATAGGACAAGAGGAAATGACTTCATGTTGTTCCAGGGGAGGTTTAGGTTGGACAATTGGACAAATACCTCCCTCATAAGGGTTGTCAAGCCTCAGAACTGGCTGCCTAGGGCAGTGGTGGACTCACCACGCCTGGAGGGGTTTAAAAGCCATGTAGATGTGATGCTGGGAAGCATGGGTTAGGGCTGAAATGGCAGTGCTGGGTTAACGATTGCATTAGAAGACCTTAAAGGTCTTGTCTAGGCAAAATGAAATGATTCCACAAGTGTCCTCCTGGCAGACCTAATTGCATCAGCTGGGTTGCCACTGCAGGGTCTACACAGACCTACTCTGTGTCTCGTGAAGCTGTTGTGCTGCTGCCTGTCTCCAGCATGCCCACTGGCATGTGTGACTCTGACCCATCCATCTACGCATATGTCCTGCAGACATAATCCAGCTTCGCTGATTGCTTAGCTGAGCTGAAAGGACTACCCAGATTTTCATCCTTCACACAGTCATAGATTGCATCAGGTTGGAAGGTACCCTCAAAACTCATCCTGGCCATACCCCCACCTGCAGTCAGCAGGGACACCTCCAACCACATCCGCATGCCCTGGGACATATCAAGTCTTGTCTTGAAGGTCTCTAGGGACAGGGCCTCAACCCGTCCCTGGGTAGCCTGTTCCAGTATTTCATCACTTTCATTGTAAAGAACTTTCTCCTGATGTCCAACCTAAATCTCCCCTGATCCAGCTTCAAACCACTGCCCCTCATCCTATCACTACAAGCCCTTCTAAACAGTCCATCTGCAGCCCTCCTGTAGGTCCCCTTCAGATACTGAAATGCAGCTATAAGGCCTCCCCAGAGCCTTCTCCAGGCTGAACAGCCTCAACTCTTTCAAGCTGTCTTCACAGAAGAGGTGATCCAGAGCTCTCCTGCTGCAGCAGATCCATGTCTCTTGTGTTGAGGATCCCATAGCTGGACACAGTACTCACCAGAGCAGAGGGGCAGAATCACCTCTCCCTATCTGCTGATCAGGCTTCTTTAGATGCAGCCCAGGATGTCCTTCTTAGCTGCAAGTGCACATTGCTGGCTCCTGTCCAGCTTCTCATCCACCAGCATACCCAAGCCCTTTCCTTCAGGGCTGCCCTGAATTTCATCATCTCCCAGCCTCTATCAATGTCAAGCATTACCCCAAACCAAGTGCAGAACCTACCACTTCGCCTTTTTAAACCTCCTGAGATTCTACTCACCCCACCCCTTCAGCCTGTCCAGGGCCCTCTGGATGCTCAATCCCAAGTGCCTTTGCAAATGCTTGCAGCCACAGGACCCTTTGCTGCGGGGTCCAGGTGTAGAGCTCAGCTTCGGCACATGTGGCTTGTGCTCTGTGGCTGTGGAGGCCACTAGCTGATTCCACTGGTGACCATGGAAAGCAATAAGCCTGTCTGAGGTTGCTGCTCTGCTGCCAAAAGTAAGCAGAAGTTCAAGTTCCTGACAGTGGGCATTTTGTTCTCACTTCCAAGCAGCTCATGAAGCAGTTTGTTGGCTGGGCTTTTCTTCTCAGATCGTTTCATCTTTCTTCAAGCCTCCAGTTTCCTGAGAGAGATTTTGGTGGCATCGTTTGTAACCTGACCTCTCTGCTTGTCATATCTGCATCACTGGTTCTGGGGATCGGGCCAGGATGCTGACAAGCATTTTTGACTTGAAAATACAACTTTTTGGCAACCCAAAGAAACAAAAAAAAAAAGACCCTGCTGTCTTCAGAGGGATAAGGGTTCATGGCACAGCACAACTGTGACCTGTCCAAAGTTGCCTGGGTCCCACTCTGGCTTATTCTCAGTGGTTATTCTGAGTCCAGTTGTTTTCTCCCCAGGGGCCAGCAGAAATTGCAGCCCAAGAGATGTGAGGAACTTGAGCTGCTGCTGCTGTTGCATGGGGAGCTGTGGATCTGCACATCTCCACAAGCCTCCTGTCTTCTCCTGGAGGTCTAGTGGGATCAGAAACGCACTACAACAAACCGTGGTCCTCTCCTGCCAGGCACAGACCCTGTGCCTGGCCCCGTAGTCCTGCTGGGCTGTGGCACATCCCAGGAGCAGCCCTGGGGCTTTTTGTAAGTGCATGAGGTTTGGCAGGTCCAGCCAAGGCCACCACAGCTGGGATTGGCTGGACAGAGCTCTTTTTTTGGCAAAGGGAGGTATTCCCTGGGGGAAGGGGCACAGGAACAGCACTGGGTAAGAGAAGAGGCAATTAAAGTTCTGAAGAACTAAGCAAGGAGCTATTTTCAAGCCACTTCCCAATGCTCACAAAACCAACCCGGCCTATCAGTCTGTTCTCCTCCTCACAGAGATACTTCTGATCATCACAGATCCATGTGGCTGGGTCTTGGAAATATCACAGAATCACAGAACAGTAGAGGTTAGAAGGGACCTCCAGAGATCATCCAGTAAAAGCTCCCACTGCCAAGCAGGATATCCCCCAGGGTAGTCTGCACAGGAGTGCATCCAGGAGGGCTTGGAAAGTCTCCAGAGAAGGAGACTTCACAACTCTCTGGGCAGTCTGCTCCAGGGCTCTGTCACCCTCACTGGAAAGAAGTTTCTCCTCATGTTGAGCTGAAATCTTCTATTGTCAAGGTTGCATCCTTTGCTCTTTTGTCTTACTGCTGCTGACCACCAAAAAGAGCTTGACCCCAGGCACTTGACACCCACCCCTCAGAGATTTGTACACATGGATCAGATCTCCTCTCAGCCTTCTCTTCTCCAGACTAAGCAGCCCCAGGGCCCTCTCTTCATAGAGGAGATGCTCAAATCCCCCACAATCATCCTTGTGCCTCTCTGCTGGACTCTCTCCAGCAGGTCTCCACACTCAGGAGGTTTCCTGAATTGGTCTGATGAGAATTACTGCGGAGTAATAAGAAGGAGTTCTTGGGCCTTTTTTCCATGTCTTCATGACTGCTCAGGGGAGCCTTTTCTTGGAATGGGGGCACATCTTGAGCTGTCCTCCAGTCCCTGCATCCTTGTGGCTCTCCGCTGGACTCTTTCCAGAAGGTTGCTGTGTCTCTCTGGAACTGGGGAGCCTAAAACTGAACACAGTATTGCAGGTGTGATCTCAGCAGGGCAGAGCCTTTTTGACACCTCTCATTGAAATTGTCTGAGACTGTTCCAGATGGAGAGCACTGAGGACACAGGTGGGCAGAGCTCAGCCAGCCATGAAGGGAACTCTTTGCTCTTTGTTAGAAATGTCCTTTATAATAAAACTAAAACCCCTGAGCTTGTGCTCGTGAGGAGAGATGAATCCTTGCTGACTCAGCAAAGCTGCACAAGCAACTTCCACTCATGCCCCAACTCTTCAAGAGTTGAGGGCCTTGCATGCATGTGAGCATCTGCAAGGTCGAGCCCAAAAGATATGTCAGCCAGCCCCAAAATGAGAAGTGTAAATATGAACTATTAAAACCAGACCTGCTCCAGAGGAGAACTCTGACATTGCCACAAATCTGAAGAAGAAAGGGAAAACTCTGGCATGTGGATTTGGGATGACATCAGCTTCTGAGAACTCGATGCCAAAACAGAGCTATCTGTGGGAGAGCTTCACTGAAAGCTTGGAGTCGTCACTGCCAGGTTAGTACAACTTGGAGATAAAAAGAGCTTTCACATTTATGCTGCAGGATGGGGGTAGGCAGAAGAAGGCACATTTTCCCTGAGGGAAATATCACCTTTCTATCTGTAGTATCAAGTCAAGGACAGAAGATTTGCCATCTTTGCACAAGTCATTGATCTCCCTTCCTCAGCTTGCTCCAAAATCTACTGATAGGCAAACAAACACTTCTGAAGGGAGGCCAAAACCCACAGTGCTCCTTGGTGGCCAAGTAATGCTATACTTAGGGTTCAAGAAATGTTTCCCTTCCATTTATCATCACCAGGTTTCTACAAATGATTGAGAGGAACCTACAACTCTGGCACTACTGCTTTCCTTGAGCTCCTCTGGCAGTCACTTTGAGGAGGTGGTACAGAATCGTAGAATCATAGCATCATAGAATGGCTCAGGGTGGAAGGGATCTTAGAGATTATCTGCTCCAACAGCCCTGTCACAGACAAGGATGCCTCTCAAATCCAACAGTAAGTCCTAGAAATGTCAAAATGTCTTCTTATCCCAATAGAGAAATAAAATACAAACCCTATGAGGAGAGGCTGAGGGAGCTGGGGGTGTGCAGCCTGCAGAAGAGGAGGCTCAGGGCAGAGCTCATTGCTGTCTACAACTACCTGAAGGGAGGCTGTAGCCAGGTGGGGTTGGGCTCTTCTCCCAGGCAACCAGCAACAGGACAAGGGGACACAGCCTCAAGTTGTGCCGAGGGAAGTACAGGCTGGATGTTAGGAGGAAGTCGTTGGCAGAGAGAGTGATTGGCATTGGAATGGGCTGCCCAGGGAGGTGGTGGAGTCACCATCCCTGGGGGTGTTCAGGAAAAGCCTGGATGAGGCACTTAGTGCCATGGTCTGGTTGACTGGATAGGGCTGGGTGCTAGGCTGGACTGGGTGAGCTTGGAGGTCTCTTCCAACCTGATTGATTAAAAAAAAAAAAAATCATAAGAAAAAAATAAAACTCCAAATGTTGCTCCTCTGGCAGCAGATGGAACACATCCACCTTCTCAGCAATGTAGAGGAGGGAAATAACTCTGCTTTTACAGAGCTCCCAGAATGCATAATAAAAAAGGGAGAGGAGGAAAGAGAGAATCAGAGAATGGTTTGGGTTGGAAGGGGCCTTTCAAGTTCCTCTAGTCCAACCCCCTTGCAGTGAGCAGAAACATCTTCAAGCAGACCAGTGGATCAGTGTCCCGTCCAACCTGACTTGGAATGTTTCCAGGGATGGTGCATCTGCCACCTCTCTGGGCAACCTGTGCCACTCTCAACATGAAAAATCATAGAATCATAGAATGGTTTAGGTTGGAAGGGACCTCAAGGATCATCCAGCTCCAACCCCCTGCCATAGGCAGGGACACCTCCCACTAGAGCAGGCTGCTCAAGGCCTCATCCAGCCTGGCCTTAAACGCCTCCAGGGAGGAAGCATCCACAACCTCCCTGGGCAACCTGTGCCAGTGTCTCACCACCCTCACTGTAAAGAACTTCCTCCTAACATCCAGTCTAAATCTCCCCTCTGCCAGTTCAAACCCATTCCCCCTCGTCCTGACATTCCCAGACCTTGTCAATAGTCCCTCCCCAGCCTTCCTGTAGGCTCCCTTCAGATACTGCAAAGCCACTCTAAGGTCTCCTCGAAGCCTTCTCTTCTCCAGGCTGCAGAGCCCCAACTCTCTCAGCCTGTCCTCAGAGCAGAGCTGCTGCAGCCCTCTGAGCATCTTCGTGGCTCTCCTCTGGACTGGCTCCAGCAGTTCCATGTCCTTCTTGTGTTGGGGGCTCCAGAACTGCACACAGTACTCCAGGTGGGGTCTGCCATCTATCTAGACTATCTCTGAGCACATCAGGTATTGGCTCTTAACAACGAGCAAATGGGATGTTGAAGGGAGACCACTACCTAAAAGCAGGTTGCAGTGAGGTGGGGGTTTCTGTCTTCTTCCAGATAACTTGTGATAGAACAAGAGGAAATGGCCTCAGGCTGAGGCAGATGAGGTTTAAGCTGGACATTAGGAACAATTTCTTCACTAAAAGAGTGGTCAAGCATTGGAACAGTCTGGCCAGGAAAATGGTAGTGTCACCATCATTGGAGGTGTTTGAAATATGTAGACATGGCACTTCAGGACATGGGTTAGTGGACATGGTGGTATTGGGTTGATGGCTGCACTTGATGATCTTAGAGGTCTTTGATTCTGTGCTGTGAGTGATCTGCGCTTGCACCCCATGGGACATGGAGGACTATGCAGAATCACAGAACTGTAGAGGTTGGGAGAAAGCTCCAGAAATCATTGAGTCCAACCCTCCTGCCAAGCAGGATCCCCCAGGGTAGTTCACACAGGAATGCATCCAGGTGGGTTTGGAAAGTCTCCAGAGAAGGACACTCCACAACCTCTCTGGGCAGCCTGCTCCAGGGCTCTGTCACCCTCACTGGAAAGCAGTTTCTCCTCATGTTGAGCTGAAGCCTTCTATTGTGAGGTTGTATCCTTTGCTCCTTGTCTTACTGCTGCTGACCACCAAAAAGAGCTTGGCCCCAGGCACTTGACACTCATCCCTCAGAGATTTGTGCATACCGATCAGATCTCCTCTCAGCCTTCCCTTCTCCAGACTAAACAGCCCCAGGGCTCGCAGTTTTTCTTTGTGGGAAAGAAGCTGAAGCTCCCCAGTCATCCTTGTGTCTCTCCACTGGACTCTCTCCAGCAGGTCCCTGTCTCTTCTGAGCTGGGGAGCCCATAACTGGACACAGTATTCTAGGCGTGGTCTCAGTAGGGCAGAGGAGAGGGGGAGAAGAACCTCCCTAGACCTCCCTAGGATGAAGATGCTGTATTCTTTCAGAGCTAGTAGCAGCACTGCTTGATCTCTGAGAGCATCACTTCTCTTCAAGCAGCTCCTGCTTCTCACACTGACAAATAACCCAGTGCAAGGTGAGATGTGCAGGGACCTTGTCAAAAGCTGGACACGGTCAAAGTCTGGGAAAATGGAGAGGCAACCACAGCCTGTACTTATGCCAAACATCTGCTGGCCCAACTTCCAGGACCACTTTCCAGCCAAAGTGATGCTTTTAACTCTTTATGATTCTTAACATGCTAAAAGCAAAAGAAATCCCTGGTCCACTGGTGAGTCTCCAATAACAAAGCACAGGGCTTCAAGCAAGGGCTGTCAACATTCTCAATACTGCTCTGTGACCTGGAAAGAAACAGTGCTAAAGATAAATGAGGCAGGTAGGGCTGATGGAAATGTTTTCAACTTGAGGTTTGGGTGGCTTTTTTTTCTGTTAGAAAGTGCCATTTCATCAAAACTGCCATGTTCCAAGGGATGGGATCAATTTTGACGAAGCTGTCACTGAAAAGTGTCAGACTCAATTGTTTCCACCCTCTCACTTGCTTCCAAGAAAGTCAGAAAGTTCCACTCCGATAGAGTCCAATTTTCTCTGGGCTGTGTCAGTCTGCCTTCACACAGAGGAATTTGCTGTGGGGCCAGACCAGAGCAGCACTTCAAGTCACCCTGATTTTGGGTTTGGATTTATTTGGGGTCTTGGCTATAGCCCTGGGGAGGTTTCAAGGTGTGAATTCAAGACTGAGAGAGTTGGGGCTGTTCAGCCTGGAAAAGAGAAGGCTCCAGGAGACCTTAGAGCAGCCTTCCAGTACCTGAAATGGGCCTATGAAAAAGCTGGGAAGGGACTTCTGACAAGGGCTTGTTGTGATAGAACAAGAGGGAATGGATTGAAGCTTGAGGATGGCAGATTTAGGCTGGAGATTAGGAAGAAATTGTTTCCAGTGAGAGTGGTGAGACACTGGTACAAGTTGCCCAGGAGGGTCATAGATGCCCCCTCCCTGGAGGTGTTCATGGCCAGGTTAGATGGGGCTTGAGCAGCCTGGGCTAGTGGAAGGTGTCTCTGGCCATGGCAGAGGATTGAAATTGGATAACCTTTAAGGTCCATTCCAACCCAAATCATTCTATGAATCTACGAATTATTCATCTCCCAACAACTTCCAGTCCCTCCAGTCCTCAGATCCCCTCTAACTCCCTCCCACAGCCCCTCTCAGCTTCCATCTGCATTCAGCTCATCCCAATTTCCCTCTTGACATAAGGACTGCACACTGGGCAGAGGTAGTTTTCTCCTTCTTAGTTTGGCTGCTCAGACCAGGTTGTGCACCCCAAACACCCTGAGCCTCCATTTGGATGGAGTCCAATTGCACAAAATCTTCTGCAGCAGTCATTACCATCATAGAATCATAGAATGAGTCGGGGTTGGAAGGTACCACAAGGATCATTAGTTCCAATCCCTCATGCCATGGGCAGGGACACCTCACACTAGGCTAGAGCCTCATCCAGCCTGGCCTTAAACACCTTCAGGGATGAGGCTTCCACCACGTCCCTGGGCAACCCCTTCCAGGCTCTCACCACCCTCATGCTGAAAAACTTCTTCCTAACATCCAGGCTGAATCTCCCCATTTCTATCTTGGTTCCATTTCCTCCAGTCCTGTCACTACCTGACAGTCTAAAGAGTCTCTCCCCAGCTTTCTTGTAGCCCCCTCAAGATATTGGAAGGTCACAGGAAGGTCACCTGGGAGCCTTCTCCTCTCCAGTCTGAACAGCCCCAACTTCCTGAGTCTCTCCACACAGCAGAGCAGCTCCAGCCCTCTGATCATCCTCGTGGCTCTTCTCTGGACACCTTCCAGCACCTCCATAGCCCTCTTATCCCAGGGGCTCCAGAACTGGACACAGTACTCCAGGTGGGGTCTCACCATTATGGACATGGACAAAACAACATATTCTGCCCTGTTCTCTCATGACTGAGTGACCCACAGCAACTGAAACTTGTTTTCAGTCTGTGCTATTTTCTTCTCCACTGCTAAAACATCAGCCTCAAAAGAGAAAAAAGAAAAAAGTGCTTGTGGTGGTGAATGTTTCCCCCAGCTAACTTCTCAGCCACTACATTGCCAACTGGGAGTGCCTACATCTTTGACTGGGACTGCATGGTAGTCTCAGCAGTACCTCTTGCTGTTGGGGCTAACTATCCTCGTGTCCTGCTGCCCATTTTGCTCCCATTAATGTGTTGGTTACTCAAAGTCATCTGCTCAGATCAAGTCTAGCTGTCTGCCCTCAGCTGAGCTGTTCTGGGCTGGTTAGTACAGCCAACAAGACACAGTCCCTATGTTTATACTCAGCTATGGTGCCCTTGACCTGCCTCAACAAAAGACAGAGCATCTACACTGAGGCAAGCCACCAGGTTTCGCTTTTTCACTTGCTCTACCTGCACCAGGAATGCTGTTGGGCAGGGAAACAGGGGGGACTGATGTGAGTAGCTGAGGGCCTCTGTGTGTGTGCACAAGTGCAAATGGAACTCTGCAAGAGCGTGTCAGGATGGGTAACCCACCCACAGCTCCTCTGGCAGCAAAGCATGGCATGGAAAGGAGGGCACCTCCCAGCTTGCAAAGACCTGAGTTCAATCCAGTGGCTGAAACAACCCCCCACATGAAAGTGGATTTTTTAAATTAGAAAGTCCCTGTATCATAGAAGTTAAACTTGCATTTGTAAGCAAGGCTACTGGCAGCCAAAGGGCCAAGGGAAGGACACAAGTGAGAAGCCTGGCTGCTCAAACCCCACTCTGATGTTACCTGGTGTGCTTCACTCTGCCTTTGAGCAGCACCCCATGGATCCCCTAGCAGGTTTTTGCAGCACCTCAGCCCGAAATACCTGCACAAGAGCAGATTTCTGCCTGGCAGTATGTTCTGCCTTCCGCCTGCTCCTGGCTGGGAAAGCAGAGGCTTTCTCACCAGCCGCTCTTCGGTGTGGAACAATAGGATCTCCCTCTGGTGGCAAATCCCACCCGAAGTGTGCTGACATCGCAGGCAGGGATGGATGGGGCCACAGGACAGCAGAGCTGGCTACTAGATGGCTGCCAAGGCATCACCCAAGCTTCCTGCAGAACCTTCCGGAGAACTGGGCACACAATGGATCCCTTCACGTGTTGCATCCCACCACACCATGCGTCACATCAACTTAGGCCTCCAATCACAAGATGCATCACACCACGCCATGCATCCCACCACGCCATGCATCCCACCACACCATGCATCCCACCACGCCATGCATCCCACCACACCATGCATCCCACCACGCCATGCATCCCACCGCGCCATGCATCCCACCACACCATGCATCCCACCACGCCATGCATCCCACCACACCATGCATCCCACCACGCCATGCATCCCACCACACCATGCATCCCACCACGCCATGCATCCCACCACACCATGCATCCCACCACGCCATGCATCCCACCACACCATGCATCCCACCACGCCATGCATCCCACCACACCATGCATCCCACCACGCCATGCATCCCACCACACCATGCATCCCACCACGCCATGCATCCCACCACACCATGCATCCCACCACGCCATGCATCCCACCACACCATGCATCCCACCACGCCATGCATCCCACCACACCATGCATCCCACCACGCCATGCATCCCACCACACCATGCATCCCACCACGCCATGCATCCCACCACACCATGCATCCCACCACGCCATGCATCCCACCACACCATGCATCCCACCACGCCATGCATCCCACCACACCATGCATCCCACCACGCCATGCATCCCACCACACCATGCATCCCACCACGCCATGCATCCCACCACACCATGCATCCCACCACACCATGCATCCCACCACACCATGCATCCCACCACACCATGCATCCCACCACACCATGCATCCCACCACACCATGCATCCCACCACACCATGCATCCCACCACACCATGCATCCCACCACAACATGCATCCCACCACACCATGCATCCCACTGTGTCATGCATCCCACCGTGTCATGCATCCCACTGTGTCATGCATCCCACCGTGTCATGCATCCCACCGTGTCATGCATCCCACCGTGTCATGCATCCCACCGTGTCATGCATCCCACCGTGTCATGCATCCCACCGTGTCAAGCATCCCACCATATCAAGCATCCCACCACACCACGTGTCCATCCCATCATCACATGACAAACCCAAAAGCTCTCAGCCCCAAGGCTGAGTTGCTGAGGTGAGGACATGGCTCCTTGCCCATATGCCACACTTCTGTGGCTGCCTGAGCCTGGCAAGTGCCTGAGAAAGGCTGGCTCAGGGCTGTGGTGGATGTAAAGCGTCAAGTTGTTGCTCAGGGGGGTTAGCAGGTTCCTAACAGTCTTGGAATGGAACAACACAGGCACTGACATACCATCCCAGTAGGACATTAATTAAAGGATGGGACTCTGCGCTGTGTCTATCTGACTCCAGTTCTCATGTCTTACTCATCCTAGATGTCCATCAGAGCCCTTGCTACTATCTCTGCAGGATTTTAGGGTGTATTCAACTGTGAAGCATTCCAGAGCTCAGACTTTACAAGCCAGAAGGCACTGCAAGGCTAGAAAGAATAGAACAGAGCACCTAAGGCACATGGCACAACATTTGGGGGCTATTTCAGCATTTTTATGGGTTGTCACACGGTAGGGAGGCATTCCCACTTACCCAGACCACTCTACAATGTGAGAGCTCAGCACAGCTAACCAGCTTCTCCTGACAGAAGGGCTTTTGGGGAGCTCTATACTCTATACTATACTGAAGTTTCTTCAGGCTGGTGAGCAGGAAGATTTCAGTGCTGGGTATGTGAAGGGCTCCTCTGACCACTCAGAGCAGCAGAGTCCTGGGAGAGGCAGGGCTCAGGCTGCCTCCTGCTCTCCTCATCCCTAGCAGGGGTTGGGTTGCCCAGCTGTCAGGGCAGACAGAAGGGCCAGGCATGTTGCCATCCAGCCCTAAGGGTGTTGATGTCCATCATCTTTTCCAGAGCTGCTCTGCCAGACGTTCAAATGTAGCTTTAAATGGATAAACCTGGCAAGGGACTGGCCAGAAGAGCTGCTGGCCAGCTGTTTCAGGTGACTCGTCCCTTCTTGGTGACTTGCCACTCCTCACATCCTTTAAAACACAGTCAGGGACAGTTTGGCAGCAGATCCTGCCCTGAGACAGTCCTTTAAATCCCCTCCTTTCCTTCCCAAGCTTTGTAGTCATTTGCAAAGACCAGCTCTAGCTGGAGGCTTTGCAGCAGCAGAGGCAAAACTGAATTTTGCCACCCCGAGGTTGAAGGCAAAATAATTTCCTGGGGTGGGATGTCAAATCTGGCATTCCTCTCCCTCCCACAAAGACATACTCTCTGCAAAAAGCCAGGCTTGTATTCTCCTGCCAGGATATTTCCTCCCTGCCCAGCTGTAGGACTTTCCTCTTCTCCAGACAATGAAGGGACTGACGCCAATGGCATTGGCTGATGGAGCCAGGGAATGTGAAAGCCCAGTGAAGCCCATCCTGAATGCATCCCAGGAGGCCGGACAGGAGGGGTATAAGGAACCTCAGTGAATGGGCTGCGAGTTGCAGCCCTGCTGCTAGCTCCCTGCTTGCCCATGGCCAGGTAAGATAGTTGGGAGCCAGCCCAGGGGTTGGCCACCTACCCCACCACTTATGCCCAAAGCTGTCCTGTATCCCCATAGCATCAGGAGTCACCCAGCAGGACCATAGACCCCCTCAAATCTGCAATTAGCCCTGAGGAGCAGGGCTGCAGCATGCTCACAGCAAACACAGGGTCCTCAGATTGGTGGGTGCATGGATCCAGAGCCAGCCCAGAGTGTTTTCTCTTGGCCAACTGTCCCCAAGATCCATCCCAGCAGGTCTCAAACACTCTCAGGCAACCTGGAGATGCAGTCTGAGTCTGGAGAACATCAGGAGGAGTAATGGTGCTAAGACAAACCCCAAGGGATGGAGGTCAGCAGTATGTGCCCACCATAGTCACTTTTTATTAAGGTTAGTTGTTATAAAAATATATCATAAAACATTGTGGCACATTTGCCCATTCCTCTACTGGGGCATTGATGGTGGCTGGGATGGAGGTGTTTGCTGCCCTGCATCCAACAGTCTTGGGAACATGGAAAGGAGAAAGAAAAACTGAAAACAATGAGGGGAGGGGAAAGACAAAATAAAGAAGGCTGAGTCTCTTCTGTTAGCTCTTTCCAATCCAGCAGAGGTACAGTGTGAGTGAACATCCCAACTGTGCTCCCCTGAACGGGGATTTGCCACGGAGGATGTCACCTCTGACTGTCCAGGCACACCTTCATCCCTGCAGGCACCTGCCCAAGGTACTGGCACTTTGGGTACTGTTCAATGGCACTTTGGGTACAGTTTGGCAGCACTTTGGGCTTCAATTAGAGTTCACAGGTGCTTATTCCAAGAGTCACCGTCTCTGGACCACTGCTCAGCAGCTCGAGGAGGAGGAGGCTGGGATAGAGAGTCCGTGGATGGTATTTAGAGGGTCTGGAGGTTTCCCCACAGGGCTGACAGGTTTCCTGTCCACAGCTGCAAGAAGAGAAGTGGAGACGAAATAAAAGACAACAATGAGGCAGTGGATTGATGGACTCAAAACACATTGCTGCAGCCAGGCACAATCCATGGCTGGATGGATGTGGAACCTCCTCCAATGGCCACTCAAAGGCAACTCTGTCCCTCAGAGCCCACCACCCACCTGCCCCCAGGAAATCTATGCCTTCAGAAATGAGCTCTCAGGAGAAAGGGGGAGGAAAGGGGGGAACACAACGATGGCAAGCCCCCTCTACCGTTGTTGAAGATCCAGATATGGCTGGGAAGGGAATCCAAACCCCCTGCAGCCACACAGAAGACACATCTCACGCCTGCAATTGGAGTGCCCAGGGAGGGCACTATGCCAAAATTGCCCGGAAGAAGGGGAAAGGGGATGAGGAAGAGAACTCAATACCCTGCCAGGTGTAAACTCCTACTGAGCTTCTTGCCAACCCTAGCTCACCTCAGGCATAGCCCAGCCCCGGCAGACATCACGGTGAATTGCGGGGGCTCAGACAACCTGTGCCTCCCCTACCCCATCCTGCACCAATCTCCTACGAGGGGATGAGGAATATCGACGGATGCTGCAGGTGTTGGGATAAGCCTGGAGATTGGGAGGGGGAAACAGGGGACTATGAAATCAGAAAGGAAACTTGAAGGGCAGAACTGACCAGCTGAATTCGTCTCTCTCTTCCGTCATTTCTTTCCTTCTCTCCTCCTTTCTTCCCTTTCCTTTGTCTCTTTCCCCTCCCACTGTCCGCTCCTCCAGCGATAGAGAGGCCGGAGACTGGCGAGCAGAAGAGACCGTCTGCCCCATCCCCCCTCCCCGTCGACACCTCTCCCTTCTCGGGGCTGGGGATAGAGGGGGCGTTTAGCAGCACAATCCGATATTTGGGTTGTCCCAAGTAAGTAGTGGAACTGGAAAGTCGATCCGAAGGAAATTAAAAATAAGGGGAGGGAGGGGGAATTAAAAGAAAAAGAATAAGAAATAAAAAGCCTTTAAAGGAGAAAAAAAAATAGAAAGCCACCAAAAGCCAAACTAAAACCACATAAAACTAAAAAGTCACAAACGTTTAAAGGAAGTCTGTGGGATTTTCGGCAGAGATAGCTTGAAGGCTGGCAAGGCAGAAAAATCAGGCTCCAAGTAATTTAAAACACCTCAAAAATATAATGAATACAAGCAGGTCATTGCTCGCCTTCCATTCATTTTCTTTTTTTTTTCCTTTCCCTTACTACATTCTTTTTCCTTTCTTCCCCTTTCCTTTCCTTTCCTTTCCTTTCCTTTCCTTTCCTCTCCTTTCCTTTCCTTTCCTTTCCTTTCCTTTCCTTTCCTTTCCTTTCCTTTCCTTTCCTTTCCTTTCCTTTCCTTTCGTTTCCCCTTTTCCTTTCCTCTCCCTCACTTTCTCGGGTTCTGTTTCTCTGTATTTATTATTACTTTCTTAAAATCGATTTCCAGGTCTCGATACTCAAGGGAGCTCATCCCCGCGATGAGTTTACCACCAGTAAAAGTCTCGTATAAAAACAAACAAAACCAAAGCAACCGCAAAAGGGAAAAAATAAAGGGGTGGAGGGAGGAGGAAAAGAAGGAAAAACGAAAAGATAAAACAGAAAAGCAACAAGAAAGCAGTGAGTAGAAAAGAGGAATTCGTTACAAATGAGGAAAAGAATATCAAATCTGGTTACCACGAAAAAGGAACACTGGGATAAAATCGACGGCGGTTTTATACACAAAACGAAACTTCCCACCGCGGACATAAATCTTTCCTCAACGAGCAGAGTTAATTAGAGAGAGATAAGAGCACCACCCTAATTAACGCTCCTGGTCTAGAAGTTCCGATTCCCCCCTCCCGCAATCTCAGCGGGGGATTTATGATGGGAATAACGCCGAGCAGAGGCTACTGCCCTGACTGCGAGACTCCTTGCTAAGATGGATGCCGTCAGAACGTCTATTTTATCGCTGTTCATTTTGAAAAGACCTGTGGAGAAGCCTCTCAAGAGCCGCAGGTCCTTCCCTGTCTGGCAGACTGCACAGCGAAGGAGATTCCCTGACGAAAAGATGATTCCCCACGAATCTTACTCCCCTTCCCTGGTCATTTCCAGAGCAAACGGCGGGGAAAGAAAAGAGTTCTAGCTTAGAATCCCGATGTGCTGGTTGAGGCCGGGCAGAAAGGGGATGGAAGCTGGACCGACATCCGATCATCGAATACTGAGTCAAGGGGGACTAGGGCGTGGGCAGCAGGCAGGCAAAATCCCGGGGACCTCTTTCACCAGTTCGACTGAGCCCAACAGCCCTCATGGGGTGGGGGAATATCCTGGATTTTTTCAAATATTAAAGATAGCTAAAATATTCATCTCTGCATGAAGCAAGGGGAACCCGCACCGAGTCCTTTCACCACTACTCGTCCCTCTTCTGCCCCTGCCGAGACACCGGAGGGCCCTGGCCCCGCAGCCCCACTCCCTGCCGTGCACCGCTGTCCGCTTAGCTCTGCTCACCTTCCCTCCCGGGCTGCTTGAACGCCATCGCCGTGGCCAAGTCGCCTCCGTGCACTGTCACGCTGGGTCCGTGGTGGCCCAAAGGGCTACCTTGTGGTGGCCAGGGAGGGCCCGCGGGGAGGTAGCCGCTGGCCGGGCCGCCGTAGACGCCGTGTTGATTGGAAGGGGGATAAGCACAGGCTGGGAGGAAGCTACTCACCGAGGAGAGACCCGGCGGCGGCTGGGGACAGGGACAAAGAGGTATCTATGGTACGCGGGGAAATAGGCTCAAAACAACCCACCCGATTCTTGGGGTTGCTCATGGACACAGCGGGAAATCGCTCCCGCGCCGCCCTGTGCCGTCCTGTCCCCCAGCTCATCCCCTGTTGCCCCATCTTGTCCTACTTCTGTCTCTCTCCTTGTCATATCCTGCCCCCCAGAGCAGTTACCTGCGGGTATTTGATATCTCCTTCCACGGCAGCCTTGTCAATGCCGTTGACAGCCTGAGTTGAGGGAAAGCCTGTCCTGTTCACGCTGGGCCAGTCTTCCATTTTGGGGGGGTAAGCAGACCCCTCTGTGCCAGCCAGACCCCCTGGAGAGGAAAGAGAAGCGGCTCCGTTAGCGTTAGCCCTCCTTGCGAGCCAGATATCTGTGCCTCGGAGGAAGGATTAGGGTGAAACGGAGAGAAAGCCCCAAGTTGCAGGTGCATAAACCCGACGGGAAGGGGGCACAGACCCGCCTCGCCTCTTGCTCTCTGCCACTCTCCCAGGAATACAGCACGGAGACGCTCGGTCCTGACAGAGGAAATTTAGTGTATACGGCCGGGAGAGGCACACCTGATTTTGCCCACCATCCCAAATCCCTGTCCCTCGACTCTCCATTCCACCCCCATCCGGCTCTCAAGGCCAAATTTCTCTTCTGACGGAGATCTATAAAAGCGACATCGGGATTGTAAAGATAAATGATAGCACAAAGGAAAAAGCTTGCGGTTGATGTACTCGGACTTTAGGAAGGATAAAAGGACTCGCGTTTACCCCACCAGCCCGCCACATGCCGTGTGTGTGTCCTCTCCCCGAACACACACACTGCAGGGAGTCCCAGCCTCAGCGAACCCATCGCGCTCCTCGATTCCTCCTCCCTGGCTTAGTTTTTAGGAAAATCGGGGCTATTTCTCAGAGACAAGCCGGGAAGTCGCATTCCCTTCTTTTCCTCCGTTTTCCCATTCTTTTTCCCTTCCCCGTATTTGTTTTTCTTACTTTTCCTTTTCCAGCTTCGATTGTTACCTTCCCCCAGTTTGTTTTCTCCCTCTTTCATTTCCCTCCCCGGATTTAGTATTTTCCACCACTTTTTCCCTTCCTCATGTTTGTTTTCCTTCCTTTCCCCCCTTCCCCTCCTTTGGGTTTCTCCCTTTTTTTCTCTCCTCTGATTTGATTTCTCCCTCGGCCTTTGTTTTGCTTTCTTCTCTCCCCGCCACCGCCCCCCTTCCCCTTTTCCATATTTTTCCCCTTCACAAGGCGAAATTCAGGGCTCCCAATTTGCGGTCACCAATCTATCATCCCTAAGAAAATATTTTCCATATTTTTCCATAAAAAGTTCAAGATGTCTGAGCTTCGCCGCATCTGGCCCCCGTCCTGCCAGAGTGGGGTGCAGCCACCAAATAACCCCCCTGCGAAAATGAACTGGGGGGGTGATGAGAGAGCTGTTCGACGGCAAGGAAGGAGTGATCTCTTCCCGACCTCTCTCTTGCGAGGGACTCTGGGCTCTGGCAGGGGAGCAGAACATGGTACCCACCCGTCTGCTCGACGAAGGTGCGGATGCCCAAGATGTTGGTGACGGAGTGAGCAGAGGGCCAGGAGCGTGGCAAGCTGACGTGAGCGGCGGCCACGGGCCCGCCGGGGTGACCCCCCATCTTGGCGGCTGTGGAGGCCATGGGACTGGGGTAAGGGTACTGGTAGATGTGGTTGTAGGGCAGAGCAGGCTGCGGAGGGGGCTGCTTGCCGCCGTCGTAGGGACCGGGCTGGGAGAGACTCCCGATCTTGTTCCGCAGGATCCTGCTGATGGAGCTGACCGAGGGGACGTTGTACTTGTCGCAGACGCCGTCGGCCAGCAGCCGGTCGCGGATCTCCCAGGCGAAGATGCCGGGGTCTCCCTGCTTGTAGTCGCGGATATGCTTGACCACGTTGGGGGTGGTGACCCTCGGCTTGCTGCCGCCGATAGCCCCGGGCAGGATGGAGCCGGTCTCGTTGTAGCGGGCCAGGATCTTGCTGACGCAGCCGTGTGACACGCGGAGCTGGCGACTGATGTCGCAGGGCCGGATGCCGAGCTGGGCCAGCTCCACTATCCGCAGCCGGATGGCGTTGGGCAGCGGCCGCCCGTTCACGAATACACCGCCCAGTTGGTTCACCTCCCCGTATGTGTGCTCTGCGGAGGACGGGGCCGTTACCGGCGGGACAGGGCGCAGAGAAAGGAGGGATGTGGGGACGTGCCGCCGGGCCGAACGTGGGTCTCCCGGGGGATGTCCGGGCGACACACGTCGAGGAGGCAGTGGGACGGAGACGGGGAAATGAGAGTGAAGAGAAATTGGAGCAAAGGAAACAGGATGGCACAGGAAAAGGGAGGGCAAGAGAAAGAGGCAGAGGGAGGAGAGGAGAAAACGAGGGCGGAATAAAAAGAGTGAAGGAAAAGGAGAAGGGGGGGAAGGAAAAGACAAGGGGGGGGAAGCAAAGGGAGTAAAGAAAACGAAAAAGAGGGGATGAAAATAAAAAGAAGGGATGGGGAAATGGGAAGAGAAGAAAAGGGAGAAGAAAAGGGGGGGAAGAGGGAGAGAAAAAAGGGGGAAGAAAAGGAAGAGGAAAAAAAAACACGAGAGAGAAAGGGAGGAAGAAAGAGAGGGGAAAAAACGTAAAAGAAGGTGAAGGAAAAGGGAAGGGAGAAAAAGGGGGGGGAAGAAAGGAAGAAAAAGAGAGAAACACTGAAGAGGAAAGGAGAAAGAGAAAAAAGAGGGATTAAAAAAAATCTAAAAAGAAACGAGGTGGGAGTGGAGGGAAGCCAGAAGAAGGAGAAACAAGGAGAACGGGAGAAAGACAGAAGAACGCGAGTGGAGCGAAAGAGGAGGCAGGGGGCAGGGAGGACTTGAGAGCCGGGGCCCTTCCCAGCCGGGCACGCCGTGCAGGACCCCTACCCGTCGCCACCACCGGGTCGCAGAGAGGGGACAGGGATTCCACCCAGCCTGGTGATCCACTCCCCCGCCTTCTCCGCGGATCCCGTCCCGGAGCCCTCCCCACGGCCGCCCGCTCTTACCCATCGCCCGGCACCGGGTGAGCTCCGCTCGGCCCGGCTCGGGGGCAGCGCCTGCCCGCCACTCCGCGGTCCCGGTCCCGGCATAGAGGTCCCGAAGAGCGGCGGAGGGCGGGCTGGACTGGGCAGAAGTCGGCGGCGGGGATGTGCTGGCGGAGCCGGGCCGGTTCCCCGCTCTCGGGGAGCCCCCGCCGCTTACTTGGGATCAATTTGACGTGGGAAACACGTCAATCTCGTCCGTCACGGTGCGGGGGACGCCCATTGGCTCCCGAGCCGCTCCTAAATGGCCGCGGAGAATGAGGAGGAGGGGGAGGGCGCACACGGCACCCTCTACCCGCCCCCTCGGGGACAGAGTACGCATGGGATTGTTCGCCCCATCCCCAAGGGACACCCCAGACACACACACACACACACACACACAGATTCCTTTTAGGGATGCGGAGAGGGGTAGCCCAGGGTGTCTCCACGCCCTTCTCTCATCTTAAAGTGGCAATGTCGTGTGTGTGTCCCCGGTCCCATCCCCGCCGTCGTTTCCCACGCCGGACATCGACAAAGACACCTGCCTCGGGTCCAGCCGCGACTGGACCCACGGACGGAAACATGATCGGGGACTCCAAGGAGCAAAGGGGCTATTGTGCTTTCGAGGGTAGTGGGGGCTGCTTGGCAGCGGGGATCTGCTCCGGGCTTGGGGTCGGACACCTTCTCCTTCTGGCTTCCAATGGAAATCTGCCCACTTGGCATCGAAATCCGTCATTTCGCTACCCAAATAATAATTCAGAAAGATAGCTTCATAAAGTTAGGATGGGGAGAGTGTCTGGGGGATTTCTTCGGATTTTTGTACCCCATCCCTCTGAAAAGTCGATGAAAAGATCGTGTTTCTCCTCAACTGAAAGCGTTTGGGGGGAGAAGGAAAATTGCCTCGCAGTCAGCAGTGGGCACCACTTTTGCAGCCTCATCGAAAATCTGCTTTTCTTCGAGTTTTAAATCGGGGGTGTCATGGAGGAGAGGCGGGCAACGGGAATGGGCAGCGGCGAGCGGGCAGCCCCCATCAATCCGACTTTCGGCCTCCTCACGGGCACCAGCGGGCAGCGGCGGGCAGGAGGGGCAAACGGCGTCTTCTGCCAGGGCCACCGCATCTGTGGAGAACCGAGCAGAGGGGGAATGTCACATCTCGCTGCTCCCTTTTCCCTCGCTTTCTCTTCCCCGAAACGTGGGATTTACCCCACCGAGGTCGGGTCAGACGGTGCCGCTGGAAAATCGGCCGTCGGGTAAAGAGTGTATCAATTACCAAGCAGATGGGAATCGCAAAGCGGTGGGTGCCCCGTGTTTGCCTCCTTTCTCCCGGACCTCCCCGCTTGCAAACCCCAGGGGAGCGCCGTCGTGATGAGGTTCGCACTCTCACCCCGCCCAGGAGCTCGTGGGCAGGAGATCGAAAAATGGCCGGGGCTACCCTCTGTCTTCCTCCTTGCCCTGGGAATACAACGGGACAATTTTTTCGGGATGTGTGTGGGTCCCATTCCAGCCCTCATTCCCCATCTCAAGATGATGTGCACACCCATGACCACAACCAGCTCGCAGCTCCGTTCGCCAGGGACAGTCTGATGAGGGAGGCTTTCCCTAGGGTTTTGAAGACAATAGATACACCCATGCCGTCAGCAGAATCTGTCCGTTCCTCCCGGGCAGCCCTTCCGAAGGCCACCTGCCGAGGGAAATCATCAGCATGCGGCTGTCGGCTTTCTGCTGCAATCCACTGGGACTCTTGTCCCGTTCCACCGCCCCCCCGGGCTACTCCGGTGGGTTGTGGCTCCGCAGGGTTTGATACACAAGGTGTAAGGGTTTGGTGTCATCAGAAGATCGGGGCGTGCGGTCGAGGGGCTGTTTGGTATCGGCGGGAGGGAATCGGAGCCTGGTGGGGTGCAGGAGGGTGTGCATGGGAAACGGAGAGGTGAAGAAGGAAGAAAACGAAGGGAGCAAAGCAGAAGGAAATCGAGGTGAAAGGAGAAGTAAAGGAAAAAAAAGATGGAAAAGAGTAGCGAAAACAAAGAAAAAATGGAGGACTGAAATAAAAGTAAAATGCAAACTTAAAAAAAAAAAAAAGGAAAAAATTAAGAGACAAAATAAAATTTGGAAAACGGA
>WAAF01013589.1:56912-99506 GCA_013400475.1 Tricholaema leucomelas
ATTTAAAAAGAAACAAATAGAAAAATGAAAGAGGAAAATAAAAATAAAAATTAAAAAGAAAAAGAAATAAAAATAAAAATAAAATAAAAGGAATATAAAAAGAAAAATATATTTAAAAAAAAAACGAAAAGGAGAAAAATAACAAGGAAAAGAACCAGAAAATTTTAAAAGGAAAAGTTGGGAAAAGAGAAAATATAAAGAAAAAACGAAAAGTAAGAATTTAAAAGGTTGGTGGTTTTTAATAAAAGGCAAATAATAAATAAAAATAAGGAAAAAAGCCGAGGCGAAGATCGGTGCTGGAGGGTGGCAACGGGGAGCCAGGGGCACACACAGCAGGGAGGTCGAGGCAGGGGGCTCGTCTCTCCCCTCGCCCAGAAGGCAGGACAATGAGACTCCCTGGGTCAGGAGCGGGCGGGCCCGGGAAACAGCCGGCCTGCTTGAGCTGAGCCGAGCCTCCCTTGTTCGTCGAATGGAGGCTGAAGCCATTAATAATATGTCCCAACTCGGCACCCTCAAGCTTGCAGCCCTCGGGAGTCACCCCTCCCGCGCCACCCGTCATTGCTCTGAGTTGGTCTCAATTGCTCCGTCTTTTTCCTCCCCCTTCCATCCTCTCTCTCTACTCCTTGTTCGGCCCTTCCCGTTCTATCCCTCTCGACTCCGACCTTGAGCTCACGGTCTGACACGGAAAACATTAGACTGGGGCTGAAACTTGGTGGGGGGAATCTCTGTGTCGTCCTCCCCCCGGAGTGCGAGACAGGCTGCCGGGGCTAGGAAACCCTCCTCAGCCTTCCCTACCTTTCCATCAGCACTTCACTCCAAAACAGATAATTACCTTTTTAAACATTGTTTTATTTCCTTGCAACAGCTGCAGTGGGGAGAAACAAAAAATCTCTTGGTTCTAACTATATTTGCAAAAGCTTCTGGACTTTCGTGTATATTTTTTGTGCCTTCCTTGTGGGAGAGGGACAATTTTTGCTGAATAAAAACATTTTATTCAGCAGAATTATTATTATTATTATTATTATTATTATTCGGGGAAGCAGGTAGATCAGAAAGGGTTTTTTATTTGTTCGCTGGTTTGTTTTTTTAACTGTAAATAGAAATACCTAAATATTTAACTGGAAATACCAAAAATATCACTTCTATCACCGCAACTGTCAGATAGTGTAGTTAAAGGTAGGGGCTCCCGTGTGCCTCCCCAGTGTTTATTCTTCATTCGTTCATGCTTCAGAGGGGCTAATTTTAGCCGTTGAGGTCGTTTTCTATCTAGACCCATCAAAACGGGTGAATCCATCCCAAACAAGTGGCTGCCGGTGAAGGGCATGCTGCCATCACAACAGCCCTCCCTGGCAAAGCTCAGTGCAATATTACTCGGGTGCAACATTATCCAAAAAGCCTGTGGCTTTTTTTTGTGTCAGAAGGATCACAAAATTGCTTCTGACAATTGTTTTTCTGGAGCGTTTTGGCTAGATGCAGAGGACTGGGGGGGCCCTACTGTCACGGCACACACACGCAAATGTTTTCTGAAGGGAAAAAAAAGGGGGCGAGGGGGAGGGGAAAGGTGGGGGTAAAGCTTTGAGAGCTCAGAAAATAAAAATCATTCTTCAAGGCTTAATGTGCTGTCTGAGCCGGTTTGGGCAATCGTATATTTCAGTCTGGTAGGGGCCACAGGTTGAGTAATTAACAGTAACTTGGCTTCATTTGTCAGAAGCGATTTAGCTGTGTGAAATATACTCCACTGCAAGCCTGCTGGCTCCTCAGGGCTACAAGATACACCAAATACCCCCAGGTTTTTTGGTTTGTTGGTTTGGGTTTGTGCTTTGGTTTTGGGGTTATTTTGTGGGGTTTTGGGTTGTTGGGTTTTTTGTTGTTGTTGTTTTGGGTTTTTTTGTTTGGTTTGTGTTTGTTTGGTTGGTTGGTTTTTTCTAAAGAGCAGGGTTTGGAGCAGAATCTCAACCTGAAAACAGCTACAGGATCCTGGGTATTCAGTAAATCCTGCTTAATTCTCGAGTAAAACGTCGCTGATCTGAGAACAACACAGATCGTCTGAAACTGTTTCTGCTTAAATAAATATTGGTGGATGTATCCTACCTTCCTTTTTACTGACAGTGTCACTATTTTCTCTTCCTTTTCTGCCTGTAAACCATTCTCAGATCACTTCCAAGTCACGGCGGGTGGATTCGAAACCTCTTTTAATGCCCTAAGAGAAGTGGGAGGTTTTTTTACCTGCAGTCTGGACGCCTCTGTCTCCCACCAGCTATAGAGGTGCAATTTCAGACCACCGCCTTAACTTAGCACATTGAAGTTTTATAATCAAGCAACCTGAGGACAGCATTGATCCATTTTCAACATTAACAGCATGCAGAGGTCTGGTTGGAGGTTGTAAGCTCTCAGCAGAAGCAACAGTGGAATGGAGGCTGTTTCAAAAGGGAGGGAGAACCAAAGGCTTAGTCCTGCTAAAAGACATCTGTCAGACGCATGGGAGTGAGACCGGCCAGGGAGTGGCTTCATTAAACGCCGGAGTCGGTGATGGAATTCAGCAGAACTGCCTGGGGATGGACGAGGACCGACTGCCCCAGCTCCGGGCTGCAGGAGGTCAGAAGCCTTGGGGAAACCGCACTGCACCCAGCTCCAGGCTGTTTTTCCCAGTGAAGAAGTTTGGAGAGGAGGAAAAGGTGCACCCATCCTTCAAAAAAATAGGTATGGAATCTTCACTCTGCCCAGGATGGCACTGCAGGACGTTCAAGCAGCATTTCCACTGCTGGCCAGAGGGGAAAAAGTACTCAGACGGGTTGCTGAGTGTCTTTTCCTCTGGCTTTACCGGGGCTTAGCTCCAAATCGCCATGGAAGCCACACTTTCATCCACAGGCTTTCCCAGGTGCTCTCAGGTAGCGAGTTTATCTCTGGGGTGTGCGTGGCAGCATCTGCCACACTTCCATGGGTAGGAAATGAGGTCTTGCTCCCAGCCATGCTGCCTGGGTGGCAGGAGGCAGATTACAGAGTTCTTTTGTGCAGTACAGCCTACCTGGGGGAATTCAGAGCTCAGGGTGTAGCCAGCTTTTCAGTTTCCTCTTGAGCCCATCACACACACACAATAACCAAAACCACCTTTCACCTTCTTCATTCAGGTCTTTTCATCTCACTTTTGCATCTCTGAAGGTGTCATCGACTCAGCCCCATCCTGTGCTCTTCCCAGAGCAGGAGCAAACAGACACCATTCTCCTGCAAAGGCTCATCCAGTTCCAGAGCTGAGAACTCATAATCCTTGTGATTCTGGTGGGAGCTGTAGGTGCTGTGAGAGATAATCAGATGGAGTCTTCACCTGCCTGGCAAGCTGTTCTCAAGACCACCGGAGTCAGCACCTCTTTCTATTCACATTGGTGAGTATTTTTCCCCATGTACTCACCACTGTTGAGGCCACACCTTGAGCATTATTCTGTTCTGGGATCTTCATTACAAGTAGGACATTGAGGTGCTGGAATGAGTTCAGAGAAGGACAACAAAGCTGTTGAAAGGTTTGGAGATCTTCTGAGGAGGAGCTGAGGAAACTGGGGTTGCTTAACCTGGAGAACCTGGAGACTCAGGGAAAACTTTCTAATTCTCTACAACTCCCTGACAGGAGGTTGCAGTGAGGTGGCTTCAGTCTCTTCTCCCAAGGAACAAGTGACAGGACAAGAAAAAACAGCTTCAAGCTGCACCAGGGGAGGTTTAACTGGATATTGGAATGAACCTCTTCACTGAGAGGATTATCAAACACCGGAACAGGCTTTCCAGAGGAGGTGGCTGCATCCTCACCCCTGGAGGTGTTTAAAAGGCACAGAGGAGTAGTGCTGAGGGACGTGGTTTAACACCAGACTTGGCAGAGCTAGAGAATGGTTGGATTCAATGATCTGAAAGATCTTTTCCAACCAAAACTATTCTTTGCTCCTACAGTGCACCAAAAGAAAAGCATAGAAAAATAAAACAACACCAAAATATTTTCCTTTAGATTAAGCTCTTGCTTAATGCTAAGCCCACATGGACATCTGCCCAGCTGTAGAGCTCTGCAAGTTCAGCTTCTTAGCTCATGCCCAACTTCACAAACATGCCACACGTGCTCGCCGGCAGAAGGGCTGCTAAATCCATCTCTTTGTGTTCTTGTTGAAATGCTTTTCCCATGGCCATAATGAAGTAGGGTAGGCTTAAGGCTTGGCAAAGAGGTGGAAGCAAAGTTGTGCTGGTGGAAAAAACACATGGCGTAGGCTGGAAGAGGACCTAGTCAGCTTGTTGCGTTTGGCACCGGGTGGAGGGAGAGCAGCAGCACGCTGGAGTTCACCTCCTCCTGGAAAATATTTTGAATGGGATTTGGGTACCAGGCTTTATGGCAAGGATCCATGCAGCACAGGACACCCTGCTCCTCCCCCCCAGGCCCAGCTCTTGAAGACGGTCCTCAAATGTGCAAGGTCTTCTGATACTCAGGGAGTCCTGGAGAAGAAGCATGGGGTGGGGAAGGAGAGTGTATATATGGAGGGCGTTTTGAGGAGGGCCTGTGGTGACAGAACAAGGGGTGATGGTTTTAAACTAAGAGAGGGGAGATTTAGACTAGAGACAAGGAAGAAATTTTGTACCATGACGGTAATGAGACACTGACACAGGTTACCCAAAGAGGTAGGAGACAACCATCCCTGGAAACATTCCAGGTCAGGCTGGCCAGGACTCTAAGCAACCTGATGTGTCCTTGCCTGTTTCAAGGGGTTTGGACTAGACAACCTTTAAAGATCCCTTTCAACATAAAACTATGATTCCATGATCAAATTAACTTGAGCCAAAGATTTGGAGGAAAAAAAACCCAGGGTAGCTAAGTATTCCGTTCATATCCCACAGAGGAATAACCTGCCCTAACTTCCAGACAGCCATGGACTCTATGAACCTGGAGACAAGGTCTCACCTGAGTCCAGGCTCTTCCTGCTGTAAGGGCAAGCTTTGGGGGAGGCAACCCTGGCCCCTACCTCCCAGGTCACATAGATCTGACTCGCAGGCCACTTGCTGTGGCAGAAGAAGGGCCCTTCCCCCTTAATTTGCCTCATTTATCTTGCTCAGCATCTGACTGGGCGTTAGTGGTGATGAAGGATGCAATAGGTTAAATTTTATAGTTCCAAGCCATGACTGTAGGGGATCTTCTGCAGCCCTTCATGACCTGGTGCCACACTTCATAGCTCTTAAGCAGGGCACTGTCTGAGGTATGTGCTCAGCATGTTGTTCCAGCAAGCCAAGAGCTGTGCTTCACGGTGGTGTACCAAAGTATTTCACAGAGTTCAGAACCATTTAGTGGCAGGTAAACTCTTTTCAGGGATCATTTCACAGCAGAAACTTGGATCAATATGAAAATGCACTGAGGTAGTGAGGCAAGAGTGAGGTGAGCAGCAGAGAACATTACAACCATCATAAAGATTCTGAATAATCATCACAAAACTCTGTTTATTTCTCCCTGTATGTGGCACTGGGGATATAAAATGGGATTTACAGCACATAAAGCTGTGAAGAGCTGCCTTGTCTGCTCTAGCAGACTCCTTCATCCCTGGAGCCCCTCTCCAGTGATGCTCCTTTTGCTTCTCATTCCTGCCTGTACGTGCTGGCAGCATGCTCCTTGCACAAGGACTTTGAAATTAAAGGTGAGTGGGGGGAAAAGGATACCTTATCTTCACTGCCCTGAAAAATGAACAGAGACTAAGAGTGGACGTTGTGAGAGGCAGCCTGCATTGCATGAAGGCACAGCCCTTCCTTCTCCTTTTCTTCTCCTTTTTCCATGGGCACAGCAGCTACTTCCTGAAGTTCAGCCCATGGTTCTGTAGCATTTGCTTCACAGGTCCCTAATTCAGTATTGCCATCAGCTAGAGCTGATGTGCAAGGTTTGCCTGTATTCTCCCTCTTCTCTGCCTCGCCATGGTGATGGACCACGACCTTGGCACAAAGCTCTTGGGGAGAACAGGCTATTTCACCAAGCTTTGTCTCAGCCAGGAGCTCTCCATCAGGTCACTTGGTGCAGTTCAGAGAATCACAGAATTAATCATGTTGAAAAAGACTTTCAAGATCATTGAGTCCAACCTATCACCTAACACCTTCTAATCAACTAACCCATGGCACTAAATGCCTCTAGTCCTCTTTTAAATACTTGCAGAGATGGTGACTCCATCACCTCCCCTGGCAGCCCATTCCAATGCCAATCACTCTTGCTGTGAAGAACTTCTTCCTAACAACCAGCCTGAACCTGCCCTGGCACAGCTTCAGGCTGTGTCCTCTTGTTCTGTTGCTGGTTGCCTGGGCAAAGAGCCCAACCCCACCTAGCTACAACCTCCTTTCAGGTAGTTTTAGAGAGCACTGAGGTCACCCCTGAGCCTACTCTTCTCCAAACCAAAAGCATAGTATGGCTGCAGGTGATAGAAAGGGAACCCAGGCCCTCTGATGGGAGGGAGGAACATCAGCTCCTCACATCACTTTTACTGTCAGAAATGTGATCTATGTTGGAGTTCTCATCCAGGTGAAGATGGAGCTGCTAGCACAGCTTTGATCCTTTTCCCCTGCCACAGAAAAGATGCCTGTGAAGAAGGTGATGATGCTGCTGCATTGGAGGAACTACATCAAATGCAAGCTGGAGTCCGATATTAGAAGATGAGCCTATGTAAGACACTTCCCCATCCTCCTTGTTGGTGCTTGCCCCAGTCTGAAACTGGCTTTATGCCCTCTACCCTTAGTAGAAGCACCCACAGATGTGTCCTGTGTGACATCAATACAAACAGAATCATACTTGGGCATGAGGTTTTCTTGAAGTGATGGCTCACTTCCCCTTGTCTCTTTGCATCTACAGGGCTGGCAAGAGGTGACAAAAAACCAAACAATCAAAGAAAAAATTAGTTGTTGATGTCCCTAGAAATTGTCTTCATTGAGTTCTCTCTCCTTGGTACAAAAATGTCCTTTTAGTAAAAGGGGTCTTTTATTTCTGCAGGGTGATTGAATAGGAGCATTGAGATGCAAATGATGCTCTTCGTTTTCCTGTTTTGATTTTCATTTCAATTTCTGGGGGGGGGTTGATTTGGTTTGGAGGTGGTTTCAGTTCCATTTGGTTTGGGATTGGTTGTTCGGTTGGTTTGGCTTTTTTTTTTAACAGTGGAGCTGAGAGCAAAATTGTTACTCCAGTTTTCTTTCCATTTCAGAGAAAAGGCCAAAAAAGCAATCTGGTTTGATCCCTAGAGTTTGGGTTTGAAGGGAGGATAATCTGAAATCAGATGCTGGGTGAGACTTGTTGCAGCAAGCCAGGTAAAAGATGCAGGACACATTTCCCCAGAATAGACATCCCAAAAAAAAGACCCTTTTTTTGCTGTGCACCCTCCCAAGCAAGCTCCAGAATAGATTTCTTGGCATTTGGCATTTTTTTTCCTTCCTAACACACCAATGAGTTTAACCTATTGTGCTAGTTTGAGCCTAGCTAGCATGTTTTGGTGAGAAGAACTAGATGATAGGCTGTAAAATGAAAACAATGGTGAGGTCTACTTCCCTCACAGTCTTGCTGGGATGTGTAAAGAAGAAAGGCAAANGGGGGACACCCAAACCATCACACCTGTGTAAGTTTATCTAATCCTATGAGCATCTTGAGGAGGCTGGAAGGTGAAAACTGACCCCACCTGGAGCTGGTTGGGACTTGCAGTAATTTCATCATGCGGGAAGCCATCGCACAGGGAACCTGCCTGGACCTGGCAGCTCCTTTTTATGAAACCTTCTGCCCATGCTATCAGCTCCTGGAGATTTTAAATAACAAATGAAACCTTGTCTGTGGGTGCTGCTGATGATTTCTAGTTGTTACCCTGGAGCACTGGAATGGGTTCTCCTTCCCCTCTACTGTGCCCTGGTGATGTCACAGCTGGGGTACTGTGTCCAGTTTGGCATTCTCAGTTCAAGAGAGACAAGGAACTACTGGAGAACCACACCTTGAGTACTGTGTCCAGTTCTGGGCTCTTCAACTCAAGAGAGATATTGAGGTGCTGGAAGGTGTCCAGAGAAGGGCAGCAAGGCTGGTGAGGGGCCTGGAACACAAACTCTATGAGGAGAGGCTGAGGGAGCTGGGGGTGTGCAGCCTGCAGAAGAGGAGGCTCAGGGCAGAGCTCATTGCTGTCTGCAGCTACCTGAAGGGAGGCTGTAGCCAGGTGGGGTTGGGCTCTTCTCCCAGGCAACCAGCAACAGAACAAGAGGACACAGTCTCAAGTTGTGCCAGGGGAGGTCTAGGCTGGATGTTAGGAGGAAGTTGTTGTCAGAGAGAGTGATTGGCATTGGAATGGGCTGCCCAGGGAGGTGGTGGAGTCACCGTCCCTGGGGGTGTTCAAGAAAAGCCTGGATGAGGCACTTACTTGACTGGCTAGGGCTGGGTGCTAGGTTGGGTTGAATGATCTTGGAGGTCTCTTCCAACCTGGTTGATTCTATGATTCTGTGAGAGAGTCCAATGGAGTGGCACAAAGATGCAAAGGGGTCTGGAGCATCAGTTGAGAGACCTGGGGTTTTAAGCCTGGGAAAGAGCAGACTAAGAGGGGACCTTGTAAATGTTTATCAATATCTAAAGGGTGGAGATCATGAGGGTGGGGCTAGGCTCTTTTAAGTGGTGCTCTGTAGGACAAGAGCCAACAAGCACAAGCTAGAACACAGGAGGTCTCACTTGAATTTAAGGAAATCCTTCTTTACTTTGAGGGTGCTGCAGCCCTTGAGGGGCTGCCCAGGGGAGCTTGGGGGAGTCTCCTTCTGTGGAGGCTCTCAAAACCCTCCTGGGCACGTTCCTACACAACCTGCTCTGGGTTTCCTTGCTTTAGCAGGGTTTGGACTGGATGATCTCCAGAGGTACCTCCCAGCACCTACTATTCTATGATTCATCTCAATTCCCCCTCTAAATCAAAAACTGCTCCTGAAGGGAAAGTGTGCAGGTCAAGTTATTGTGTGTTACTGGACATGTGCAATGTCAGAAGTAGTGGCAGGAGACCCATTTGCTGTTTCTGACTCTAATCTGAGCAGCTCCACTCTCAGTGCTAAGGCTTATTTCTGCAGAATGTGTTGTTCCATCTTCTGGTACAAACTTTATTTCCCTCTGTCTTTGCTTGTTCCTCCTTCCCCCGAAGGATTTAGGGGCTGTTAGCAGCATCCCAGCCTTGCTGTCCTTTAGTAATATTTAAGGGGTCAAGAGGATGGGACCACATTCTTTTCAGTGGTTCCTAGCCACAGGACAAGAGGCAACAGGCACCAACTGGAACTCAAGAGGTTCCACCAGAACGTGAAGAAGAGCTTCCTTATTGTGAAGGTGCCACCACTCTGGACCATGATGCCCAGAGAGGTTCTAGTCTCCTTCTCTGGAGAGATTCCAAACCAGTCCAGGTGTGATTGGTTTGGAAGAGACTGAGGGGTGACCTCGTTCAAGTTTATAAACATGTGAAGGGTGGGTGTCAGGAGGATGAAGCCAGGCTCTGCTCAGGGATGTCCACCGGCAGGACTAGGGGCAATGGGTGCAAGCTGGAGCAGAGGAGGTGCCACGGAAACAGAAGGAGAAACTTTTTCACAGTGAGGGTGCCAGAACCCTGGCACAGGCTGTCCAGGGTGGTTGTGGAGTCTCCTTCTCTGGAGACATTCAAAACCCACCTGGATGCATTCCTGTGTGCTCTGCTCTAGGTGATCCTGCTCTGGCAGGGTGGTTGGACTTGATGATCTTTCAAGGTCCCTTCCAACCCCTAACATTCTGTGGTTCTGGTCAATCTGCTTTGGATGACTGCTTTAGTAGGTTTCAGCAGCAAAGGTGGCCTTGCTGTCCCAATCACCATCAGGACCTGTCTGGATGCATTCCTGTGTGACCTGAACCAGATTCTAAGGTTCTGCTGTGGCAGGGGGTTTGGACTCGATGATCTATGTAGGTCCCTTCCAACTCCTAAGATCCTATGATCTTGTGATCTGTGACCAACAGTCACTGGCCTGGGATTGGCAAAGCCAATCACAGTCAAGGTCTTCACAGAAAGCATGATTGGCATTGGAATGGGCTGCCTGAGGAGGTGGTGGAGTCACGATGCCTAGAGGTGTTTGAAAGGAGGCTGGATGAGACACAGCACCACGGTTTAGTTAATTAGAAGGTGTTAGGTGATAAGTTGGACTCAGTGGTCTCAAAGGTCTTTTCCAACTTGGTTAATTCTGTGATTCTGTGACATGCACCAAGTGCCAAGTCCTGGCCTCACCTTTGCACCTTGGGGAAATTCAGCACTGGATTAGAGGGATCCCACTTCAACTTCAGCCTGAGATCATCATGGATGGACAGGGTAGCAACTGTGATTGAAACAATGCAAGAGGAGAATGGAAGCACAAATTGCAAAGGCTGCACACAGACAATGCTTCCTGCTATTAATTCCAAGGCATCAATAGCCAAGTGCTTTTGGGGCACAGTATCTATTCTGTTTTCCATTTATGTGCTAGAATTGTGGTAGATGTCAGGAGAATTTAAGGCACATGATGCAGGCATATGAATGAGTTGGATCCTGTTCTGGGAACAAGCATTCATGTGTCTCCATGTGGTTCCACATCTACAAAGACATGGGTATTTATTTCATGAGATCTGGACTCCATTTCAGGCAAGGGGGGGAAAAAAACAACCCAAAATCCCTCTAAAGCCAATAGGGAATCTTTCTGTTCACGTCAATGGATCTCAGAGCCCTGCTTCAGGAATGCTCTTAAAACACATGCTTAACTTTAAAGCCAGGCTTAAGTCCTGCTGAAGTCCATTAGAGGTAAGTGTATGCTTTTGCTGAAAGATGAGGAATTTAAACAGGCATTTATGTGCTTACCTGGATGGGAGCTTAGCTTACACTCTCAGCAGAGCAAAGCTGATGCTCATAAAAGAAATATGACAGGAACAGCACACATATGAAACTTTACAGGTCCAAGTTGTTGGTCTGCCTTATCCAGCCACAACGAGGGGGAAGACAAGGGCAGGGTTCTGGTTTCCTACAATTCTGGGGATAAAAGGTCCAGATTGATTTACAGGTCCAGGTTTTGGTCTACCTGATCCAGTCATAAAAAGGGTGAGGGGCCTGGAACACAAACCCTATGAGGAGAGGCTGAGGGTGCTGGAGTTGTTTAGCCTGGAGAGGAGGAGGCTCAGGGGTGACCTCATTGCTGTCTACAACTACCTGAAGGGAGGCTGTAGCCAGGTGGGGTTGGTCTCTTCTGCCAGGCAACCAGCAACAGAAGAAGGGGACACAGTCTCAAGTTGTGCCAAGGGAGGTCTAGGCTGGATGTTGGGAGGAAGTTGTTGGCAGAGAGAGTGATTGGCATTGGAATGGGCTGCCCAGGGAGGTGGTGGAGTCGCCATCCCTGGGGGTGTTCAAGAAAAGCCTGGATGAGGCACTTAGTGCCATGGTCTGGTTGACTGGATAGGGCTGGGTGCTAGGTTGGACTGGATGAGCTTGGATCTCTCTTCCAACCTGGTTGATTCTATGATTCGATGAAAGGCAAAAGCAGGGTTCTGGTTTCCCACAATTTTGGGGTAAAACATTTTGAGTTTGGAGTTATTTTTTGGCAGGTAAAACCACAGCCAGCAGCCCAATTGGTATTTGGTGAGGCTGACCGTCATTTCCCCTCTGTGAGTGAAGCTTGCTGGGTGATCTCCACAGCCCTTGAGCTGCCTTCAGGGTTTGTCTGTGAGGTTTTGATCAGAAAAAGACCATTTGTCCAAGTGGATGCACTCTCCCACCAAGCGATGGGGGCATGGCTGAGCACGGATCATAGAATGGTTTAGGTTGGGAGGGACCTCAAAGATCAGCAAGTTCCAACCCCTCACCATAGGCAGGGACACCTCCCACTTGCCTCCCCATCACTTTAGGGTACCAGATACCTCTTCATCCCCCCCCAGCAAACACTCAGCTACCCCAGATTGACTCCTCTTGGTGCAAAAGGTTAGTTCCTCCCCCAAAATCCCTCCCCCAAAGCAGCCTGGCTTTGCTGGGGGGACTGAAGGAAGCCCCTAGCAGGTGCTGCAGCTCCCACAGTGTAAGGATCTGGAACAGGTTGCTGCTCCCCTCCATGCACATCATATGATTTTGGGTGAGCAAATGCAAACCTAGCAGCAACCCAACAGCTCTGTGTCCCCTTCTCGGGTAGAGGTTGCGAGGGAAAGTTGAATTGTTGATAGGAAATAACAATAAGAAGTGAAAAAAAAAGAGGTTTCAGTTCAGCCAGGGAGAGGAGGTGTACTAGTTTGAGCCTAGCTGGGATATTTTAGTGAGAGGAATTAGATGCTAGGCTGTGAAAAGGAAACAAGGGTGATGTCTGCTGCACTCAGAGGCTTGCTGAGATGGATAAAAACAAGAACACAAACACAGATAACAGAGTTGCTCTCTGGGCTTTGGCTGCACTTCTCTCCCTAACTTGCTGCCTAACTAATCCCTTTGCTTCCTAACCCCCCTGGCTGATCCTCCAAACTCACCTTGAATGTAAGGCAAAGTCTGGGATAAGGTAGAGGGGTGGAAAGGAGGTGGAAGGGAGGTTGGGAGCCCCTCCTGGGGACTCCAGTTTCTGACAGGGCTGTTGTGTTTCTGTATTACTTTTGTATATTTCTGTCTCTAGCTGTATAGATTGTAAATACCTGCTTGGATCTTGTGCTAAGCTGTGAATAGAAAGCTTCATTCCTTAATTTCCAGCTGCTGAGTCTAGTCTGGGTGATTTTTCTTAAGTGTGGGGGAGCAGGTAACACTCAAACCATCAGAGGGGATTCCCTAGAACGGCTGCAGGGTGGCACAGAGGGATGAGGAGAGTACAGGAGCAGGAAATCTTTTGGAGAGCTGGACATCCACCTCTCCCTTGTATTTATTTTTCCTCTCCCCAGCCCTCACTCTGGCTTTTAGCAGCCCACAGCTGAAGGAGTGACCTGTTCTGGGCTCGGAGATCCAACATCTGCCACGATTAATTTGCCCAGGATTAAGTTCCTCTGATTTAAAACAACTGATAATGGCTAATAAGAGGAAACATCCCTATCATAAACACTGCTTTGGCATTTATCATTTGAAATAATTTATATTCTCTGGTCTGGTGGGTTTGTATCACCAGACATAATGACTGTTTCTGTTTAATTTTCAGATGCTTAATTGCAGTAGAACACTTCAACACCATTAAATTAAAACAAGCTACCAGCTTTTCCTTGCCTTTGCTGCTGGCCTGGCTCCAAGTGACATTTAAAGCGATCTCAGATGTTTTATTCCTGCCACACAGGCTGCTTGCTGACGAACAAAAAGTGTGTGTGTCAAGGCAGGGGGGTGTGGGGGGGGTGTACCTAAAGCCACTGACATGGGAGCCCTTGAAACAACTTCCAGGCAGAGAAGAATTAGGATGAAGCTTGGGAGCCCTTTCCCTGGGCATCTCTGTAGTACCTGGCTGGGCTGATGGTTGGGTGAAAGGGGATCCCTGAAATGGGACCACATCCAAAGAGGAGCTGTCTGCCCCCAGCCTTGGCAGACCTCTCCTCTCTTGGGCCCTATGCAAGCTCTGCTGGAAAAGATCCTGCTCAGGGGCTTTATCTGGGGCAACTGCACATCTTTGAACAAATCTTCCAATGTGGAAGTACTTTGGGTATCAGGTACCGATTAAAAAGGAGTAAGAGGAAATGGAGTTCCTCTATAAGTTAATATTCCTTGGTAATGGATGTTTGGAGTTAGTATGTGTCTTTACAACATCATTCATAGGGGTATTGTTTGCTCCTGACAGTTTTTCTTTCAAGATTAATGTGCTTATGAAAACCTTGTGCACTGCTCCATGAGGCAAGCTGGAAATCCATCAGTAATACCATCGCCATGACACAATGCTGGGAGAGCAAAGCAAATGACAAACAGAACCTGCCTTTTCAGAGGCCTCTGTGTGTGTGTGTGTGTGTGGAAGAGAAATGATCTGAAGCAAAGCTTGGCCTCACTCCAGCTACCCTTCCTGCTCCACTGTTGGCACTACCAGAGAAAAGGGAGAGAGTGAAAAAAATGCATGCAAGGGAGTGAAAGAAAGCAAAATTAATTGGAGGGGAGGGGGTGATGGGGGTGGCATAACTCAGACCTGCCAGTGTTTGGGCTCTCTTTTAGCAAACAAGCATACGGAAAATCCACATAAAATTTCAAGACAGCTCCAGCTTGTAACACACAAATAATTTCTTCGGCAATCAGCGGAAACAATGCAATTAGGGGCGAGTTGCATTCAGGCTGTTGGGATCACATCCAGTTGACGTGCATCCCCTGTGAAAATTCAAACATCATGGAGCAGACCCTTCAGCTACTCTCTGGAGTCATTTTTAAGAGGGTTACATATATATATATATATAGAGAGAGAGAGAGAGAGAGAGAGAGAGAATTGGTTAGGGTGGTTATTCTTTACATTTCCTTGCTTGCCCCTGATTAGACAAGACAAGGGTCTGGCCCCGTTGCTGCAGGAGACAAACCAGTCTGCAGCACAAACAGCCTGGGTTAAGTGCTCCATGCTGCCATGGGGTGCAGGGCAGCTGAGAGCCTTGCAAGAAGTACAACAACGTAGCTGGTGAATGATGGGGAGGACTCAGTCTGCCCCAGCAGGGAACTGCAGGAGAAGGTATCAGTATAGGTTGGGGACTGACCTGTTGGAAGGCAGGAAAGGGGAAAAGGATCTGGGAGTCCTGGGTTGAACAATGTGCTCTGGTGGCCAGGAGGGGCAATGCCATTCTGGGGTGGATTAGAAGGGCTGTGGGTAGGAGGTTGAGAGAGGTTCTCCTGCCCCTCTACTCTGCCCTGCTGAGGCTTCATCTGGAGTACTGTGTCCAGTCCTGCCCCTGCCAGGTCAAGAGGGACACAGAATTGCTTGAGAGAGTCCAGCACAGAGCCACAAAGCTGCTGAAGGGAATGGAACAGCTCTGTTAGGAGGAGAGCCTGAGGGAGCTGGGGCTGTGCTGCTGGAGAAGAGGAGCTTGAGAGGTGACCTCAGCAATGGTTCTCAAGATGTGCAGGTGAGTGGCAGGAGGCTGAGCCAGGCTCTGCTGGGTGATGCCCAGTGCCAGGCCAAGGGGCACTGGCTGGAAGCTGAGCCATAGGAAGTTCCATGGAAACATGAGGAGGATTTTTTTCCCTGTGAGGGTGACAGAGCACTGGCACAGGCTGCCCAGGGGGGTTGTGGAGTCTCACTCTCTGGAGATATTAAAAACCCACCTGGATGCATTCCTGTGTACTCTGGTCTAGGTGATCCTGCTCTGGCAGAGGGATTGGACTGGATGAATTTTGGGGGTCCCTTCCAGCCCCTGACATTCTGTGATTCTGTGTGATTCTGTGAGAAGTGTTATTCACATAGGGTTTGCTCTTCCCCTCCAGAGGCTCTGCAGGAAGTGGGGTGAAATCAGGTGACATCTGGGGGGGGGATAAAAAATTAAATGTTGCTTTGAATCAGACAAAAAGCAGCCTTGTGGTCACCTGGTTGTCTGAAGGGAGGAAGAGACTGTTCATATCCCGCACAGTCTGGGGGCTACATGGAGGCAGCACCCTCCACTTAGGGCTAGGAGATGCAAATAAAGCCTTAAATCAATATTTGTGCCAAGTTATCTGATCCCAGCACTGGGACGGGTGTAGAAAGAGCCTGGATTCAGCCTCTCACACTCCTGTTTTGATCATTATCTGAAGAGGAGAACCAAGGCCCTGTTTTTTCTATTACAGCTATCTGAAAAAAATAACATTTTGAATTAATTTTCTTCTCCTGGGCTCTTTAGGAGAGCTAAGGACAGAAATGGGAGGCACAGACCTAGGCCTGAGCACCTCCTTGCGATGGATCTTGCTCTACTGATGAAAAATAGTGATGTTGTATTTAATAAAACCTCTAATCATCCTAAAAGTTACTCATTTTCCTCGGGAAGCATGATGGTTGGAATCAGCTGGGATAATCTTCCCATCTCCTCTAGAAGCCTGAGCAGCTCTTCCAGCTCTCCAAGGAAAAGAGATCATCAGGGCTATCCATCCATCAATCCATCCTTTTGACCTCTCTTGCTGGGAGCCCACCCACATGCTTTGCCTTCACCTGGCAACAGCATCTTCAAAAATAGACATTTTCCACCAGTGAGATGCATGGACTGGAGGACAGCCCAAGCTGTGCCTGCATCCCAAGAAGGGGCTCCCCTGAGCAGCCATGAGGACACAGGTAAAAGGCCCCAGAACTCATTTTTATTACTCTGTAGTAATTCTCATCAGACCAATTCAGGAAACCTGATTGTGGGGACCTGCTGGGGAGTCCAGCAGAGAGCCACGAGGATGGGTGGGGGACTTGAGCATCTCCCCTCTGGAGAGAGACTGAGAGCCCTGGGGCTGTCTAGTCTGGAGAAGAGAAGGCTGAGAGGAGATCTGATCCATGTGTACAAATCTCTGAGGGGTGGGTGTCAAGTGCCTGGGGCCAAGCTCTTTTTGGTGGTCAGCAGCAATAAGCCAAGGAGCAGCAGCTGCAAACTGGAACAGAGAAGGTTTCAGCTCAACATGAGGAGAAACTTCCCTCCAGTGAGGGTGCCAGAGCTCTGGAACAGGCTGCCCAGAGAGGGCTCTTCTCTGGAGGTTTTCAAAAGCCACCTGGATCCATTCCTGTGTGAACTCCTCTGGGGGATCCTGCCTTGGCAGGCAAGTTCAGAATCACAGCAGTACGCAGGTGGGCAAAGCCCCTCAGGATCACCAAGGCCAACCTAGAACTCTACTCTACAAGATTCACCTCAAACCATAGCCCTAAGCACCACATCCAAACCACCCTTAAACACAGCCAGGCTGGGTGACTCCAACACCTCCCTGGGCAGCTCATTCCAGTCCCTGACCATTCTCAACATGAAAAACTTCTTCCTAATGTGCAGTCTAAACCTCCCCAACCACAGCTTGAGGCCATTCCCCCTTGTTCTGTCTCCAATTACCTATGAGAAGAGCCCAGCAGCAGCCTCTTCACAATGTCCCTTCAGGTAGTTGTAGACAGTTGGACTCAATGATCTCTGGAGGTCTCTTCCAACCTCTAGTGTTCTGTGAGCCAGCTCCATGCCATAAAGCTTAGCCTGATAGCAAGAGAGCAGAGTTGAGCAGAGAATCAACCAGAAGCCCAGGAAGGGTGAGCAAGTGTCCCAGGATAATTCATCTGAGGAAAAAAAGAAAAGTAAAAAGGAGAGAACACAGGTCCCCTGATAGAGAAAATTCTCTTTCCACTAGCCCATTTTGTGTCTCCATGGTCAACTGCCACCATCATCACTTCTAAGCTGGATGCCTGCAAAGCTGGATTGATGCAGGCAGAGAGAGCACTAGAAGGTGAGAGCCACCACATCCACACCTCCAGCTTCTGCTGGAAAATAACCAGCCAGAAAATGGCTGTCTGGGAGGAAGAGGACTCCTGAAGGGGATATCTTTCACCTCTTTCTGACTCCTTCCACAAACACATCGTCCTTCAACACCTTGTTGTTGACAAAATCTCTGTCAATAGAGCCCGAACTTCAAACTTGATACCATCTCCTCCTGAGGAGAAACCGGTTGCACCAGAAGTGCTGTTGTAAGAGATGTGTGAAAATTCAGCCTTCTGCCCCCAGCCCCAGCCCTGATACTGTGCCTTGGCTTTGTGGAAAGACATTTCTCATTCCCTACGTGCACAGTTTGATCCAGCTAAGGTGCAGACTCTCAGAAGTGGCAGGTGATGTTGAGCTGCTCCATGAGGGTATTTCTACCAGGAAATGCTTTCAAAATATCCTGTCTCTTCAAAGCAGCAGAGCACAGAGAATAGGTTCATGGCTTTGAAGATCCTGCCCCCATGCAGGTACTTTGCAGAGCCTTGGGATGGATGTTCAATCCACTAACAGCACCTGGGGCCTGAAGTCAACAGCAAGTTCAAAGACACGCATGGTAGAGCAAGAGGTAACAAAAAGCTTGACCAGAAAAAGCAAGCCTTCAGTACACCAAAGACATTGCAGCACACTAAAAAGCAGGCTCTAACACACTGCTTGAGACCATTCTGGAACAAAAATACCCATACATCAAAACATCTTCATTCCTTGGACAGCTGTAGGCAGTTTTAAGGGAGCCACAATCCAGCCTGTACCTGCAGGAGCCTGAGGAAGCCACAGCTGACATCAGCTTTGTGCTACACACCTGAAGTCCTGCACTAATCTCAGTGCACAGTGTAGAGAAGGGCATTTTGCCAGGATCTCAGCTCATTTAGTCTGCTGGTAGAGGGAAAGCCTCACTAACCAGCAGGTCAGAGAGAAACGGCCATAACGGCTGTTTAGCATAGCTATGTCATGCCACTTTGGGGTGCAAAGGGAGGAGATGTGAGGGTGTTGTAATAGGATGAGGGGGAATGGATTGAAGACTGAGGAGGGCAGATTTAGACTGGAGGTTAGAAAGAAATTCTTTACAGCAAGGATGCTGGCACAGGTTTCCCAAGAGGGTCATGGATGCTCCCTCCCTGGAGGTGTTCAAGGGCAGGCTGGCTGAGGCCTTGAGCAACCTGATCTAGTGGAAGGTGTTCCTGCCCATGGCAGGAGGGTTAGAACTGGATGTTCTTTAAAGGTCCCTTCCAACCCAAACCACTCTATGAATCTATGAATAGTGCCAAGAGCCAAGAAGCAATTTCGTGAGCAGTCAGACCCCAGATTTCCCATCCAGATTTGCCCAGGAAGCATCTCCAAGGAGCCACAGGTGTTGCTTTCATCCTACTCTCACCTTGCCTGTCTTTTGTCCCACTTAATCTCAGAGGGAGCAGCTTCCATTGGCTGACCACCACAGTGAGCCCTCAAGAGGTAAGAATCACAGGGAAGTCCACCTGAGCAGAAAAAAAATTACTGCTCATTTCTTTAAATCCTCACTGCCCCCAGCAGCGGCTGGAAAAATTATCTATATTTACATCAAAGCTTTGTTCTCTCTGGCAGTGTCACTGAGCTCAAGGGGAAATTAGAAGAGAAAGATGAAGGAGGAGCCTGTCTGTTATCAGCCACTGGTTTTAGACACAGGGAAGTCTGAGACTGGGACATGGAGAGAAAGTTCAGTAGGGTTTCCTTGGCAAGAGCAAACCCAGAAGTATTTAGGTATGGATTGTCACCGCTGCCCCACGGAGCTTCCACAGAGGAGAAGAAGGATCTTCTTTTGCCAAACAAAACTGTGTCTCAGATTAGAGAGAGAGAGATGGATGGATAGATAGATGGATGGATGGATAGACAGAGAGACAGATAGATAGACAGATAGGTGGGTGAATGGATGGATGGATGGATGGATGGACACATGGATAAGTAGATAGATAGATAGATAGATAGATAGATAGATAGATAGATAGATAGATAGATAGATGAATTGATAGATAGACAGACAGATAGATAGATGGATGGATGGATGGATGGATGGATGGATGGACAGAAAAACAGATGGATAGATAGATAATAGATAGGCAGATAGATAGACAAATGGGTGGATGAATAGATGGATAGATAGACAGACAGGCAGATGGATAGAAAGATAGATAGATAGATAGATAGATAGGTGGATAGATAGACAGATAGGTGGATGCATGGATGGATGCATGGATGGATGGATGGACAGACAGATAGACAGATGGATGGATGGATAGATAGATAGATAGAGAGATAGAGAGATAGATAGATAGATGGATAGATAGATAGATAGATGGATAAACAGACAGATAGACAGATAGATGGATGGATGGATAGATAGATAGGTAGATAGATAGATAGATAGATAGATAGATAGATAGATAGATAGATAGATAGATGGATAGAAAGACAGACAGACAGGTAAGTAGGTAGATAGACAGACAGAAAGGCAGATAGGTAAATAAATGCATAAATAAATCTTGGGTCTGAAGTGGTTTTCAGTTTGAGGTTGAGCACTTGGGACCTTAACAGCTTTTGTCTCCCCAGACACCTCTGAAGCAGGTCAGGGCACACTGAACCGCTATCAGAATGCATTCAAAAATCTTCTTAACTGGGACAAGAAAGGATATTGATAAAGATAGACAATTTTAAAAGGAGAAGTTGGGCTCCCTGCCTGTGCCGGGGCTGTGCCAGTGGCAGCTCCATCTAGTGCTGCTCCCCGAGAGGTGCTGGCTGGGTGCTGGACACCAGGGGATGCTCTGAGCTGGAAAACTGTCTTTAAGTGGGACAGGAAGGAGAGTTCACCCCAAGGTGTTTGCAGACAGTTGCTATTCCCTGCTGTTAGCCCACTCCATCTCTCAAAACACCATTTCACTGACCTGCTTGTGAGCCAGAAGGTCACCTGGACCAGAGCCTGCAGAGAAGCCAGGACTTCCTCCAGCTCCTTCTGGTGACCCCAAGAAGTCATGGCCAGCACAGCTCTTGTCCACCACATGTTTTTTTCTGTAGTAATTCCAAGAAAGTGTTAAAAAACCTAGGAAATGAGAGGTCCAAGTGGTGGTGAGCATACCTTGTTCTATACCTGTGCACTTGCCAACACACACAGAAGTGCTGCAGGGCAAATATTTGCCCAGGGAATCAAATTCAGTTCACCTGCAAAGAGGAACTGACAGAAGTGACAAGGGATACAAACTGCAGTCAATGCCTGTCCCAAAATGAGCACAGCTCTGCTGATTCACTGCACCAACCCTCAGAGCCAGCAGCCAGCAAAAGCTTTTCCTTGCTCCGTGGCACTTTGAGACATGGTTTAATGGCCATGGTGGTGTTAGGTAGATGGGTGAACTCGATGATCTTGGAGGTCTCCTGGGCACAGGCAGAGTGGTTGGGAAGTAAGTCTGAAAATAGGAAGGAGATTTAGGGTCTGGGATAGTGAGAATCAGCCTCAGCCCAGCCTCAGCCCAGTATCCCTTAACGTTTACACACCAAGGGCTGCCCAAATCCCAGAGCTCCTGAAACATGCATGTTATGGGGTCTACATCGTGTCTACAACTGCCATCTCTACCCTCACTCCACACATCTCCCTGCACAATATGGTTCTGGAGGAGGTGATGATAGGTTTAAGAGATGCCACAGCAAAACAGAGAGGTTGCTGTCACAAGCTACCACCTTTCCTCACCCCCAAAAGTGATCTCTCCCACTGAGCCCAGATTACCTTCACATACAGTCACGGATTACATCAGGTTGGAAGGGACCCTCAAAGGTCATCTTGTCCAACCCCCACTTCAGTCAGCAAAGACACTTCCAACTACATCAGGCTGCCCAGGAGTGCCTCAAGGCTGACCTTGAATCACAGTCTGAATACCCCTGAACCAAAAATCATGCAGGGAGAAGGTGAAAGCAAGATGAGGTGGCTATGGGGGGGATGGAGACTCCCTTTTTTTACAAGGAGTCCCAAAAAGACAAGGGGTGAATGGGTACAAGTTAACTGCTTGGGAGATCCCCATTGGACTCCAGAAGAGCATCTTTCTCCTACAAGAACAATTAGAGATTGGAATCATCTCCCAAGACAAGCAGTGGGTTCCCCTCCATTGGTCAGTTCTAAGACTCATCTTGACTGGGTGCTGGTCCAGCTGATTTCAACTCCACTATTACCTAGAAGGTTTGGACCAAATGATCCTTGAGGATCCCTTTCAACCTGGCATTCTGTGAGTCTACAAGAAGTTCTGAACTGACACTCCCCACACTACAGAGGGGAGCTGAGATAGAATCAGCTGCATGGGGCAAGCAAGGGCGGGGGGAAAGAAAGGGAAAAGCATCACAAACAACAACAACAACAACAAAAGAAAAATAAAACCAACAACAACAATAAAAACAGTCTGCCAAAAAGGGAGAAAAACAAGGGGGGAGGAAGCACCAAAAAAGAGAACAACCCAAAAAAAGAAAAATATTTTAAAAAGCAGGGGGGGGGGAAGAGAAAAACAGCCCTTAAAAAATAAAAACATCCAAAAAAAGAGGTAAAACAGACACACACCCCCCCAAAAAAAAAGGAAAAAAAATAAAAGAAAGACAAAGAGGCCCACAAAAAAGGGAAAAACAGCCCAAAAAACCCCCAGCCCTCCAAAGAAGATAAATAGCCAAAAAAAAAGGAAAAATAGCTCAGAAAAAGAGAGAATAACAGCAAACAAAAAGTCCCCCCAAAAGACAAATAGCACAAAAATGGGGGAAATCAACCCCCCCAAAAAAGAAAAGAAAAACGTCTAGAAAAAGAAAAGAAAAAGAAAATGAAAAAGAAAAAGGAGAAAAGAGAAAGAGAACAATAAAAAAGAACAAGAGAAAAGAAGAACAAGAACAAGAGAACAAGAAAAGAAAGAGAAAGAAGGAGAAAGAGACAAAAAGTAAAAGAAAAACAAAAGAGAAAAATTTTAAAAGTAAAATTAAAAAGAAAACGACAATGAAAATGAGAAAGAGAAAGAGAAAGAGAGAAAAAAGATAAGAGAAAAAGAAAAGGAAAAAGAAAAAGAAAAAGAAAAAGAAAAAGAAAAAGAAAAAGAAAAAGAAAAAGAAAAAGAAAAAGAAAAAGAAAAAGAAAAAGAAAAAGAGCAAAAGCAGCCAAAAGAAAAGCAGGAGAGGTAAAAAGGCAACCAAAATAAAAGCAAACCAGCTAAACAAAACCAGGAACACAGAAGAGGTCTGCGGAGGTGTCTCCAGATGATGGGATAGGAAAGTTGAGTGCCACCGTGGTCCCTGCCGGGGTGCTTGGTCCCTCCGCAGATGCACCAGCAGCATCAACAGCGGCACCAACCTCCTGCAGCTTGCAGGCGTGCCGGGAGGTGGCAATCGTCACCTTCCCTGCCACTCTGACACGCAGGGAATGAAGCTATTAAAAGNACAAAAGAAAAAAATAATAAAAGTAAAATAAAAAAAAAAACGACAATAAAAATGAAAAAGAGAAAGAGAAAGAGAGAAAAAAAATAAGAGAAAAAGAAAAGGAAAAAGAAAAAGAAAAAGAAAAAGAAAAAGAAAAAGAAAAAGAAAAAGAAAAAGAAAAAGAAAAAGAAAAAGAAAAAGAGCAAAAGCAGCCAAAAGAAAAGCAGGAGAGGTAAAAAGGCAACCAAAATAAAAGCAAACCAGCTAAACAAAACCAGGAACACAGAAGAGGTCTGCGGAGGTGTCTCCAGATGATGGGACAGGAAAGTTGAGTGCCACCGTGGTCCCTGCCGGGGTGCTTGGTCCCTCCGCAGATGCACCAGCAGCATCAACAGCGGCACCAACCTCCTGCAGCTTGCAGGCGTGCCGGGAGGTGGCAATCGTCACCTTCCCTGCCACTCTGACACGCAGGGAATGAAGCTATTAAAAGCTGCCAGCCCAGGCAGCTAAGTCCCGCACGGGGGAACTCCTCTTCAACAGTTTTTAAACGGAGGAGGGATTTATTTGGCGTATTTAAAGCAATCAGGTGTGTTTGCCCTGCGGCGCATTATCTCCCTCTATATTCTCGAATAAACTGCAGAAAATTAGAGTGTCTCTGTTATCTGTTTGCTATCTGCAGTGGGATTAGAGGCGTCAGGAACTAAGCTTTGAATCAACAATGTTTTATTGGTTCATGTCACCACAAGCTGGTCACGATCGAGCTAAATAAGACATCAAGCTTCTCTTCCTCCCACCCTCCCACCCCCAGCCCCGGCTGAAGGACTGAGGATGCTTACACAAGCAGCCACGGCTCCTCTTTCTGGGGAGGGGAAAGGAGCAAGGGGGATTTCACCCTGATTTCCAGCAGTCCTTCCCTTAAAGGAGGACTGAAAGAGTGGCTGATGTTTTCCCCTCCTGGAGGAGATGGCCACAGCACACTTTAAAATCGTGGAATCATAGAATTGTGTTGGTTGGAAAAGACCTCCAAGATTGAGCCCAGCCACTAACCCAGTACCGCCATGACCATTAAACCAAACTGCCATGCCCACACCTTTCTTGAACACCTCCAGGGACAGGGACTCCACCACCTCCCTGGGCAGCTTGTTCCAACACCTGACCACTCTTGCAGGAAATATTTTTTTCCTAATATCCAACCTAAACCTCCCCTGGCACAACCCCAGGCCATTTCCACTTGTTCTATCACCTGATACTAGAAAGAAGATACCCTCCTCACTACAACCTCCTTTCTGGCAGTTGTAGACAAGGACGCCACAGCTGGGCTGAAAAACCTTTAGTTTAATCACTGCTTCTCCATCATCTTTCTAGAAATAGACTTAAATACTGAGAAAAACCAACCTCACACCCACCAAAAACCTATGCAGCCTGGAAATCTTCACCCCCAGCTTTCAGATGTTTCCTCCCTATCACACCAGGTCCCCCTTACCTCTGGAAGCTGGAGGAGAGGGATAGCATTGCAGCCAGAACCACACTCAATCCAAAGCACAACATGAGGACAAAAGGATGGGTTTGCAACCTCTGGAAGAGCCCTTTGACCACTGGCAGTGAACAAAGTCGGCAGAAACAGGTCTGTCAAAGCCCAAACTCAATGCAAAACAGGTTGAGCCATTTTTTTAGAAGGATGGTGAAAAGGTAATCCCTGAGGAGCCATCAGCTACCCATCTACCCTAAGCAACCACAACTCCGGGGCAGGCTCCTTTGTTTTAGAGGACAAAGCCATGTTTGGTTTTAAATGGACATTTGTAACCCTTCAGAAAACGGGAAATGATTCAAAAAGGTCTGAGGCCAGGATCCAAGAGAAGAAAAGTGATAAAGCAGCACGTTTGCTTTATTCAGCCCTGGTTTTGAACAGCAGAGAGGCTTGGCTGCCTCCTCCAGGTTTCTGTGGAGAAAAGAAATACAGAGATACAAAAGCTTTTAAGAAAAGGAGACAACAAGTACTCTACAAGGGAGGACCAAGTTCCACTCCAAGCTGGATTGTCAGCCAGTGCCAGTTCTATGATACTCTAAAAGCAATTCTGATTCACATCTCTGGCAGTCACACTCCACCTCTGCACATAAGGTGGCTTGGTACTAGTTTTTGTTTTACCAAACCAGCTTGGTTTGGCACCAATTTTACTCATCATTTCTATTTTTCCTAGTTCATTCCAGATCTAGTGGGAAAAGGAACCAAAGATACTTGGGAAAGGAAAAAAAATAAGGGGAAGAGGAAAAAAGAAAAGTAAGGGAGATGTGCCCAACTGCCTCAGTAACCTGCATCCATCTTGCTGCTGAGTCCAGCTGCAGGTACCCTTATCATAGAATCATAGAATCAAGCAGGTTAGAAGAGATCTCCAAGCTCATCCAGTCCTACTTATCACCCAGCCCTGTCCAATCAACCAGACCATGGCACTGAGTGCTTCAGCCCGGCTTTGTTTGAACACCTCCAAAGATGGTGACTCCACCACTTCCCCAGGCAGCCCATTCCAATGGCAGACCACTCTCTCTGTGAAGAACTTCTTTCCTCCACACTGTGCCATACTGGTCCTATGCTCAAGCCCAAAGAGGACAAATGATGCTTCGTTCATATTTCAACACCTACCTTGGTGAGACCCCACGTCTCACTTTCCCCACCTTCAAGCCCCACGAGGAACTGCATGAGCCACTGCCTTGCAGCCAGAGCATCTCCCCCACAACTAAATGAGACTTGTGGTGGTGGCAAATGTGTTACATCTTCCTTACCTGGCTGAATAGGGGAAAAGGGACACTTCTTCCCCAAAACCTGGTCCCAGACGTGTTAGTGTGATGCTGTTTTCCTCCTTCCTAGTTTTGTTATCTCTTTTTCACTTGTATAAGCACCATCCCATTACCCCAGAACAAAGTGAGCTGAGGGGTGGCAACCAGACACGAGAACCCCTGTTTGGGTGCTCAGTGCCCAGCACAGCTGACCAGATCAAGCAAGTCCTGCTAACAACCTTTGGTTCTGTGCAGATAGGAAATGCATCTGGGCTGGCTCCTCAGTAAGATGTCCTTACTTCATTTTTCTATTACTGTTATCAGAGAGGATCAACCTAGACAGATGCATTTACTGTTTTCCATCAAAAGATACTAAAAAGAAACAGTTTATAAAATCAGATTATATGAAAAATTGCCTAATGATTATAATTTCTAAACCCATTGCTGAATAATGATGTATTCAAGAGTTGTCATCGAGTGATGAAAGAAACTAATATGAAAGACTTTCCCTATGAAGAACGACTACAGATGAATTGCACAGAGATACAATCCTCTGATAAAGGACAATAAGAGCCTCTAGAACACTTAATAATAGACTACTCAGGATGAATTGAGGATTGCAATAAAAGCCCATAAATTAAAAAGTTTCAAAATGATTTCTGATAAAAGGCATGCCAAGGTGAAAGGGAAAAAAAAAATCCTTGAAATCAACAGAGGTACTGGCTGCAGCGTGTCAGGGGACAGAAAATGCACCCTGTAAGGTCCAAGTAATGGATTTGCAAGAGAGGGTGCCACCACACTTGTTCAGAGAAGGGCAACAAAGCTGGTGGGGGGCCTGGAACACAAACCCTATGAGGAGAGGCTGAGGGAGCTGGGGGTGTTTAGCCTGCAGAAGAGGAGGCTCAGGGCAGACCTCATTGCTGTCTACAACTACCTGAAGGGAGGCTGTAGCCAGGTGGGGTTGGTCTCTTCTGCCAGGCAACCAGCAACAGAACAAGGGGACACAGTCTCAAGTTGTGCCAGGGGAGGTCTAGGCTGGATGTTAGGAGGAAGTTGTTGCCAGAGAGAGTGATTGGCATTGGAATGGGCTGCCCAGGGAGGTGGTGGAGTCACCATCCCTGGGGGTGTTCAAGAAAAGCCTGGCTGAGGCACTTAGTGCCATGGTCTGGTTGACTGGATAGGGCTGGGTGCTAGGTTGGACTGGATGAGCTTGGAGGTCTCTTCCAACCTGGTTGATTCTATTCTATTCTATTCTATTCTATTCTATTCTATTCTATTCTTTCTCAATTGAGTAAATGATGTAAGTTCATGCAGGGTATGCTTTTCCCTGGGAAAAATCTTTTGTGTAAGGCAAAGCAGGGGTGGACAGACATGTGCTGGCTGGCTGGTGGAAGTTCCACAGAATCATTGTACGTCAGGGACTGGAAGGGACCTCCAAAGCTCATCCAGTCCAACCCCTCTGCCTGAGCAGGATCACCTAGACCAGATCCAGGTGGGTGTAGAACACATCCAGGTGGGTGTTGAATATCTCCAGAAAGGGAGATTCCACAACCCCCCTGGGCAGCCTGTTCCAGTGCTTTGTCACCCTCACAGGGAAAAAAAAAATCCTCCTCATGTTTAAATGAAACTTCCTATGGCTCAGCTTCCAGCCAGTGCCCCTTGGCCTGTCATCAGACATCATCGAGCAGAGCCTGGCTCCAGCCTCCTGCCACTCACCTTTACATATTGATAACTATTGCTGAGGTCACCTCTCAGCCTCCTTTTCTCCCCAGCTCCCTCAGGCTCTCCTCCTAACAGAGCTGTTCTATTCCCTTCAGCAGCTTTGTGGCTCTGTGCTGGACTCTCTCAAGCAGTTCTATGTCCCTCTTGAACTGGGGGGCCCAGAACTGGACACAGTGCTCCAGATGTGGCCTCAGCAGAGCAGAGTAGAGGGGCAGAACCTCTCTTGTCCTCCCAGCCACACACAGAGCATTTCTGTTCTGCTGCCAAGCCTCTGGCCTGAGCTGGGCTCCAGGGTTCTATGAGGTGAAGATTAGATTTGCAAGCAAGGAGGAAAGTGTGGTTTGGGCCTAAACCTTCTCAGACCAGGGCCCCCAGTCTATGCTCAAATTGCTGACATCTGTTAAGCTTCTTTAGTTTTTAACATTGAAGAGCTTCCCTAAAGCTTGCCAGGACCAGCTTAAGCATTACCTGAGCAGATGGGTACTGCAGCACTGAGATCCTTTCAAGCCATGGTGTGCCCCAGCACTGTGGAAAACCCAAACACAACTACATCCATCAATCCCCACCAGTGATGGATCATCCTGGTCACAGAAAGACTACCTCTGGATGAGACAGGGCCAGGAGCCCACACTCTGATCTTAGAAGCAAAGAAACCCAAACAATGAGATTGGAGATTTCCCCATTCCCTTGAGCATCTCCTGGCAGGCTGAGCTCAGCAGAGTGGGGCTGGCAGCACCTAGCTAAAGCCTGGCTCTGGTGCTGTGCTCAGAGCCATTGAAGGAAAGAGGAAAAGGGATTTAGGATGTTAGAGGTGGACTGTGATGCAGATGGCTGTCCTTAAAATAGCTCCCATCTCTTGCTGCTGCACAGGGAGAGTAGATGATTTATTAGGAACTCTGCCAGCATATATTATTCATGTCAGACGTAAGGAAAGGACTTTGATATGTATCTAGAAAAGCTTCAAATCCATAAAGGAGATAAACTTGTATGAATAGTGTCACCCAGTGTGGAGCTGAAACTCTCAGACACGTTTCCCCATCATATAGCACAGCATAGGACTACTATACTTACACAATCTATGCATTCATTTCACTCAGAAGAAAAACTGATTACTGCATCTCTACGGAGAGCTCAGCCAGCCAGAGCTTTCCAGCTGCCTTATTGAGCCTTGCTTTGCTTTTAGCATCCACACTGGGCTGAATGCCCCAGATGCCTCACTTACTGCAAGCTTCCCTCTCAAACCCATCACTTAGGGCTCACAATTTATCATAAATTCATAGGACAGTTTGGATTAGAAGGGACCTTGAAGATCATCTAGATCCAACCACCTTGCCATGTGGAGGGCTGCCCCCCACTAGCCCGGGTTGCTCAGGGCCTCATCCAACCTTGCCTGGAACACCTCCAGGGAGGGGGTACCCACAGTCTCCCTGGGCAGCCTGTCTCACTACCCTTACTTTAAATAATTCCTTTCTAATCTCCACTCTATATCTGTCCCCCTGAAGCTTCAATCCATCCCCTCTCATCCTGAAGACATAATTCTGCCCCAAACCCCATGCCACTGAGGTGGCAAGGGAATGAGTGGACCAGCCAAGGAACACCTTGCTCCAGAGTGAGTCTCCACAGGTCTGCTGCCAGCACTGGTATTAGATGGGGCCTAATTACAGCTTTGTTTCCTTTAATAAAGGGACACCCAAGTGTTTGGCACAATTGCGGCAGAAAACAATAATCATAAAGTCTCCTGCTAAATGTCTGCAATTAGAGCATTCACTATTAATCATGCTAATTAACCTCACACAGCACACTGCAGCTGCTGGAGCAGGCACAGGGAGATATGGCTCCTGGGATTTTCCCTAGCTGGCAGCATCCCAGAGCTAAGCATCCTCCTGCCCCACAGGATCAGCTCAGCCCAATACAAATACTGAAGATGGGGAGAGGGGAAAGGTGGGCAAGGTGGATTCAGGGGTGAATCACAGAATGTACCTCTCAAACTTGAGTCCAACCCCAGTGCCAAAGCAGGATCACCTAGGGCAGGTCACACAGGAACGCATCCAGATGGGTCTTGAAAGTCTCCAGAGAAGAAGACTCCACAACCCCTCTGGGCAGCCTGCTCCAGGGCTCTAGCACCCCTACAGTACAGTTTTTCCTCATGCTGAGGTGGAACTTCTTGTGATCCAGTTTGTATCCGTTGCCCTCTGTCCTATCACAGGACACCACTGGAAAGAGCCTGGCCCCTTCTTCTTGACACCCACCCTGCAGCTACTTATCACCATTAGTAAGATTTCTTCTGTTTTCTTCTCTTCAGACTAAACCACCCCAGGGCCTCCCAGCCTTATGGCCCAGTGACTGCCATCACTTGCTGCATGGAGAAAATGATCTCTTGCTTAGGATTGTTTTATTAAAAGGAATTCTTTGGGGAAAATTCAGGCCCTACAACACTTGAAAAGGGGCTGGAGTTCTTACAGGGGTGAAGCCCCAGAGGAAGTGAAGCAGGGCAGTGCACCTCCATCCAGCACACACACCCTCATTTTCACTTTGCCCTTTCTGGCTTTGCTCCTGTTTGGTCTTCATTGCTTTGCTTGTAGTTTGTTTGGGTTGAGTTTTTTGGAGGAGGTTTGGGTTTGTTTTTTTTCTCTCAAAGTACTTCTCTTTTTATCCTCCGAAACGTCAGGAAAATCCTTCAACATTCCTGTAGGCTCTCCAGTTTTCACAGCTCATTCCCAGAGCATGCAACACAATCAAAAGGCAGCAAACCAAAGTCAGGGTGCCCAAGAGCCCAAGCATCCCTCTCAGTAAATCAGCTGTAGTGCTTTGAATGAGAGCACAGCCCTGTTTCATCTGGCAGTCAGATCAGACCTGGAGAAGGAAGTGCTTTCTAATATCTTCTGTCTCCAGAAGAATCTGTCTTTATGTCACCTCCTTATTGCTCCTTCTCCCAAACCCCAGCACGCTGAGCTGCAGCCAGGCAAGGCAACACCACCAAAGGAACGAGAAAGGCCATAGTATTTTCATCTGAAACTTTCTGTCATTGCTTGGACTACCAGCCTCAACTCACTCACAGCCAGAGGATTTGCTCCAGTCACCATCCAGGGGCACCAGAGACAGATGCCACCACACCCTTCAGCCCACCGCACAAGGCACTTTGCTAACAGTGCTGGGCATAGATTTCAGCATTCCAGCCTGTGCCAACACCACCACCACAGCCTTTCTTAAGCCCCTGATGCTCTGAAAGAGGGGCTGCTCCAGCTCTCTAGCTTCAAACTGGTCTAAGGGCGAGGTTCAGTCCCTTTCTGCTTGGCTTTCTTAGCCAGGATATTCATATTATCCCATCTGTGCCTTATTTTAAAGCCCTTTCTCTCCCTTTCTTCCTTTTTTTTTTTTCCTCCCTTCCCACAGTGAATGTGAGGCTTTTGTTCCCATTCTCTTTCTGGCCCTGATCCTGTGGAAAAATAAATAAATAAATAAATAAATGCCACAGCATCTGAAGTGGCTGCACAGCGGGTAAAGCCCTGGCTGCCTTGAAACCGAGAGTAAAACACCCATTCATTCCCCTCCGCCACGGCGCTCACCCCGTGACTTCAATGGGACGAACTCACAGGGTACAAAGTTGTTTGTTGTCCCTTAAATGGCTCCATTGTCCATTGTTTGGGCTCTTTCCTGAGCTCTAAATCTTCCTTTTGCTCTGCTCTCTGCCTGTCCAAGAGTCCTAGGAGGACAGACACCCTCCAAATGCAGGCGGTGTCCGCACAGGCTCCTGGTGCTGCTCTGAGCAAGATATTTTGTCCTCTTAAATACATTTTCTGCCCTGAGAGTCAAACGAAGGTCTTCCTTTATTAGTTATTTTGTGTTGCATAAATAATAACTTCCACAGCAGGAAGAGATCACAAGATCATAAAGGCTGGAAAAAGCCCTCCAAAATCAAGTGCAGCCATCAAGCCAGCACTGCCAAGTCCACCACGAAACTGCATCCCAAGGTGCCATGTCTGTGTGTCTTTTGAGCACCTCCAAGGATAGCGACTCTACCACTTCCCTGGGCAGCCTATTCCAGTCTTTGAGAATCCTTTCAAGTCAAGAAGCTGCTTCTAATAGCCAACCTAAACCTTTCCTGGTGTATCTCGAGGCCATTTCTTCTCATCCCGTCACTGTTTTGACAGCTAAGACAAGCATGGAAGCATCAGGCTACCCTAAACTCCTCTGTGTTTTGTATCATGATTTTCAGACTACTAATCCTGTGAATAATTTCAGAAGGCTGGGGCTTATTCCCTTTAGTAGTGAACATGAGACCAGCAGTTTGTGCCCCAGCTACGCCTGCCTGTCCTGCAGTGACTGTCTGGTTTGGTTTAAATAAGGTGCATGCCACTTGTATTGCTCAGTTATCTGATTCAGAGTTAACTTATTTAGATCAGGTTGCAAATACCAAAATAAATGGAATTTAAATGACAGCTTCATTTTCTTTTTCCACCCAGGAAGAATCAGGACTCTGTTTCAGCTTGCTGTTTACTGCCTTGCTGCCCCCCAGCCCCATCCACTGTAGATTAAGGCAGGTTGGTGGGGAATTCCCCTGCTCCTCAGGCTCCAAAACAAGCAGGGCTGAGCTTTATAGGGCCAAATCCTCATGAGTGGAAGGGACTAAAGAGAAAGAGCTTTTTCTCAGAATAAATGTAGTTGAGTGCATTTGACATGGTTCCTCTCCAGGGCCTGCTGCCTACTGAAATCAGAGATTAAAAAATCCCTATCCCTCCAAAATCAGCTTGCTTCAAGAACGTGGCACTAGGGGTTACTGCAAGGAGGGGAAAATACAAGTACCTTGGATCGTTTGAGGTGATCCAGCCAGGCCCTACTGGGAAATGCCTGAATCCAGCTCGTTTTGAGGAACTGGGGAATCTGGTGGAGCTGTTTCCAATACAGCTGCAGGGGAGAAAAGGGCTCTGCAGCCAGCGCTGCACGCTCTGTCCCTCCACTGAAGGACGTTTGTCTGTGCTCAGGAGGTGTTTGGAGAGGATTCAGGGTTGCTTTTTAAAATCCCCATTGTTGGGAGGCTGCAGCTGCCGCAGCTGCCAGGACGGAGATGCGGGGACCTGCCACACGGTGTCACCGGAGATCGCCGCATCCCGGCCCCGCGCTGCCGGCTGGTCCAGCCCTCCCCACCCAGAGCTGAGGGGCTGGATGCAAGGGGAGGGTTCGCTTTGCATTTCATCCTCTCTGGTGGGTTTCCCACACACACTTCCCCTTTTTCTACCCAGTTCTGTCTATTCATTTCTTCCCCGTGCTTCTCGTTCCACCTATCTTCCGCTGCCAGCATCCCCAGCCCCGACCTTCCTTCCAGGCACCAAGAGACTCCTCAGGATGGTCTTTCTCGACCCAAAATATTCTATGTCTCTGTGGTTCAGCACAGGGTATGCAGTTCACACAGCACAGCTCAGGATATTCATGTGCTGGGCTTTCTTAATTCTGTGCTTCTGTTTTGATTCTTGGGTACTTAGCACTGAGGTGGCACTAAGAGAAAAGCTCAAATGATGATGCTTTCTCTAGGCAGAAAAGACTACACACTGCTGACAGTTTGGGTTCCAGTGGACATTGTCCTGAAATGTGATGTTTTAATAGCGCTCAGCACTGACTACCACAAGCACCGACTCACAGCAGCCCTCAGGAAAATTGTTCTAACACCAACATCAGACAGTTCATGCCCAGCTGTGCTGCTAGCATGGCCCAACTCCTGCTCCAGCACTCCCATTAAAGCAGGTCTGACTCCTGCCTGTGGTCCAGCACCCTCACTGAGACAAATCCAACTGCTTTGACCCAGCATATAGGTGAATCATACTCACTGCCAAGCACCAGGAACATCCATCTCAGCCAAGAAGAGACACATACTTCCATTTTTCTGCCCCAGGTAGCAGAAGTAGACATTTCTCTTCCCATTTAAACTTGAGAAGACATCACACAAGATCCAACAAATGAGGCTCTAAGACTCAGTGTGCATTCTGGAGTTTGCAATAAAGGGATCAATAAACCTTAGTTATAAATTGTTGACTTTCTGGAATATGAAACTGGTTCAGCTGAGGCATCTGAATAGGCACTTTGCAACCAGAGAGGAAATTACTAGAAAGTTTCAGAGACTAATTAAAGGCAATCATTCACCACATCCAGCATAGCAAGGTCCCAGTCCATACTTGGCTTCCCAAAGTACTGACAAACACAAGATCCTTTAGTGGAAAGTGGCCATCAGTAGCATAACCCCCAGGTGCAAGTATTCTGTAGAACTTGGAAGTTTGGAGCTTCCCTTCCACTGGCAACTGCCTTCCCCTGCACTCTTGCCAATTTTGGAGGCTGGTATGGCCCAAGCCACTGTTTTCCTGCAAAAGGGACTTGAAATCCTCCTTGGAGGAGTGGAACATTGACGTCTCAGCCCACTCTTTCACCTGGGAAGAACCCAGGGCATGAAAGGTACTTAAAGAATGCTGAGCAAAAAATGTACTGCATCACACGAGACTCCACCAGCATTCCCCTGCACCACCACTCTCCTAACCAACCTCAGGGGAGCTTCAGTGTGAATCGAGACCCATCACACTACCAAACAGCAGTGGGCTGAACCAGGACATCTGTCCTGCCTATGTCATTGTTGGCTGCTCTGAACAATGTTTGAAGTGGATGGCTCTGGGTGCAGGTGGGTTAGATGGAATGGAAGACCATGATGGCGCAGGGCCCAGGGCAATAGGAAAGGACAGCAGCTCTGTGCTACCAAGGGCTTCCCATGTAAGAGTGAGGGAAAGGTGACCAGTTTGCTTTGTAATATCCACCAGAAACTGAAATAAAAAGGTCTGTGTACCTCTGCAGGACAAGGAACAGATGTTTTGCAGAAAACCAGTTCTGTTTCAACCACAAAAACATTAAATATTTCTGTTGGCAAGTTCTCACCACACAGAAATCCAGCAAACTAAATCAGAGCTTTCACCTTGGGGATGATGTGAAACTCTGCAAAGGGATGCCAAGTGGAAAACCAGGGTTTTGGTCTGTCCACTGGGCCTGTTTTCTCCCTGACACCAACACAAACACATTTCACATGATGCTCTTCTCAGCCAAAATATCAGTGCACTCTCACAGGAGTAAAGAGGGACTTGTGTTATTGTGACTGCTTCATAGATCCATAGAGTGTGTTGGGTTGGAAGGGACCTTAAAGACCACCTCTTTCCTGTCATCCTGCCATGACCAGGGACACTTTCCACTAAACAACATAGCTTAAGGCCTCATCCAGCCTGGCCTGGAACACCTTCAGGGAGAGGACATCCATGGTCTCCCAGGGCAACCTGTTCCAGTGTCTCACCACCTTCACTGCAAGGAATCTCTTTGTAAAATCCAGTCTAAATCTGCCCTCCTCGAGCTTCCATCCATCACCCTTCACCCTATCACTTTAGCCCATCCTCCACACACACCTCTCTCCTCCACACTCCACACACACACACACCCCAAAAACAAAAGCACTCTCCAAATCACAATTGTGATAGCACTACAAAAGCAGTCCCCAGAATATAGACCTGTTTATAGGGGGCAAGAATGAAATCAAAAAGTGCTGCCTTCACCCTGCAGAAAGCTGTTGAGGTCCTGGAATTACATCCAAACAATCTCCCAGGCAGTAAAAGAGTATCTGCAGTTATTAAGGAAGAATATAGCTTTATAAAGCTGATCTTGCACAAGAGGGCACTGGGGCTAGAAGATGTTGAGAGCTGATGGCAGGCAATTCATGATATCTCCACGGACTACATATAACTACTTACAGAGTGGTTACACGTGTGCTAGAGAGGGGAAAAAATCAAATGGGCAGCAATTAACAGGCAGCAGGACTTCCTTCTGTCTAAATGAGTGGGTTCCTGGTTGCACACCATCCATCCTCTTCCAACCCCCCCTTTCCCCACCACCAGGGACTTAGGGGAGAATGCGCCAAAGCACATTTCAGAGCAGTGTGGCTGGAGAGCTGCGTTCAGACCGGCGTGTTGTAATGTGTCTGACAACATTATATTCTGATCCAGCTCTTCACCTAACCTTCAATTTATTTCTAAGCCCCTGTGTTTATTTAACCGAATCTGTCTTCCGCCGTTTGGAGCAGTAGCACTCAACCTTTAAACAGCCCAAGAGCCACTTCAGCCTCGAACAGATGCAGAGAGCTCCTGAGTCAGGGAGTCACAAAAGAACCCAGCGCTTTGTGCCGCAGCCACACCGAGCCCCCCGCGGTACTCAGCACGCCGCGCCGGTACCTCGCCGGAGGTTGTGAACCACACACGGCTTTGCTGGGTGCTGGGGAAGGGAGTGGGTGTTTCGAGGGTGGCCCACAGCAGTGGAGCAGAGAGGAATCAGGAGGGTAGGTTCCAGCAGACCAGGACCCCTGTAGGGCTTCAGTGTGGTGTTACAGAGCTCTCCCGCAGGCTTGGTATAGAATCATAGAATAGAATCAGAGAATGGTTTAGGTTGGACAGGACCTGAAAGCTCAGCCAGTTCCAACCTCCCACCATAGACAGGGACACCTCCCACTAGAACAGGTCACTCAAGGCCTCATCCAACCTGGTCTTGAACATCTTCAGGGAGGGAGCATCCACTACTTCCCTGGGCAACCTGTGCCAGTGTCTCACCACCCTCACTCTAAAGAACTTCTTCCTAACATTCAGTTTCTATCTTAGCTCTGCCAGTTTAAACCCATTCCTCCTCATCGTGTCACCACAAGACCCTGTAAATAGTCCCTCCCCAGCCCTCCTGTAGCCCCTTCAGATACTGGAAGGCCACTCCAAGGTCTCGTCAGAGCCTTCTCTTCTCCAGGCTGCAGAGCCTCAACCCTCATAGCCTGTCCTCATAGCAGAGCTGCTGCAGCCCTCTGAGCATCTCCGTGGCTCTCCTCTGGACTCAGTCCAACAGTTCCATATCCTTATCTTGGCATGCTAACCCATTCCTCATGCAGCTACAGCTCCAGCAAGGGCCTCTTGCAACAGGACAAGAGGTGATGGTTTTAAACTAGAAAAGAGGAGATTCAGACTGGATATGAGGAAGAAATTTTTCACAATGAGGGTGCTGAGACACTGGCACAGGTAGCTTAGAGATCTGGTAGATGCCCCATTCCTGATCAGGTTGGACTTGGCTCTGAGCAACCTGATCTAGTCAGTGCTCCTGCTCACTGCAGCGAGTTTGGGGTCAGATGTCTTTTAGAGGTCCCTTCTATGACTGCAGGCACATGCACAGGTTATTGCCAGTACCAACACAGCAGCAGCTCTCGCAGAGGTGAACCACAGTATCACCATTTCTCTGTAACAGCACAGGCCTCTGCCTGCTTAATCAGTCAGCATCAGTGCATCTTTGCCTCAGGAAAGGTGCCCTTTCCTCAAGCCTCTTCTTCTGCCCTCAATGCTTCCCAGCTGCAAGAGGAACCCAAGTTAAATTTTGGACTGGTTCCAGGTGGGAGCAGCCTGAGTGTGATGCTTTAGCTTCAATGTCCCAACATCCAGCAGCTCCCCTATTCCACCATGTGCTAGTTTGAGCCTAGCTAGCATGTTTTGGTGAGACAGAGTCTTTTGCCTTTCTTCTTTTGTATACATCTCAGCAAGACTGTGAGCGAAGTAGACCTCACCATTGTTTTCATTTTACAGCCTATCATCTAGTTCTTCTCACCAAAACATGCTAGCTAGGCTCAAACTAGCACACACCAAGGCAGCCAGTATGGCCCCAGGCATCCAACCCTCTGTCAGCTACCCCAAGACAGCACCCTAGACAAATCCATCAGGATTTCATTGCTGCCATACATCCTGAGAGCACAAAGTCACCAAAAGGTCCCCACAAAACCCAGAAACCCTCCCTAGATGCTTTCCAAAGTCATCACTTGATGAGGATCCTAGAAATGAATTCTTTCCAGTGAGGGTGGTGAGACACTGGAACAGGTTGCCCAGGGACGTTGTGGATGTCTCCTCCCTAGAGGTGTTCAGGGCTGGGTTGGATGAGGCCTTGAGCAACCTGGGCTAGTGGAAGGTGGAACTAGATAGTCTTTCAGGTCCCTTCCAACCCAAACCATTCTCTGAATCTATGAACTTCAGGCACTAGGATCTATGAACCTGTAAACTTTGGCAATTGCTGGGGAGGGAACAGGAGAACTTTGCCTGTGATGGATCCACCTCTCTCACCACCCAGAGAACCAAACCCTGCTGATTTCATGTCGCTTTCTCTTTCAATTCAGCCCAGTTTTGTGCTGGCTTTGGGTTCACCATGTAGCATTTAGAAACCTAAGGCAATTTATAAGGAAAAACCTTGGCTTGCTTTTCTGTTTACTGTCCCCAGGAATAATGAAAACGTTAAAATGCTAAGTCACTTGACACCTGCCACCTCAGTAATGCACTTGCTTTACTTTTTTTGTAGTTACAAGAGTTGGTGAATATATTTAAAGCTCTTCAATTCACTTAAGTCGAGAAAGACATGCTGCATATTCAATGAAATGCCACAGTTGTGACATGTTCCATATTCTTCGCTGTGTTAAGTCTCTTCATTTATTCTTTTACAGACAGTCACAGAATTTATTCTGTTATGAATAAAATTATCTCTGATGTCCTTCAGAAAATAATGTAGGGCTTTTGACTGAATGCAGGAAGTTCAAGGAAAATATTCCAGGTGGCCAGGACATGAAGAACAAGTCATTGAACCTCTTTCATTGAGCTGTCATCTCTCCCTCCAGCCTGCACGCTGCACTCCCGGCTCCAGACAGGCTTCTGCCTTAGTGAATAATGATTAACAGCACCGAAGCCTTTAGCCTGCTGAGTGCCAGCCCCACACACCAGAGTCATTTGGGCTGCTGATTTTAAAAATAATAAAATAATAATAATTATATATACAAAACAAAGCCTCTGGCCCAGCTTCTCCTCTAGCACCACCAACACAAGACAAGCAGCGAGATCAGAGGCACTTAGAACAACAGAACGCCCACCTCTGTTTGTTACCCTGCTGCCTACAACAGCCAAGATTTTGCATGCAAATGGTGGTTTGGGTTGATATATTTCTTCTAAAGTTTTTCAGGAGGCAGCCTAAGCTTCCTGGCTATGGGTGAGAGTCAGACACATTGCAGCTTTACCCAAAACTGCTTATTTTTATAGCTTTGGCTTGGTGTGAGAGCTGGCACAAATTGAAGCATCCCAGGAACCAGAACTGGGAGAGGTATCCAAATGATGCAAACCCCAAGAGGAGAAGGGAAAGGGACAGCAACAAAAAGGCTGCCACTTCTGCACACCACATTCATTACTGTTCAGTTAGTCAGGACGTCTGTAACCTGTTCCATACACAAAGGAGGCACCATAGCACCTAATAAGGTCCTACCAGGGGAGCCTGGGATGGGCTGGGAAGCAAGCAGCCAGGCTTTCCAAAGAATGTAGCCTTCAAGCTATAATCACCCCAAATGCAGATACTGAAAGACAGATGAGTCCAGCTCAGGGTGGTTGGTGTTTAGCTCCCAGCTCTGAGCCCTGCAAACACGAATAACTCAAGAGAAGGGAGCAGGGAGGTCATTCTGCCCCTGTACTCTGCACTGGTTAGGCCACACCTCAAGTACTGTGTCCAGTTCTGGGCCCCCCAGTTTAAGAGGGACATTGAGATGCTTGAACGTGTCCAGAGAAGGGCAACGAGGCTGGGGAGAGGCCTCGAGCACAGCCCTACGAGGAGAGGCTGAGGGAGCTGAGATTGTTTAGCCTGGAGAAGAGGAGGCTCAGGGCAGACCTTATTGCTGTCTACAGCTACCTGAGGGGTGGTTGTAGCCAGGAGGAGGTTGCTCTCTTCTCTCAGGCAGCCAGCACCAGAACAAGAGGACACAGCCTCAGGCTGTGCCAGGGGAAGTTTAGGCTCGAGGTGAGGAGAAAGTTCTTCACTGAGAGAGTCATTGGCTACTGGAATGGGCTGCCCAGGGAGGTGGTGGAGTCGCCGTCCCTGGAGCTGTTCAAGGCAGGATTGGACGTGGCACTTGGTGCCATGGTCTAGCCTTGAGCTCTGTGGTAACGGCTTGGACTGGATGATCTGTGAGGTCTCTTCCAACCTTGGTAATACTGTGAGACTGTGAAGTCTTGACTGGTGACTGTACAGAGGGCCAGAAAAGTGATGCCTTCCCTAGGGTTTCTAGAGGGTTTAGTGGGACTCTTTGGTTTTCTTTTCTTGCTTTGCTTTGCTTTTTCTTTCCTTTCTCTTCCCTTTTTCATCTTTTCTTTTTCTTTCCTTTTTCCTTTCCTTTCCGTTTTTTCTCTTTTCTTTTCTTTTTTTTTTCCTTTCTCTTTTTTTCTCTTTTCTCTTCTTTTCTTTCCTTTCCTTTCTCTTTTTTCTCTTTTCTTTTCCTGATTCTGTTAGAATTTGGTAACAGCCATGTGATGGTTTGGGTGTTCCCTGCCCCCCCACACTTTAGAAATCCCCCAAACTAGACTCAGCCGGCTCTGGAAATGTGAATGAAGCTTATATTTACAGCTGGCACAATGTGCAAGCAGATAGTTACAGTATATACAGTTATAGACAGGTAAAAGTAATACAGACACAACTCTCCTCCCAGAAACCTGTGTCCCCAGGAGGGGCTCCCAACCACCCCTCACCTTCCCCCTACCCCTCTCAACCTTACCCCAGTCCCAAGGAAGAATGGAGGTTCGGCCAGAGGGATTAAGAAGCAAAGGTGAATCAGCAAAGCAAATGGAGGGTGAGGTTAGAAAGCAAGATGGAGTTCAGCCAACAGACCGAGCTCCCCAGCAGGCAAAGAGCCGAGAGCACAGCCCAGAGCGAAGTCAAGAGCGAAGTGACTTTATCTAATGTTTTGCTTTTCCTTTCTACACATCTCAGCAAGACTGTGAGGGAAGCAGACCTCACCATTGTTTTCATTTCTCAGCCTATGATCTAATTCTTCTCACCAAAACATCCCAGCTAGGCTCAAACTAGCACAAGCCAGAAGGGTGAAGAAACACCACAAACAAGCACCCACGCAGAGTGTCCCCATGAGGGATGTACTGGATGAAACAACATCTAAACATCCCTAAGCTTGGAGCAGATTTATAACCAAGAAAAGTGATGCTTCCAAGTACATTTATACTGACTTCCCTGTACTCACATCTTCAGCTGAAGCCGCCAGCACATCCAGCCTCCTGAAAGGCAGAGTAGCTGGATAAAGGGGACCCAAAGAACCTGATTTTCAGTCCTGGGCTGTAAGAACACTATTTTTTTATCTTAAGCATCCCCTTTCCCAGAGAGCTTCTGCTTTATACACTTGAAATCAGGTGCTTGAGGTGTCACAAGACCCACAGTGCTTACAGTTATCTACTGTGACCATGTACTTGTTTCTTTCTGTAAAGAGCAGGATCAGCCCAAGTGAAAGTTGATCATTGTATGGGTTTGGAATACAGACACAGAGACACTCTCTGAGCAGCAGAATAAAGCTGGGAATATGGACTCATTTTTCCATGCCTCACAATGTAATTTCTTACTCTATTGTCAGCAGCATTGTTGATCCCGAAATTATAGTGTCTGAGGAGATATTCAACAGGAGATGCTCAACATGAAAAGAGAGTCTCAGGAAATAACTGCAACAAGACCATTTAAATAAACCCAGAGATTACGGAGGTAAAATAAAAATGACTCCAAGAAGCTCATTTGGTTTCATCCCACTACATTTCAGCGCTATCTGAGAGTGGAAGAAACAAACATCCCAAACTGGTCAGGTATGACAAGAAGCAGCTCAGGCTTCTCTCCACCTACATCACAGCCTTTTAATTATCCTCAAGCATTCAGCATTCAGCTAAACCACTTGTCAAAAGCTTTATTATCTCACCTACATCTCTGCTCCACAGAACAGATTGGGTTATTTTGGAGAATCAGAGTTTAATTGTTTCCATACAGCCTGGGGGGACATCTCCCCTCTCCATTTTTTCATCTCATCTCATTTTTAAGACCTGCCTGATTTATGTTGCACGCTCACTTTTCAAACCTGCCTGGTTTATATTGCACACTCACTTTTAAAGCCAGCCTGGTTTACATTGCACACTCACTTTTCAAACCTGCCTGGTTTATGTTGCACTTTTAAAGCCAGCCTGGTTTACCTTGCACACTCACTTTTCAATCCTGTCTGGCTTATGTTGCACATTTAAAGCCAGACTGGTTTATGTTGCACACTCACTTTTAAAGCCTGCCTGGTTTACATTGCACACTCACTTTTAAAGCCTGCCTGGTTTATGTTGCACACTCACTTTTCAAACCTGCCTGGTTTACATTGCACACTCACTTTTAAAGCCTACCTGATTTACATTGCACACTCACTTTTCAAACCTGCCTGGTTTACATTGCACACTCACTTTTAAAGCCTGCCTGGCTTATGTTGCACACTCACTTTTCAAACCTGCCTGGTTTACATTGCACACTCACTTTTAAAGCCAGTCTGGTTTACATTGCACACTCACTTTCAAACCCTGCCTGGTTTACATTGCACACTCACTTTTAAAGCCAGTCTGCTTTACATTGCACACTCACTTTCAAAGCCTGCCTGGTTTACATTGCACACTCACTTTTCAAGCCAGCCTGGTTTATGTTGCACACTCACTTTTCAAACCTGCCTGGCTTATGTTGCACACTCACTTTTCAAACCTGCCTGGTTTGCATTGCACACCCACTTTTAAAGCCATCCTGGTTTGCATTGCACACTCACTTTTCAAGCCAGCCTGGTTTATGTTGAAAGCTCACTTTTAACACCTCCCAAATAGTCGCAGCAAATGGTTTTTGAAAGCCCTGCATATTGCTCTCCTCCAAGCAAATCCAAGCCACCAGCATCCCACACAACCAGCAAGGAGCAATTTAAAGGTACCCCATTTTCTGAAGACTCCCTAAACCAAAGTCCTCACTATAGCCCATTTCCACCCAACCACAAATTCACTCCTTGCTGCCCTTCCCTCAAATCAGAGGCTGCAAAACACCCTTCCAATCTGCCATGGAGGAGAAATCAGACTGCTGTTATTGGTGTGAATAATATTTGGTGATAAGTAAATCTTTTTTAGGTTTATTTCCCATCATTTTTTTCCTTAAACATAGGATTTTATCTTAAAAAGGATCAATGTTTCTCTGTCTTTGAAGAGAAGAACCCTCCTGATAGTCATTACTTGACTCAGCTGTTCACTCAGGTCTTTTCCTTTGATGAAAGACTTAGGTTTACAGGCAGTGTTTAGCATCCTGATTAATACATAATATGACCTACTATTGGAGTAAATGGTGGATGTGGCACTAACTCATAAGCCAAAGAGTTTACTTAGTTGTATTAAGATGAAAAAAAAACCAAAATAACCCAAATCTTTGAGGATTATTATCTAACATTGCAGCCCAAAAAGCCAACCAGAGCCTGG
>WAAF01013591.1:0-10747 GCA_013400475.1 Tricholaema leucomelas
CTGATTGATTCTATTCTATTCTATTTTAAATGAAGAACATAGGATTAATCTCTTGCTTCCCTTTGCAAGCTGCTAAAAACAAGTAAGATACTTTGGTTAGATTCTTACAATGGAAGTTCATATGCCATTGGTGCTCCTCTGCTCCCACAGCTGGTAAGCACAGTACAGCCTCCCTGTGCTTAGAATCTGTGATCTTACTCCGAAAACTGCAAGCAGGAGCTGAATATAGGCATATTGAGTATTCAGAGAGGATTCCCTACACACAGCAATGTGGCTGAGCACCGGAGAAGGAACTTGTCCTTGTGATGTCTTCTGTACAATGACACTTGACAGTTCTTTCTGAGGACACCATATGAAGTCTATAAAAGCTATTCCCAAAAGATCTAACTACACAGACAGAGTTAATATGGTACATGAGTATGGCTGCCTTCCAGACATGCTCCAAGAAGAAAACAATTCCATGACAGACTCAGATCAGTTATTTTCATAGCTGGTCTGGGCCAACGTGCCACAGTCTTGTTAAAACAAAATTCAGCTATATAAAATGACCACAAAGACTTTCTCCGTTACAGACTAAAAAAGGGTATTTTTCACTATAGAAATACATGAATCTATGTACTCACAATACATGTCACCTCTCCTCTCCTCTCCTCAATACAACGGGCATGGACACTGCATGGATTGAGGGCTCTATTTCTGCAACTCCTCTCAGCCTGGCATCCCCTGGCTTGGTCTCCTGTATATCCTGGTTTGCACTGGCCACAGTGGTAAGATCCCTGTGAGAACAAAAAAAAAGTTACTAGCCAGTCTTTTAACAGGATTTCTGTTACTTTTAAAGCAAGTGTATGAATGAGATTCATGTCACAGTGGTTATGCTGTGCAAGTTCTTCATCCATTGAGGCCTCTTGCACTGTGAACAAACTTCTTCTCTGTGAAACTCAGGTTTGGCTCCCATAGTGCACACTGGAAACATGCTCAACTCTCACTTTTTTAGACCAGAAAAAAAATAGGGAAAAAAAAAAGTCAACAAAAGCTTGTTTGTGATGCCTTGTCCCTGCCAGCATCACCCTGCATCACTTCCAGGTGGCCAAAATTTTGGAAGCAGCACTTGCTTTGTCAAATTGAATGCTCTCACTTCAGTGTAAAGCAGGCCCATCACTTCATCTAAACTGAACTGGATAGAACTCTTAATCAAATACAGACAAGAAAGCTCATAATGCCTTTGCCCTGTCTTTTTTTTTTTTTAACTTAAGTGTTTTTAAGTCAATTTGAGCTAATTTTTTTTTCTTCAAAAAAGAATCCTGGAGCTGAAGACACAGTCATCCTCACTTATGCTGCATGTAACCTTTTGCAGTGGTTTACCCACACACACACACATATTTTACACTCCCTTGTGTAAACAAATACAAAGAAGCTAAGATAAAGAATCTCAGTGTGTGCTGGGACAGCCACTATACAAGATAAAGATGGCATATGCTGACAAGAAGGGGTCTTCTTTATGCATCTAATGTAGCTGTTGTCTTTATTTCATGTACGTATATATGTATCATCTGTGACATAGAAGTTAACTGAAAACAATCTTTTATTTTTCCTTATGAAGAATAATTATTTTTGACATTTCAAGGAACAGAAATGATCAGATCTCTGACAAAGTTGTGCTTCCATCTCTCTATGAATCTGAGGTACTTCATGCAAGTTCAGTCAGGAACTTCATACATGAAGTACAAAGCCTGCTAGAGGAACTGTCAGGATTGACTCAGTTCATATTGATAAAGAGATACATTTACTACACAACAAGGCTTTACTTCTGTCCTCTGTTCCTAGCTCCTTTCAAAATTCTGACTCTGCCCTGTCTGCATGCTTCTAAGATGAAGATCTATAGATGACCGAGAAGTAAAATAATCACTGATCTACGCAAACGGTATACCACATACAAAACATACCAGCCTGTGCACTTTGTCCTGCTGGATGCCAGGGTAGTATCTTCTACAGCCTGCTGAATTTGCTCAGTATATTCTGTCCTACATTAGGCTTTGTTATGCATTAAAATAGCCTTTAAAGCCAGCACTTCCAGACCACACTGCTTCTAAAGACAGACATGGGTGAAAAAAATTCACAGTGCTGTTTTGACAGATGGCAGGCCACTTGCTGCCTGCTGCAAACAGGGCTTTACAGCCTCCTGAAGAGGACCAGTCATGTCTAGTCATGCAGTAACATACACCATGACAGAAAGGTTCTAGATATTAAAAGAAAAGCAAACAAACAAAACCAAAACCTAGAAACATAATTACCAATGAAAGTACCCCTAGAACAACAATGTTATTCACACAGCAAAAATATGACCAAATGACACCTAACTGCAAAAAAACCCACAATTTACACTTGAAGAATATTTTAATCCTTTCTTGTTATGGAGAAAGCTTGCTCTGTGCAGCCAGCTCTAGCAGAACAATGTTTGACAGTGGCACAAGGAAGTTTAAAACTCTCCCACAGCATCCTCCTGGAGGATGACTTGGATGTACATATGATACGCTTCACTGGGTAAAGATCTATCTAAACAATGAGGCCCAAAGAGTGGTGGTGAATGGAGTGAAATATTACTAGCAGCCAGTCATTAGTGCTGTTCCCCGGGACTCACATTTGAGACAATTCTCATAAATATCTTAGTGATCTGGATGAAGTGATTGAGTGCATCATCAGTAAGTTTCCCACTGGTACCAAACTGGATGGAAGTGCTGATTTGCTTGAGAGTAGAGAAGCTCTACAGAGAAATCTAGACAGGCTGAGCCAATGGATGAGGTTCAGAAAGGCCAAGTGTCAGTACCTGCATTTGGGTCACAACAACCCCAAGCAACGTTACAGCCATGAGGAAGATTTGCTGGAAAGAGGGCCCACAGAAAAGGACCTCAGAGTGATGTTTGATCTGACCTAACAAGAGCTAGCAGTGTGCTCCAGTGGCCAAGAAGGCCAACAGCATCTTCACCTGTTAGCAGAAACAGTAGAACTAGAGAAGTGATTGTCTCATTTTACTCTGCATTGGTGAGGCCACACCTTGAGTACTGGATTTAGTTCTGGGCCCTTCACTACATGAACGACGCTGAAGTGCTGGAATGCATCCGAAGAAGGGCTATGAAGCCAATGAAGGAGCAGCTGAGGGGATTGGGGTTGTTTAGCCTATAGAAAAAAAGGCTAAGGGGAGACCTTATCACTTTCAAAACTACCTGAAAGGAGCTTGTAGAAAGGTGGAAGTCAGTTTCTTCTGCCCAGTAACAAGCAATAGAACAAGACAAAAGGGCCTCAAGTTGCACCAGAGGACGTACAGATTAGACAGCAGAAAAAATTTCTTCACTGAAGGGGTTGTCAAGCATTGGAACAGGCTGCTTCTGGAAGATGCTGAGTCACCATTCCTGAAGGTACTTAAAGGATGTGTAGATTTGGTGCTTAGAAAAATGGTTTAATAGTGGATTTGGCAGCATTAGGCTAATGGTTGAACTTGAAGATCTTAACGGTCTTTCCCAACCTACACAGTTATGAACACACATAATAGAGAGAAGAGCTCCCCCTGTTCCTCAGGGAAAGTGATAAGGATGCAGCTCAGATGGACATATTAATGGCAGATAAAGTATTGAGTTTTTCTCATTAGCAGTCAGGAAAAGCAGGAAGGTTTCTTCAGTTTAGATGAAACTAACAAACAAATTGAATTATTCAGCTCTTCAGAGCCCTAAATCCAATCCAGCTTCACAGAATTCTTAATCAACTTTCTAAAGCCACAAATGAAAAGGTACTTACCAAAGTGTTAATGCAATGGGAATTTGGAACACAGAGTCCAAGTCCATTATTCTGACATTCATCAATATCTAAGCAGACCTATCAACACAACAAATCAATATAATAAAATCAATGTCAAGTTGAGATCCCAGTCTAAAGAAAAGTCCCTGAAGTTTTTAAGTCTAGTAAAGAGCTCTCCTGAAACCACTTTGAGAATGGCACAGACTAACTTTTCAGTGGATCTCCTCACATGAACTCTGAAGAGACACTGTGATATAATAAATTTTGACCTTAGGATAGGCTTCTGGTTCACCCACAATACTTTAAAGAACTGTGCTTCCCTTGCTAGGCACTACACAAACATGCAAAAAAAGTAAACTTAAAAAATGTCTTTTCTACCATAGTCTTTCCAGTTCAACAGAGCCCACTTAAAAATTTATCAGCAATACCTATGAAGATAACGACTTTTTTTCCCCCTCCCTTTAAAGCCAAGCAAACACAACTCAGATCTTCTAACTTAAAAACTCTCTTCCAAACTGCACACAGCAGTTATTCAATTACTTAAGTATAAGCAAAATGCAGTACAAACATTGTTATGAATCAGTACCTTGCAATGGTAGCTGCTGCAGCGATGTTGCCACTCACCTGCTTATTGCTCTTAGCATAGCTGAGTCCCACTCCTTGCACAGTTTGTCCTGTGTATCCTGGGGGACAGGTCTCACATCGGAAGCCTGGCGCAGTGTTCACACATCGCACTCCGGGGAAGCAAGGGTTGTAACGGCACTGCAAAGGGAAAAATCAAGCAGCACACGTTCATGCTGCAGTAGCATCCAGGCTCTGTGGACACAGAGCTCTCAGTTAAAGGCAATGCTACACGCAATGCTTGCATGTCTTCTGTTCAGAGCTTGCTTACAGAGAAGTTACCTGTTGCCTCTGCAAGTTATTTCTGACTCCAGCAGCTCCTCAGCTATCGCTGCAATTGAACATCTGCAATCTTTCATTATAACCTGCAGCTGATGTCCTAAACTCATCTCCAGTTCTTAATTCTGAGCAAACTCAGCTCCCTCAGAGGCTGAGAGCCCTCTGGAAGGGTCCAGACCATAGTATCATGAGAGCCACATAACTCCAACCCACCAAATTGTTAGGCAGTTGGGTTTTTTACACACACAAGGGACAGTAATATTATTCTTACCTACATTTGAGCAAATATCATAACCAGAAATAACCCAAACATAAGCCAGATGAGCATGGATGTCTCCGTGGCACCCATATGGTTCTTGACCAAAAACCCACAGCCAGCCTTCAGCACTTCTCCAGAAATACCACATGCCTACAGCATCACCGTTGGCCTGAAAGCATTATCACCTTCATTGCCTCAGGAAGTTTTGCAGAACCACAGTAAGCAGTTTCCGTGGCCTTGTGGGTGCCAGTTTAAGAACCACATCCTGCACTGCTGCCTCTGCAACATCAACACTAGCTGGTAGGTTATGTTTGTTAAGAGTACCAGAAACACCAACATGTTACCATGCTGCACGTGGCTCAAACACAATAATAAATAAGAATCATGAAAAAGAAATAAGAGTTTTTAAAACACTCTCGTTTCAACCCCTTCAACAGTAACCATCCTTAAAAGAGAGGGAAAGCAAGCCAGACGATACCCACTTACAAACATACAACTTTGAATCAAACAAGTAACAAGGGGGCAAGAAAAAGTATCCTTAATTTCAAAGTGTGTTTGACAGAAAGATTTGTTGCAAGTCCCCAGTTAGCTTAAGAAAAATGTAAAGCTTAGGACAGACATTTTGTGCTCATTTGCTGTGGATTTTTTGTCATAAGCAGCAGAGGGCACTACAATTACACTGTGTAGAGAGCAGAGCTGCAGCTCTCAAGACACATATCAGCATGTAAAAGTAATGTCTTCAAACTCTTAGTGAACAACGACTGAAGAAATGGTAGTAGCCTCAGAAAATATGATTGGCACGTCTTAGTGAGAAAGCTTCTAGAGTTGGCTTTTTCATAATTTGAGTATCGACTTTTTATTTTCAACGCCATGTTATTAGGAAGCATAACAATAGTTTATTCAATAGAAAAGTGCTCTACCAGAAGTGGTTCCTGAAGAGTTTAAAACAAACAAACCAAACAAACAAACACATAAACACCACAAAAAAACCTTTCATTGTCTCAGCTAACTCAGAAAAAAGAAATAATATGACACAACTCTTTACTAATGAAAAGCTCTTGCCACTATTTTTTCACACCTGTGCACCCATTTGTGAAAACCCATCTGTTAAAGAAGATAGTTACCAATGAATAAAGCCTCACCAGACTACATGAGCATTTTGGTAGCAATGTCCACATAAAGACCTCATATTAGCAAGACTATCTCTATGGTATTCCTTTGGCAAAATTTCTTTGCTGTTTCTAATGTGAGATCAGGTCTGTTATGTGAGATGATGGCAGGAACATGGAGGCATGTCAATCTCCAGTGCAAGAGTCTAACATGTTAATGTCAAGTCTCTAAGGAGCAGTCTCGGTTTATCTTCCCAACCACTGCTGTCATAGTCAGAGTTGCTCCCAACAGAGGAGACTATTGCTGTTCTCTGCCTTGCTCTGGGTGATGCTTAGAAGACGGAACCTATTCATACTGGTGGGCTCCATCTAGGCTGGCTTGAGACTCTCACCACGGTTGTTTGTAGCATGAAAGTCACACCACAGCTGTCTCAGCTTCACCTCTTGCATTCACATTTCAGAGCTTTACCTCCTTTTTTTGTGCCTTCTGTTGCAGCAGACAGTCCATGCCACAATACGCAAAACAAGACATTGCCTACATCTCAGAAAACTGCCATACTCAACCCATATTCTCTCCCCAGTGTTTTGAACAGACAGACACAAGTTAAGCACATCACATCCTGTCTGCTGATGACCTACAGGAAAGAGTTAAATCACAAGAGTAGTCAAGGCAAGTCTATCAGCTTGGAAGGAGACCAAAAAAAAAAAGGAATTGCTTTTGTTGTTTTACATCATTAGGCAGGTACACGGGTAGTACTGTGTTATTCACAGGCACAGCCAAAGACCTAATTCTCCTGGTTCCCTGTTCCACCCACATGCTTTTCAGAAAAACAAACAAACCAAACCAAAACCAGAAACTTACAAACAAAAACAACCCTAACAAACTAACAAAAAAACCCAACCCACAACAACCCTAAAGACTATTAGTAAAAACAATCACACAGAACAATATGGAGGGAAGCACTAAGTGGTTGTGTTGTGTTCCGAGTAAGGGTCATATTCCAATTAACACAGGTTTTATTTAATCTCTTAAAACACTGTAACTTACCTAGTTCTCAATATAGGCAAACTGAATTTCTAACATAAGTCTGTTCTTTTTTCTTGAGCTAAGTCAACATTGTCAACTTTAAACACAATCATGAAGAGGCAAAAAGAAATTGTTTATTAAAATATTCTTTCATAGACTTTCAAGGTAAGGCTGAAAACACAGCTCCACGTTTGGGCTGAAGACCATACCAAGTTTGGTTCAGGAACATTATGATTTAAAGAAATGAAGCCCATATTGACAAGAAATAATTCTGCAGGACTTCTTGTGCAGTCGAGACAACTATATCAAAAGCTTAGTTTCGCTGGGGTGCTTTTTTCTTTTGTGCCTTTTCCTTTTTTTTAACAACCAACCAGCAAAAAAAAATCTAAACTTTTAAGTGACTTCTCAGCTTACCAGGGCATTTAAAGTTTCCACACATATAAGCTCCATAAAGATGCAGCAAAAGCAAAATAGGGACGTAGATTCAAATCAGAATTAATTAGTATTCACTGTGCAGACAGTCAGTAAATTGAAGACACCAAGCATAAGCAACTCACTGATAGGAAACAGTCAGTTTTTGGCCTTCTTCCTCAGCCGCCTTTTATTTTTCATTTTAGATCAATGAAAGTGACTAATTTACCTCATCAATATCTGAGCAGGTAACTCCATTCCCTGTGAGCCCTTCAGGGCAGGGGCCACACTGAAATCCCTCTGCTGTCTCCATGCATCTGACACCCCGGAAGCAGGAATTAACTTCACATTTGGGTTTACTGCGCCTAGGAAGCTGAGTCGGAAAATTCACAATTCCCAAACCTTTAATGTAGAAAAAACAACAGTTTCAGCAACTGAGAAAAGTATCCACCATGGCTTTAAGCTGGCAAGCCCTCTGAAGAGGCTCCTGAGATGCTGCAGATCAGGGGCCTCTGCACTGCACAGCTGCCAGCTGTGCTGTGGCTGAAAAGACTTCATGCTGGAATGGCTCAGCAACTTGCTGCATTCCCAGACAGGGGAAATGAAGGCTCTTTTGCGAGATCCACATGCTTTTCCTGGCTACACAGGGAAGCCTTCCTTCTAGGTTACTCCCAGCACAGATCTGCTGGTGGACAGGGGAGGAATCTCTGAAACACTGACCAAAGTGGCCCAAAGGTCTCAAGAGTGACAGTACAAGGCATTTCTCTGGATAAATGGTCAACACTACCACTTCAAAAGTAAAACTGTGCCATGATTTCACAAAAGTATATCTGACAGTCTAGAAATAGGAGACATAAAGAAACAGCATTTGTCAGACCATAAACACACAGCAGGGCATGCAAGTACACTGGCCTAGGTGCACAGAGGCCAAGCACGGAACAAAAGCAAAGCTTTCTGAGACTCTGGCAGGTGCTGAGCCTTAGTACTGATAAGTGCAGGATTTAAAGACTTTTTCTTTGACACTTACTAATAAAGCTTACCCTGTTTGGAGCTCAGCTTGAGTTTTGATGAAGCTGGAAGACTGGGCAATGAAATCAATTAAAAGGTCTGATGAGTTTAAGGCTTTTTGCCTTTACTAGTGAGGGAGTACTTTGGTTTTCATACTGAGTGCAGGTGTGTCCTGACTGTCGGTAGTGTAGAAGGGCCATGAACTGGCATTTGGGAAAGCATTAATTTTTTCCATTTAGCAAAAAGATGGAGACCACCTTTTGGGTCTTACTGCTCTTAACCAGTGACAGCCTACTTTCAGATGACTTTAAGGTGGACTACAATGGATCTTCCTTAGATTGACAATACCAGCTAGAGCAGAACATTATTCCTCCCTTGTCCTACTATTATTCATTAACAAGCTGGCAGTCAATTTCTCCCTCTCCATGAACAAGTGGCACTGTAAGAACTGACAGCACAGAGTGCGTGCTACTGCTCGGTTTAGTGGGCTTTTATCCCACAATAGGTGATTGTTAGGTCTATGGATTGTTAGGTCTCCTCCACTAATTAAAAAACTACTTTAAATTTTTGTCCAATACATCTACAACGTTGAGCACAGTACTTCTTAAAAGTATTTCTTAGAAACATAAAGCTGATGCAACCAATACTGATTTTAAAACGACTGTACATCCCATCTGGTTGCCTTTTAAAAGCACTAACAGGAATACTTACCACATGCTTGGCACTCAGCTATGGTATTTCTCAGAAAAGTTGTTTCCTTGACCTTGAGGATATAGAAAATAAACATTTAGATATAGGTACCTCCAGATTGCGTCTGTCAGCCAGAAGAGCCATTATCTTTTTTTTGTCAGGATGCCACTTAAACCATGCAGCACAGGTACTCTATCTTGAAATGAGATGCTCTTTGTAGTCTATAAAATTAGGGACAGCCATAATGGTGATACTTCAGTTCAGACTTCATCAATTGGATCTTTACAAATTACATGCTTAACTTAATGCACACATCACCACCAATTCCAGTTCTGATGCTTACCAGAATGCGGAAGGAATGCAGTTTTGGTTCTGTTCAACATGCCTGCCTCTAACTAACAGCAGGCTAGAATGGCTACTCTGATTCCTCTAGGCTTAAAGACACTAGATTTTCTGGATCGGAATATGCAAGTCCTCTATGCTCCCACATTCAGTGACACTCCGTAGTGAGCACAGTGTACTAGTACCTTTATGGTTATTTTTTTCTTCTCTGTGTTGTGTCTTTGTGGAAAAGAGGAATATTAATATTAATATTGCTTATGGGGATTCTACCCTGACTCTTATCAAAAGTGGCAAGTTTAGGATATTTGACTTTGAAGCCTTTACACAGTACCTGTTGTCTGAGAAGGTCTTTCACATCTCCCAGTATCTGGTTCATCTGCATCATCTGACCCATCAGCTGCCTATTAAAATCACCTGCAGAGAAACAGCAATGAAAGAGTGCACAACGCACATAACTCTCATTCACTTGCCATGAAAATTTCAAAGATACAAGATGGAAATATAGTAAAGAGCCAAGGACTGCAGATATTGCTGTTATTTAAGCCCTGTAGGAATCCTTAGACTAAACACCATATCCAGCTCAAATTTTTATAAAGAGATTAGCATGAACTCAAGGGTTTTCTGGACCTAAGCTCTACTGTATTGCCACAGAAACAGACAAAGCAGAAACCTCTCTGCAGAGAGAAAAGTAGTTTGTGAGTTTTCTACCATTACTGCAGTGACAAGACTTTCCAGTAAGGCCTAACAACACTGGTAACTTAATGGCACTAGTGTTAACTGGTTCCCCAGAGTCTGGAACAAGCAGCCCTAAGTGAAACTTCAGCATTTTATGACTGGGTTTTTGCGATAACCCATTTGGAACAGGAGGGTAAGGCACAGGTGTGAAATATCCAAGCATACAATAGGAAGCTGCCCCCACTAGTTTATTCTGTGCTACCACAACTAACTCCTGTACGCTCTTCAAAGAGAACTTACCCTGCTTTCTGAGAAAGCTCACCATGCAGGCCCAACCATGCAGGAGTGCCTGCTCTAATCATAGAATCATAGAATCATAGAATGGTTTAGGTTGGAAGGGACCTCAAGGATCATCCAGCTCCAACCCCCTGCCATAGGCAGGGACACCTCCCACTAGAGCAGGCTGCTCAAGGCCTCATCCAGCCTGGCCTTAAACGCCTCCAGGGAGGAAGCATCCACAACCTCCCTGGGCAACCC